>CALSBV010012195.1:7376664-7424550 GCA_943590825.1 Bovichtus diacanthus | reverse complement strand
CCCCCCCCCCCCCCCCCCCCCACCCTGGGGAGGGGCAGTATGTCCTTCACTAGATAAACATGTGACCCCCATACAGTTGCTGTCCTGGTTACATCAAAGGACATACACATAATTTGAAGCTTAATACAAACAGTTGAAGTTACTACAGTATGATGTCCATTACAGGTGGTGGAGGGGTAAAGTGACGAACATGTAAATGACAGCAAAGAGATGCAACAGGTGAGATCATTAAATTCCCTTTAGTCAGGAAGATCACTGGTTGATAGACAGCCTCATGAACATAAACCAATGAATTTATTGGATAATAACTGAGAGGAGCTGACCCAGTGTTATTAGGAAATTATAATGATAATTGTCTGGCTGCTCGAACTTGCACTAAAAGCTTAATTTGACATGTGGTTTGCTCACTGGCCTTAATGGCTTTAACTCCACGGGAACTCAGGGAGGTAAGAAAGCGCCTTAAGAGTAGTTTGTCATTTTGTAGTAGAGGGGAATGCTGTTAAAGAAACAGTCCTGAAAATGTAATGCTTAATTTATTAAAACAAAAATGTCTTTCCGATTAAATATATATGTCGGGCAAACCAAGGAGCAGCCATCCTGATATAAATATTCAATATATCAAAACACCAAATGCTTATTTTTTTTCTCTCTTGTTATTGAGATGAAAAGGTCAAAGAAAAAGTTCCACCATTCCCATGCTATCACCCAATACAGGGAAATATTGGAGGCTGTCTAGTGCGTCTTGCCAAACCCTTTTTCGACCCAAAAGCAACCCCCACCCAAAGCTCCCCTGCAGCTTACTGTTGGTCCACACTCTGAGTGTAATGCCAGAGAGACTGGGCTGTCCTCCAACTACCATTACCTGGGCAGGCAGGGAGCCTTGTTGGCCTTATTATGCTACTCTACTGTATGATTTATGACTTCGTCTATGTGCATCTGCTACATTAATAAACACACACTGGGCACACACTCATAATTTAACCTACACAGTTTTGAACACAAGCTATATCATAGCCTTAGTATCATGAGCATCACTGCTCAGGACATTAGAGTACATAGTTTTGCTGATTGCCTTTTCAGGCCCGGTGCGCTGCTCATCATATAGCACAGCCATTCATTTGTTTTTAATATGGCTGACCTTCAGTTGGTCCTTAAGTGTGCCTGAAACCCACCACAGAAAGCAGCTTTTCACTTACCACTTTGTGATACAGTTTGTTTTAGTTGTCATGGTGACGCAGTGTAGATGCAGCCACTTTCTTACTTCTGTTTCCAGACATTACATGGCAGATATGTCGGAGCCAGGCGAGGAAACAAAAAAGGATATTGCCCTGCCTTAGAAACTGCTGTGAATTGGGTCATCACTTTGTCTGCTATCACTGTTTCACCTTTTGAGAAAACGTATCATGGCAAAAAGCAGATGGGAGGGGGGGGAGCGATGAGATGTCAAGAAGTGCAAAACCCAGGGCGGCGAGGGGAATGAGACAGGCATATGTTACTGAAGAGGGGACGTTGACGGCTCGAATGATACAAACGTTCAAACAACGTCCATTTGGATATGAGTCCCAGGCATATTTTAAGAGAGCAATGCCCACAGAGAACTAAATGTGTTGATATGTAAAACATGATTATACTGAAAGTTGTTATTTCTTTTTTCCCTAAATCAAGTTAATTAGATGCAGGACTTTGCTATCTCCGTTTAGTCATGGACTAGGTTGACGTAGTTAAATCAGCAGGATACAAGTTCAATCGTTAATCAAGATGTCCTGACCACTTGGATCACTTCTAAATATGTGTGAAAGTGGTACATTAACTACGGCGAACTCTGCTGTTTGTTTTTGCGGCTGCTTCCTGTTTCTGCGGATCTGTCTAGCTTTCTCTGCTTCCCCCCTCTCTTTCACCTCATTCCCAAATAAACAACACCGCTCAAAATATTCATATACTGTAATTCCTCAAACGCGCCGAAGACATCTGGGGGACTGAGTCGGATTGTTGACTGAATGCGTCCCTGTTTGCAGTTGGGACGGCTTTCGTCTTTGTTCAAAGTGCAGTTCTAATTAACACGTGTACAGTCTTGTTTATGTTTCAACTAAGCTTCAGCAAGCATGTGTCTGTGCACATGTTTTAGAGGAGATAGTTTTAGGCTCCATTGTGAAAATGTATTCAAACTGGACGCGGTGAGCTCAATGGGGCATGCACTCGCCGTCTTCGGAGTAGTGCACTTTTAGCTCATTTCCTGCTGGTTACACTGTTTTACCATTTCATGTGTGTTTTCCTTTCTCTGCTCCAGTTCTCCCTCTTTTTCTATTTTATTTATTAATTATTTAAGAATGATTTAATTTGATATATGTGTGTGGTATTTTTAACCTTTAGAGGACGAGCTACATTCTAGAGCAATGTATGTTTATTGCACAGCATGTGGCTGCAAAAAAAGGACAATACCACTCAACTTAATAATTAATATAGTCCTCCAATGGCCAAGACTATTATAGTCATGGACATATTTTCCAAGAATAAAGCTTTATATTTCCTCTGAGCTGCTGTACAGTACACGTTATCTCGGGAGAAACTAAATGTGTGATAAATGAGCTCATGTTTGTACATCTCAATAAGCTTTCGCTAATATTGGTTGGTGCTCTTAATTTTGATTGTATGGTTGAATGTCTTTTCTTTATTTTATTATGGCTGAATGAAAGCTGTGATTCAAGCTTTTTTTTTTTTTTACATGTTTTATAATATCATTTTCCAAGATCAATAAAATGCCTACAAGTTGTTATGGTACTGGTTAATATTACAAATAAGTATTATTATAGGACTAATGCTGCTATCAAGCATTCACCATATCAGCTGTCGTTTTCTCTGTAGCTGCGATATTGTATGTGGGTGTTGACTCTTGATAATATACCGTAATTTCCGGACTATTCAGCACATCTGAATGTAAGCCGCACCCACTGAATTTTTAAAAAATCTGTATTTTGTACATAAATAAGCCGCACATGTCTATAAGCCGCAGGTGTTAGTTAAGTTAATTACCGTAACGAATGGGAAGTTTGAGCGCTCGATTTACGTCACATTATGCGACGGTGCTCAGTTTTTTGGCGACATGAAGCTTGTGAAAGCGGGAAAAATCCATAAATTAGCCGCGTCATTGTATAAACCGCGAGGTTCATAGTGTGGGAAAAAAGTAGCGGCTTGTAGTCCGGAAATTACGGTAATTGTGAAATAACTTGGATATTTTTTATGGTTGGCATATGTAGTAGTTATAGTTTCTAACCATATTTTTTTGCACCACAATGTTTGATTGCGATCCACTTATTAGGGCTTTTATTTTACATAATTACACATGGTTGCGTGTCCTTGTGTTCTTTTTAGGCTGCTTTTGAAAGTACTTTTCCTCCCTCCACGTGCTATGCATTTTCTTAAAAATGCGTTCTTTACTTAACCCCCTCTCTTGTGTTATATGAAACATTCAGGGGAAGTTTAGTAAATGCTGCCCTGTAAGGATTACATGTATTGAGGTCTCTTTTCTCAGAAGTCCTACTGTTTTTGCGTATAAAAGATTCAGTGCTACCCAGTTTAGCTTTCTTTACAATATAAAAACATGGTAAAAGCTCACCCTTGAAATATTTAGTGGACTCCAGAAGGTCTACCAGGTGAACAAATGGATGGCTGGATGAAAGAATTATTTGAGTATGCATAAATTACTTCATTTATCTATATATTTTTATCTTTAGAGGTTAAATTCCATATTACTATCCCGAAGGATAGGAACCTGACTATACTCAGGTCACAGTAACGCACTCATGATATAAAGGTAAGTATATACGTTATTGACTCGCCCAGAATCTGTTCATCATAGTTATGGGTTATTGTATAGTGGAAGTATTCGCTGGTACAAAAGATCAGTAAACAAGCCACACTAATATAGCACACATTTGCACTTATTTCCTGGCATGTATTGTATACCACCTCTGCCGCTATGATTAAAAATGTGGTGCGAAGGTTGCACAGTTGGCCAATTGCTGCGAGTGTAACTTTTGGATTGTCTGATATGAAAGGTTACAAAAATTGGCCAACACAGATGCCCCCCTCCCCCCAATTGAGGACGAAGCTGGTGCGGTGTATGCAAATAGAAAGAGCGACAAATGTCTATTTGGACCTCCTCGTGTTAGAGACGGGAGGTTGCCGAATATGACTGGACGACTACGAAACTCGGGAAACTTCTGTGCCATTCTTACCGTCTGAATCCTCCATTTTCTTCATACAAATGTTCACATTCTATTCATCATTTTTGTCATATGGATTTTACTGTTACTTTATTATGTTGGTTATTCTGTATACACAACATCTCCTCAGTTGCTCTTTCTCTTTTACCCCGTTTAAGTTTCTTTTTTTTAAGAGTTTTTCCTTCTCGGAAGCGAGGTTTGAAAGGATAGTGTGTGACGTATGCTGTACGGGTTGTAAAGCCCCTTCATGCCAATTTGCGTTTTGTGATATTGGGATATATAAATAAAATTAACTTGACTTTACTGAAAGGCTCCATCAAGCAGAAACCTAGAATTTCCTACACTGATGGCATGAGGATGTGAGTGTAAGCCAAGATGTAATGTTGTTAGTCACACGATCATGACACAGCTGGAAATGAACTTGCATGCACCCACTCGTTTTTAGATGTAACTTTTTTTCCCTATTTCTAATTGATGAGCAGCGGTGTAAAAGTGACTGAACTAAACCACTATCATTTACCACACCCACACAAATTGGCATTTTCAAAGTTGTTTCAATTGCCTTCCACTGTGTTACAATATAAGGCAAAGCACTAACCCTGAGTCGGGCGCTCTTCATTATAGTTAATCAATCAGAGAGTTGGTTATGACTAATGCCCCTCCTGGGCCAGTGTGGGCAGAGCTTTGTCAAACAGCGTGATAGTCACAACCAAACAGGCCTTGAACCCTGGAATAGGGCCACCAGAGGCAATACAGTGGTATGTTCAAGACTTTGTTGAACTTCCCTCTTAGACAAAATAGTTGTCATCAAATATTTTCAAGTCCTGGAAGGCACATTTGACATAGGATGATGTGACATGTGCCCTGTCTCGCTGGTTGATGCCCCAAAGTGGGGTCAAACTAATAACCTCAACCTTTGTTGGTGAGGTTATTAGTTGCCTAAGGTTGCCTCTGGCTCTGATACACTGTCAAAATCAACATTCACATTGAATTACAGGCTTAAAGCGTGACCTAGAATCGAGGAAAAAAACGTAACTCTTTCATTAGCCTGCAGGTAAGATCTGTCTAACTGCTCCGTGCAAGCAACTTACTGTATCATAAAACTACAAAGCATTCTTTCTTTTTTTCTTCTCGCCATTTAGTAATCTTCAAAAACCTTTTCGATATGATGATAAGTTAGGAAGTGGGATGGCTGTTGTTTTCTGTTACCATTATAGTTTTGTTTGAACACATTTCAGTTAGCTGCACCGGACAAGCAAAAAGAACAAGTGACCTAGCACTAAGTAAGATAAATGTACTCCTTTTCTTCAAGGAATTTTAAGATTTTGACACGCTACATTGAAAGGCTTTACAATTTAGTGTCAGCAAATATGCTCTGCTGAATTATCCTTGAACACTACGCCAAATCCCCATTCGCCAGTCACACTGCTCAGAAGCTGACTCTGCTCTGTGAACTTCCAGAGGAGGGTTAGAAGTGAAAGAATAAAAATCCTGATATAGATTTGTAGAATATCGTTTTAATCTTGCAGCATGAACTATACTATATGTGGAGAGTGTTTAAGAATGCATGATCTGCAAAGGAAAAAGTCACTGACGTGCAACAGAAACAATAAGGTTGCCAATGGATCTATTAGTTGTATAAGGGAGCTTTGAATTTTTACAGGCTTTGATCGTGGCATCATTTACTCTGTGCACTTGTCAGAGAGACTTCTCACAAATACTGGCTCTTTTGGGCCTTTTAAAGCAAACGACAAACAAACAATTTATTGATGAGGAGGTTCAAATGAAAAACAAAAGTCACAAGAAATGTGAAGCCTATTGAGAGAACTGACACTATCAGTCACGTGTGTGAGCTTCTCGGAGGATGAAGCCACTGCCAATTACTTTGAAAACCCCTCAGCCTTTGCTACTCTTTCTACTTTTGGCTATCTCCAACGCACAGTGACGATGGCAACCTGACATCCTGTGCGGAAAGAAAACAGTTGAGTAGAGTAAAGTTGTTCTCAGTTTCCCTTCATGTTCTTTGCATCTTTCCATGTTGAGATCCACAGTACACGGAGCTTTTGTTTTGTTCCTTTTTGTCTTCTTAAAGCTCTAATTTCTGATGCAGATGTCAGCATGAGTATAGACATTTCACGTCAAGGGATGTTTTTTTTTTTTTTTTTTTTATATATGCATAACAAAGTGGATCAACTTACTGGAAACTAACCAGTGGTGGGGTTTTTGTGTTATATAATAATTCAAGTTTTTTTGTGTGCCTCATATGGGAATTCCCCTCCAAATGATTTTTATGATTATAACATGCATATTTCATAGTTAGGACTTAGCATTTAATTATGAGATATTATCCCAACAATTGAACTGATCTCTTAAAATGACGCTTTATTTTAGCTTGATAAAGGAAATGGACTGCAGGCTCTATATCCGAGCGTGATACTAGTAAGATTATTAAGAACTAAATATGCTTTTTTGTCTCTTGTCAGTTGAGAAGATCAAAATGAATTTCTCATTAATGTATACAGTACAGAGATCGAGACACCTAGCATTAAAGTGGAATCAGCTCGCCTTGTCTCATCTACATGCTGTACATTTATTTAACACCTGTAGACGTACAATGTGGAAACATTGGAAATGTTGTTTTAGAAGCAGGCGGAAAAGAAAGAAGCAAAGAAAAAAACTACTGATGTACTGATTATTGCAACACCAAGTTTAAAACGTATGCTTGCGCTAACTAATGTTGGCGTAGATTGGCTTCTAGACAACAAATGAATCAATAATCAGTTTGTCCACATTATGCTTATCCTGCTGTAGCACACAGAAGAAATAGCTGTAAATTGGAAAATCAAATCAAATGTCAATACACTGAAATAACCCTAACCCAATGTATTACAATTCAAAACTGAGATGAAATAAGTTACTTTACTGTGAGGCTATACATTGTACAGTTATAAGAACATTTTGAAACTCTGTAAGCAATATTCACAAGGTCATTCACTATTGTGGATCTCTCTTATTGTAGGCCAGCTCAGTTAGATTGTTTTTCTTTTATGTTGAACCACTTGACTGTCTTCTTCACAAAAACGTTTTCTGTTCCATTCTGTATCCTTTCCCTCCCACTTTTTTGCATTTATTTTCTATTTCATCCTTCGATCTTGTTTTCCCTTTATTTATTTTCCATAGACCCAAACTCTCTCTTACTTCGCCCATCTATTTTTCTTTTCCTTTTCTTTTCTTTTTACAGCAAAATCTTGTTTTTTTCAGTAAAAATCTGCCACTCTTTCCTGCCAGCTGCAGATGAAAAGTAGGTTATGCTTAGTGCTTTCACTCTCTTACCTTGCATGTTATTATGGATCATTTGACAGTCTGTCATCCTGCCCCGGGATTAGACTGTCTGACGAGAGACCGAACACTGCACCTCTGCTCCGTACTATTACCCAACACTTGTACCACTTGTCAGGTATGCCACAGAGCCACATCTTAAGGCTTTCCCCCTCAGAGTTATTAGCGAATGTTTAGTTTATTTACCGCTTAGATGGCACTGGAATGCAATTTTGGTTGGGTTGGATGCTGAAGCTAAAAAGGCTTTTTATTTAATTGGTTTTGTTGATCCTTAGGATGGAAAGACTAAACTGGAATTGCTATTAGGTAAATGTTCCCCTGTGAATAGATGGAAAGGGGATATGATAAAACACTCTTTGCAGTAAATTGCGAGGCACAGGTTGTTGTTCTGCGTCATGAATTGCCAGCTCTATTCACTGATCAATGGGTTTTCTTATCTCCAAATTGCACAAAACAAGATAAGTCAACATTAAAATAAATGCCTTTTATTAGCGCAGTATTCACATTATTGTCAGAGAAGCCGAGTGCGATAAACACATACGTGTTTCAAGTCAAGTCCTACTGTACTCTATATAATACCTATCTGTTAGAATCATATGTACCAAGGCATTTTTGCATTTAGGTGCTATATTGCTAAAATTAGATAACAGGACCTTCTCCAACAAGTTGTTTTATTATCCATATAAAGATATGCCACTACCTTCCACTACCATCTGCCTTTTGTTTCTCATGTCTTGTCTCCCTGAGTAATGTTTTTTAATCTGACTTGAGTGATTTTTTTTACACAGTAGGCGGTAGTATTCTTCCAAAATAAACTCATTAGAAATGTACTTCCACCTCATCATATGAGCTGTTGCTCATGGCGAATGTATTTATCATCGCAGCTGAAAAGGAGAAAAATGACAACCTCTTGCTTCATGTCTGTGCTAAAAAGCTATATGCACTATACTTTGTGAAAGCGACTTGCAGGGCTCACAAAGCAGAGTGTTGATTTCTATGGATATAGCTAAAAAGTGCAGCACGGTCTTTGCTTTTAACACCATGTGACAAGCTGCTTGGAATGGCACATTTGAATAGTGTGAGCATAATAACCACAGGTGCAGTCATTTCCCTACTGCAGAGATCATATAAAGAATCACATAAGGTATGGTGGGGGGGACACATCCCTGTAGTTTCGCATTGTGCTTCGGAGGGTGAAGTGTCATTTTAAATGTATTATCTCGAAGAGAAGCTACCCCGTGTTTGACCTTCTCTACGCACCCCTGGTTTTGCCTATCTTAGTCATGGTAGCTGGTTGTTGTTGTAGCGTTTCAGCTTCATTTAGTGCTACAATTTGCATATATCTTAATACATTTGGTTCCTTTAATTGTGGGGTTTCTTTTAGGGAGTTTTTCTTTGTGCAGTGCGGGTTGTCTAAGGACAGAGGGTGTCGTATCATGCACAGTCTGTAAAGCCCACTGAGACAAATGTGTAATTTGTGATATTGGGCTATGTAAATAAACTTGATTTGATTTGTAAACGAACCTTAGTTTGAAATGTGACTGTGGTTTTTTCAACCTATTAAAATCCTGTAGAAGCATTTTATGTTCTTTGATCAAATATAACACTATTATTAAATGATAAGCACTTCTGAGATAGATGTTCATATTTGTAATTATAATTTGTAGCATTGGAATTTTTTTTCTTTTTATTGTGGGTTTTTAATGAGAAGATGCTTTTGAGTTTGACTTCCATTTTGACCTTAAAATGATTTATTACAAAAAAACGCTATCCCTGCTGTATACCTGCCATTTAAATTAAAACATTATCAGTTATGCAGAAAGAAGCACTTTTCCAGTTCACTGGCTTGTTAGCAGGCTTCTGGCAAATGCTGCTGTCGTGTATCACTGGAATTCTGACAAAAATGCACGAAAATCACTTGACTATCAAAGCATGTGATGCAATCTGGATTACAGATTATCACAGTTTCTTGGTTTGGTCCTTCATTGGTCATTCTTCAGCCCTGATGGGCCTTTATTACTGTCCTGACCTTCTACATGTCTTTGTGCCTTACAGAACAAGATCATCCTGGACCCTCTGACATTCAGCGAGGCTCGTTTCCGGCCCTCTCTGGAGGAGCGCTTGGAGAGCATCATCAGTGGTGCCGCACTAATGGCTGACTCCTCGTGCACACGTGACGACCGCCGCGAACGCATCGTGGCTGAGTGCAACGCCGTTCGACAGGCCCTGCAAGACTTGTTGAGCGAGTACATGAACAATGTAAGCTTCCTCTCTGATAATTTCATTCTCATTACCTGCAATTAACTGCAACCGCACACGTGCTCATTTAATGCAACTCATTTGAACACGCGCGTCATGGAAACAGACAAACTTGCTGCTGATCTTCTTTGACTTTTCTGCTGACACTTCTCTCTCTGTCAACACATTCGATGCTCAGATTTGTTATCACCTCTCTCCACTTTATCTCAAGTAATATATTTTCTCTCATGATACTTTCACATGCCATCAAACACCACGCATTACACCTAAAGCAAAAGCCTTCTAATTAGACAGGCTCAGCCCAAAATAATGTCAATCGTTTGACATGTGGGGCTCTATTTTTAAAGGCGAACACTAGTGCAATCCACGTTACATGTTGGTGATTTCCTTACCTTGAATTGCTCTTTGCCGATCCCTTTGGTATTTTTGTTCTTAGAGTAGTGCGACAGGTGCAAAGGTGGGAGGAGATGAGACAGTGAAAGGTAAGGTGCTCTTTGACGTGGTAATAATAGATGTTGACTAGGTCTATATTCAGCACATCACCACTTTTCTGATAATTTCATGATCCCATCAGTAAATGCAAAACATTTTCTTGACAGAAAACTACACAACTACGAAATAATGTTGAAGGACAAACAACAGCAACAGGACAAAACACTGCTTTTGATGTTTTCCTTGTAAACGTAGTATATACTGAATTACTTTAACAAAGCAAACTAAAAGCAAGCAGCAAAATGGAAGACTATTTTAATAAAACATGTTTTGTACTATTCAAATCGGAGTCACTGAACGGACATGTAATAATGGTAATTGTGTGGGTCACTGTGAGGCAAAATGAAAAATACGCCATACCACTTGGAAAACATGGCATGAGAGGACTTTCACTAACCCCACAAATGTAGATTAGTGTAAGGTAAAAGGGACATTATGGGCCTTTGGCTACATACAATACTGGCAATGTTATATGATTGTTTGTTGAGACTCTAAACCTCCAGGGCAACAATAGTATTTATCTTCTTTGAGAAGCCGGTCTAGACTTTTCCTCTCCATTTGATGAGCCATTTTGCTCATGCACCACTGTGATTGGCACAGCTGTTTAAAGGTTATGAGACTTGCCAAGACAATGATTAATCATCTCACACATCCAATTTATATTCTACTTCAACGAACCCTTTTATGCATAGTGAGCTGTGTCCACATAAGCGAAAATAGTGGATGCACTTGGATACACTTCCATTGACCTTGCACACATGACTTAGTTCTTTTTGCTGGACTTTGCGATTGTGCCATTAAACCGGAGCCCTTAGATTCCTGAAACATTCAATGTTGAATCTATTAGATGTTCAATCTCCTTTTATCATCTTAAAGCCAAGTGGCAAAGTCCGCACGGTATGATTTCTGCTAACACACAAGCACATTCATCCATCACCTGTCTGCACGCACACATCGTAGCGCACATGCATTACAGCTGTGTACGTGGATTAAAAAAAACAGAATAGAAACGTTACAAAATATAGAATAGCATAGTCAAGGGTTCACAGCTAATAACCAAAACACATTAAAGTTAGTTAAACATAAATACAGCCACACGTGTGGTCCACTTTATTCCAATTAACTGATTAATGACAACAAATCACCAACAAAATGTTCATACAGCATAATCGTAGTTTCAGATATACATGCATGCAACCATAACTCCTGAGAAAATGGCTTACATGATCATAAAGAACAGATCACTCTGGTCATTAATACACAAAGAAAGCTGTAGAGGGAAAAGTGTTCCATCCCAACTCTCTTTACTGAAACAAATTACACTAAAAATGATGATATCATCGCTTATTGAATTGGAACTTGGCAGGCTTCTCACATTAATACTGTATTTGTAAGAGTAATCGCAGCAGTGGGGGCAGAACAACTTCAACAATGATATAAAAAATGTATGCTTATTTACGTGCTACATAAGGATGCTTTCGCCAAAAAATAACTCTGACTGGTGTTAAAACTTAGATATCTATTCTTTCTTTTGCAAGGTTCTTAAGTGAATGCTAATGTAAAGTTACCATTTAGACCCAATCAACATGTCAACCTTCAAAGTGCCCTAAAAAAAGAGCCATACATCACTGAAAAGGTAGTGGCTATAACTTTCACGGTGGGGCACTTACTACGCCAGCCTGAATTCTTAGATAACACCTAATGGGCCTCGACTGTTGGTGAGTTATTGCTGTGTTCAAAATGACTGTAATGTACCCATGTGTTCGACTAAACTGGGACTCAGAGTCTACATTGGTCATCGTAGCCTGAGGTACTATAGCCAGCTGTGGAGGAATAAGCTCAGGAGATGTGAATACTTTAGCTATGATGCTGGTGGTGAATGAAGGATTAACAGTCCTAGAATATGTTCTGTTCAGAATCACAGAGATGATTTTGTTCCAGGTGTTTAGTGTTAGTTTTGTAAGCCTAGTGATCTGAGTTTGGCAATCAGTACTGCTGCTGTGTCAAGTGTTTGTGAAGGACTGGACATTTAGTCACTAGCACTTACTAGGCCAGCCTGAATTCCTAGATTCCCCTTTCCATTGCGTTCAATTCAGCACAACCTACATATGTCATGGACAGTGTCGGTGTAGATTCACACTTAGCTAACTAGCAAACCCTAGCTTCAGCTTACCGGTGAAGAAGAAAAATGGCCGCCTAGGTGTGACTTTTCAGCCCCTGAAACTCTAGCTGACTGAAAGAAGGAAAAGCAGAACCGATGTCAGATATCTTACACAGGTAAACAAAACATACATTTTGGACCAGACAACATTTTTTTAAATAACTAATTCACAATATGTTTTTCTTGGAAAAGCAATACTTTTATTCTGCCCCTCTTTGTGGTCTAAATTATAAATATAACCTTTAACCCTGCAGTGCATTAATTGAAGTATTTTGACTTTTGATCAATGATCAAAATGAGATCTTAAAGATAATCTTTTGGATTTCCTGCATGCTTCCTGGCCTGCTCAAACTGTGCCCTTACGTTCGATCCATCGTGTATTAAGTGTCATTTGTGTGCATTGAGCATTTGGCAAGCCAGCTGTCTATTGATCCCTACAGAATCAGTTCTCCTGCTGGCAAAAAGCCTTATGTAATACTCTATTATCTTCAACCTAATTATGTTTATTTCTTGTGGCATCTGGACTCATAAAGTAGTCTAGAAACAATGGGGGGGCTATTAGATAAGGATCCTTATTAGATTAGAAATCCTCTCTGGTTGTAATAGAATGTAAACAGTGCAACAGTTAGCAGTAGTTCTACACTGCATGTACGTGTGTGTCTGTGAATGTGGATGACCTTCATGACCTTGTGTTTACTATCCCGCTGTGTTGCACACTAGTTGTAGAATTGTACAACTAAGCGACAAGGGTGTTTTGATGCTCTGCTTTTAGAACTATTTTAGATATTTAGAAAAAATGATGGGTAATCCCTTTTACAGTATTTTTCGTGAAAAATGTAATTTATCTGTTTTTCTTTTATTGATTAACTTGGAAAACTGACTCATGAGTCACTGAGTTATGATTATAGTTATTTTAATATATTCAATATTATCAATGTCAGCCCAGTAGGAGACATCTAGTTCTATCGTCGAGTGATAGAATCAGTCTGCAAATCATTAAACAAATGTAATTGTGCATAAACTGTAAGTATGGCTCTTTCATTCAGAAAAGCCATCTTTTAGTATTGGAGTATTGGAGTTAAAGCCACTTGGCTCTTCACCTTTTAATTAGTCTTGGGGAAAAAAAATTAAAATCATGTGTGTGTTTATGAACACTTACATGCCCTTTCCCTCTCTTAAGGCATGGCAGCTTTTTGCTAAAGTAATTGTGCCATGCTTCATTAGGCCCATGAGTTGTGTTTCAGAGGCAACAGCTGGGAGATTGCTGAGAGCCCCTGGCTGTCCTAGCAAAGAACGGAGAGTAAATCACAGAGACACAAAAAAACAAAATGCTTCCACTTCTTAGCTTAGCATCCCCATGGTTATGGGAGGATATGGTTTCCAAGCCTTCTCATAAAGTGTAGTAACGTTATTATTTCAAAAAATAATGTAGATGCTTAAAATAGCTTAAAATAGTGGAATTAATAGGTTTAATACACCTAACTCCTCTCTGAGTACTGTCAACTACTGTGTATGACCTTAACTCACGATGTTGCACAATTTTAGATAGTGATGCCTTTGATCACTGCACAGCACATCAGGAACTGTCAGAGAGTCAGGACCTGCTCGCCAACACCGGAACTTCAGTACACTTAAATATCTATTGGAGTCTTCGTAGATTAAAAGTAAAACAGGTTCAAAATGAATTTACTGGAGACAACCAGAGTTCGATGCAGTAGAGTTTATTTTTCAAAAGTCAGAGATAAACCCGAGTATGATACCGGTTTTGGGTGATCCTTCCCCTTTTAGTCAGACTTCGTTCTGATACAAATAGCTTTCGGGCTCTTTGAGGTTTACTCCATATGTGGTCCTGCTTACACGTATTTCTGGTATTTGAGGGGCCCACATTGTCACATGTGCTCATCCATGACTCTAAGTCAAGTCTGGGACTTGAAGCATGTACTACAACCCCGGTCATAGACACACTGTCTTCTTCTAACACTAGATAGATATCGAATGCATTGATTTACCCACTATTATACTGTATTACATTATTTATATATTACAAAGCAGAGCACTTACTGGAAGGACTTTACTACAACAGAACAACATTTCTTTATTTTCTTTCTAAGAAATGTACATTTATTCCTTAAATTTTTTACAGAATTTTCACCTGAGACATTTTAGTTCTCCTCGTTCTGTCTGTTTTAGGGATTATTCATAGTCACATGTTATTCATGATATGCATTACTGGGACCCTGGTTGACATTTGACTTCATATAGCTTCACTGCAGTCCAGGCGAAACATTAAAAAAAACCCAGCTTGAAATGGCAATTGGCGGGGTTAAAGCTCACTTTGTCAAATATTAGACAGCTGAAGGGAAATCAACCAGTTTAAAGTCGATGCATAGCTTTTAATTGTATGTGTCCATACTCAGGATAGGAGTCATAAGTGTGAATGCTAATTATAATCGTATGTAGTATAATAATGGAATAATGTTGTGCACACTATGCATTCATCACTGGTAACAAGAATAAGGACACAGACTAAACTGGCAAGTGACTGGTTCAATTAGACATCCTTGATTAGACATCCCGCTGAGAAACCACTATAGATTATAGATAATGAACAATGAAGTTGATCAATGAAGTTAAGTCCAGCTGCAGAGGATAGAAATAGCTGTCCAAATGTGAAATGTGTTAGTTAAAATATTGTTTATCACTGAAACATCCAGAGACATAATTACCCCCAGGTAAATGTTTCCAGCCACACACTCTGACAAAGTTCCTCCTGGCTGTATAGCAAAAGTCCTTTTGTTCAAAGTTTACTGAAGTAATGTAAACATCCACTTGCCTTTATGTTTCCTCCTCCTTCTTCATTTGCCCCCCCCCCCCCCCCCCCCCCCCCCTCCCCCCCACACACATTTTTATAGGAAGTTTGAACCACAGCACAAGGTTAATCAATGTGGTAGCTGGCAATAAATTAGGTTCAAGTGACAGGAGAATGTCCATACCTGTCTCAGCTGCTGGTGATCTGTGATTGGTGACAGCAGGCCCGGCTCCCTGGCTGGTGCTGAATCATCAGGAGCAGCTGATTTAGTTACGGCAGCTCCGACAGGGCCAATCTATCAATTGATCTGGGGAGTAATGCATTACCAGCTTGGGTCAAGGGAGCCTGGGCAGAATATAGTCATAGCCAGAAACCATGGCAGGTGAAAAGGGGCAACTCGGCAGGAGTATGAGGAGCAGAGAGAAGGATTTAGGGAGTGTGGTAGCGAGTGCACTAATCTCACTGTTAGCGGGATATGGCACATAAAACTAAACAGGGGTTGTGAGGTAGAATGATCATTAGGCAGAGACTAATGGCGTTCTTGCTCATACAGCTCCACCGGGAGTTGCCGCGTAGAATGATCAATGAACCATTGGTGTCACTGATTGGATACTGTAAAATGTGTCAGGTTTGTGCGCGTGCTTGTGCTGATCACATCGGATCATATCTCCTTTACCTGGCATTGTCTTGAAAATGAGAATGTTAGGACAAAGAATACAAGAGAGAAGACGGTGAGGGCAGACAAAGCTGCTGAGCATCGGCAGCTGCAGGGAAGGGAAGGTGTGATCGATGATCAATAGTGAGCCCCTGGGCTAAAGGCCATTATATACTTATAGATAAAAGAAGTGCCGTTCAGATGTCTGAGAACAGTGAAAGCCCCTCTCCCAAAAGTTGGATACGGGTATGTATTTTATACTGTATGTTGTTTTAACTCAACAAAGCAGACAATCAAGCTGCTGTGACGGCTTTTCCTACTTCTGCGACTGTCTGTGTTCACTGATGAATAGCAGCAAGGCTGAATTGCAGCAATGGTGGTTTACTTCGCCACACTCAAGATGCTATCTGCTGTTGATACAAAAGAAAGTTTTAGAGAAGACAAAAATATTAATGAACCCCGAAAGCTTTCTTCGTTTTTTTTTGTTTAGGGACAAGTCGAGATCAAATCTACATGTATGAACGCTGTGTAGAACTCCTCTTCCCATCTGAGACGAGATGGTCTCAAATGGGAGGCGTCAGTCTGGCAGGATGAACCAAACGGAGTCAGCAGTTGCCCACACAGTCTCTCCTCATTGTCTAGAAACCTCCGCACGATGAATTTGTATCTAACAAAACCTGACACCGCCAAGGTAATACCACAAAACGCCGAACAAGCCTGCTGCGGTTTTTGAATCATTCTCGTGTTTACATTGCAACATGATCTCAGTGTCGCTCAATTCTGGATATGAAGAGCAAAGCTGAACAAAACAGACCTGATCAATACTTCTTCCGTCCCCTAGCGCCTCTGATGTGCTCCACTGTCCATCAGCCTAAGCTGGCTGAAGGGCACAGCTGTAGCAGATGCAAGGAAGCTGAATTTACCTTGACAGTGTTTTCTAAGGCTAATTGGCTGTGTGGGGGGCATCACAAATGATGGCACTGATAGGACCTGTCACAGGGGGCACAGAGGTATTGCTATAGGTCACATTTTCAATCCAGCTTTTGTGTTTGGTTCTAGTCCAGTTGTACGTTATACAAATGTTTTTTTACCTAGACTACTGTACTAAAAATACACACATAAACATTATTCTAATCCAGGGTGTTAGAGAAGTACAATTGTTTCCCTTCATTTGCCTAACACAATTACGTAAACAGGTGCAGGTTCCATGGGCCACCTTTTCATCTGTTTTTCTTTTCTTTTCTCGTTTCTTCATCAACCCTGGCCAGCTCATTGCATGGCCCTTCTGCCCTATTTTTTTTTTTTTTTATGTTTTCGTGGTTTCCCAGAGTCTACACATGTCCAAGTTTCTGATAAGGCTCGTGTCGCTTCTTAAAATAAATGAACACAAAGCCTCACCTCACCACTCAAAGGTCTGTGTAGTTACAAGCTAACAAAGTGAAAGAAGGGTGGGGTTTGGTTTCAGTCTGATTCTTTTTCACTGTGAAGTTTCCTAAATGTGTACTGCATCTATACTTTCTTGTTGTGTCTCTTAGTGTTCATTTCTCAGTATTCAAATAACTTTGTGCTACAGTCACACAGTAACTAAAAAGCCTTTAGCTGTGCATGCCCACTACTTTGTTGCCTGCTGTATCTCGGAGCTCTCCCTTTCTCTGCGTCACTTGTTGCTTTCTCTCTCTCTCTTACTCCAGCTTTCGCTCTCCTTTTTTTACATTTTTTTTATTGGTTACATGAGTGTTGCATCAATGCAAATAACATTGAATGAAATTCCAATCAATAATATTTGTGTTTCCCTGAATTTCTGCGTCCTCGCTAGTAGACCCTAAATAGTTTCCTTATCATTCTAAGAGAAGCACAAGATTTACTTGTTACAACTGTGCAAATGTTGCCACATGATAGTATTTGGCACCGGTTTTAATGCCATAATTAATCAAAATCTTCCTTTACTGATTAGTGAGCAAATTTGCACCTCATCTCTCTTTTTAGTTATTACCTTTGCTTATTCCTTTCCTTTTTTCCAATTGTCCTCACATCATGGTCCCTCCAGACTCAGCACTTACACCCGTTAAGTGTCTCAGGCCCAGCAATAAATCATTGGTTCCCCACAGCGTCCAGTGCCCTCCCTCCCATCTGTCAACACCTAATGCGCCACACGACAAGCTGCAATCCACTGTGCACCAACAAACCACTCACTTTGAACAACGTAGCTTTCTCAGCCATTGAAGGCTGCCTCAAAGACATCGCCCCTGAAGGGGATTGACCAGAAGGCCCAGGTAAAAACTGTAAGTCTATTTAAGGCCCTCTGGAGACTGAAAGGACTCCTTTATTCCCACCACTTCAGTCTGAAAGTGAGTTGGGCACAACTGAAGCAACTGACCCACAGTAAATGTTCTCTACTGAGATAGCAAGGCCACCTGCCTGTGAATGGACCAATGAAGCTCTTTGCTGTGAAACATTCACCAGAATTATGAGCAATCTCTTTTCTTAGCCTGTAACGTTGCTGAGCCCCAGTCCCAATTATGCAATTATGTATCGGGCCATTCATGTATGCATTCTTTTTATGTTTTTTTTGTTCTTCAATTTTTTCAAATAATTGTAGAATCTTCCCAATCATGCAACACAACGGCAACCTGCCGCAGACGCTTATTTGGGACATACATGTATTTGACATACAGTGAGCAAAAAAATCCCCGGGATGTCTCACTCCTCCTGCCCACCTCTGTGCACACAGCTAGACAGAAATACTGGTGAGTATTTTTGAGGGCCGAACAATCGATCCTTTAATTCCCTCACCATCTGTATTGGACAAAGTTTTGCTTGGACTGATCACAGCAATTGAATCTGGCAGCATTTCGCAGCGTTTGTCAATATTTTGCCAAACGGATATCCCAAAGCTTTGATAATCAAGATCTGCAGGAAAAGCCCCTCTGACCTGAAGGTAATTTGGACCTAAATAAGTCTTATAATGTCCAGTTTACATCAATTGTTGTTTGGATGCTCACTGTATTACATCCCCTAAAGTCTATGAAGTGATCTGTGTAACAACTCCTCACTCATCTGATAACAACAAGCCCCAAGATGTGGCTGTTGTTTAGCCTGCGTGCTTACCAATTGTGCAAGCGGTTGCTATAATTTCAGTTCGAGAATGCTGCCTGCCATACTCTCATTCCAATTATGCTTTGATGTGGCTAGATAAGAAACATAATCCTCTGTAGGCAGAAGCAAGCAACTATCACATGGCTGTCTGAACGCCCTCATGTCACCATCTCCGATTGAGGTGATTCGATAAATGAGACTTTACTTGGGTTTTTAGGCTAAGTCATATGAGGAGATGAGATAGAATTATCCAGGAACATATTAATGTAATAAGAAGCTCTCAGATCTGGCAGCTCTATTGCATTAGAAAGCTGCCTGCCCTTCTCCCCCCCCCCCCCCCCCAACGCCAACCCCCCTCACGGGCCTGCTGCTTTGAGCAGCGCTAACGTGATTGACATTGATAGCTGGATCAAACTATAGAATCAACGCTAATATCATTAAGTGAGCAGACATGGAAGCAAAGACCTGGCCTCTAACTGTATTAGCCGCTACATATTTTGGGGTTATGGATGCAGGAGGCTAAATGTATTGGGAAATCAAGCATGCAAGTCACAATTTGCCTGTGTATGTGTGACCTTTGTGCCTTTTTAGATGTGTGCTGCTGAGTATGTGTGCAAACGCACGGGTATGTGCACATGTGGGCTTGTGTGTTGTGATTCCTGTCTGTGTTTGCTTGCTAGTACGCATTATTGTCAGACCTGGTGTCCTGTTGTGAACAGACACTTCATTTTTTACGTAAATAAGCTGAGCCCTGCCCATGTCCTTCCGAGGAAAATGGGATTAGTATCCACATGTAGCAGTGAGCATGGTGCATTCTATTCCAATTACTGGACACTATTCCATTAACTAGGCTAATATTCTCACTAATGCAGCCAAATGCTTTGGTATTAGTGAGCACAATTGATGAAATAGCTTCTAGTCATCCTACTGTTTGTTAAAGCATGTTTAAGAGTCATTGCCAGTAGGGACGTCATTGTTCCATAATCTGCATTGTCTATTTAAATGGTTCTCCTCGTGTTTTTTTTTTTTTTCTCTTCTTCACACTATCAAATAAAAGTAGTAAAGTACTGTGAAGTTTAATCAATTTCTTGTACGTTGTGGATTTTCCAGGCAGAATTATTACTAATTCCCAGGGAAGCACAAAAATCAGCAGGAGGCCTAGCACATGTTATTACAATCTCATACAGCTTCCATTATTCCGCTCTGTCTTTCTCTCATCTTCCTTTAGACCTATCTCTCTTTCTGTCTTTTCAGTCACATCCCTTTACTCTCACTGGCGGCCCTCCTCTCTGTGATAGAGCAGTTGTTTGAATTGTAGTGGTGCCCCAACACAAAGCTTTGCCCTTTCTCATGCGAAACAGCCGGCTGCCCCTCCGAGGCCTCACCATCAGACGTTTGTATTGAGTTTCTGTTCTACTGTCTGCTTTTGATGATGTGTACAAGTCTTGAGGCGCCACAAACTTCCATAGTGATTTTACTACCATATGTCTGCTTTCTTTGAGGCTTTGTTGAGGTCCGGTTCAAAGCAAGTGAGACTCTTGAAACAATGGAAATGTTTAGAAGTGATTCTTGCAGCAATGCAAAAAGTGTCTCTTTCTCTAAATGTTTTGCTCTACACAACGAGCAGCGTGAAACGCTCACACCTAATTACTGTCTGGACCACAGCAGGGTGATCGATTACACTGGTCTGAACTGGGTTCTGTGTAACCCACCGAATGAATGAGAGAAGAGCAAGATGAGAGAAAGGTCGAGGAGGATGACACGTGAGACGAAATGTATGGTCAAATAAATGCAAACGCACAGAAAGGAACGCATGCACTGGGTGCAAATGAGTGGGACACGTGACACTTCAAGATTTCATCTCGAAAACAATATTGTTGAAAGCTTGCTGATCGTTTTTGCAGTTATTATAATTTCTTAAGGGCTACTTTGCATTCTAATTGAATGTTAATCTCAAGGCACTTGCGTTGGCCGGTCTTGCGATCCCTAAAAAGCGGTGCAACGCGAATGTGACGCTAGAATCTAAAAAACTGTTTTCCACATTTTCTCTAACATGATCTATTTAGTTAGAAGGCGTGAAGACATGTTGCCTTAATTTTTTTTGTTGTTGTGATTACTCATTACATTTAAAGTTATCCCATGACTTCATTACATTCAGCGAGAAACAGACAAACAGATGGAGTATGTATTATATTGATTCCTTGCCTCCCTCTTCTCTTATTATATTGTAACTCTGCAGCAGAGTCAAATTTCATTACACCCTCTGGATCCATATAACAGCACAAACTCATCTTCGTATCACTAATAAAGTGATTACTTAGACGGAGAAATGGTCTTTAATGCTTTTTCATGGCTTCTGGGTGATAATTCCCTGAACTATTGGGAAAATATGAGTGACTATATTGTCAGGGAAGATTGAGAGGGGGCCTGGCTGTTTGAGCAGACCTTATAGCTCACTGACCTTTTAAATAAATAGATTGTTGTTCTGTTAAACCATGTACTCTATACACCTAGTTCTTACCTGTTCTTTTATAATGCATTATTGATTTTTGTTAGCTTTATTACTCTATTTAAAGGCCAAAAACAGCACTTGTAGTTCTATCTCTAGAAAAGGATGGAGATGAAAAATGGCTTATTTCTTTGTTGTCGTATCAAGCCTCTAAGATGTACTATGCATTCTGAAGTTAATTTAGAGCAGAACTTGACATGAATCAACACTGATTGGTAACAAATTGACTTTGATTTCTTGTTGCCACTGAATTAGGATGCTTTGAAATTAGCCTTTGGTTGATTTTGAACAACTAGATTTTCTTCCCGGCTTGTCGTCGTTTATTATTTATATGCATTTGTTTATAGGTTATAGGTTTATCATTCTTTTTTTTCTTTAAGATTTACAACATACCCTTGTTTTGAAAAGATCTTAGGGACACAGCCTGCATTAGTGTGCACTAGTTTACCAGCTCTGCTGTAGTCTACTTGTTTGATTGTTGCTGCAAATGGATTCTCCAGAGGGCCCTCCCACACACATACACACACGCACTCACACACACACGTATGCACTTGCACACACACTTTCGGTCTCATACCTTTACCCAAAAATGATTGATTCCTGTGCTTTTTGTTGCTTTTAAGCAGTTATTTATAAATTAAAATCATTTCCCACTGTACTGTTGCATGCTTAGTAGCCTTTTACCCGTCAAAAGCTTCCCACCCACCTTCATTTGAAAACCTCCACAGAGACCTGTTAAGTGTATAAAGCGACAAATGAAAATGTGTGAAAATGTAGGTATGTGCCACTTTTAAAGAAGAGAAAAACCTGGACTTAACTAATTAAATATCATTTTAACTTATATATAATTAATGTAATATATATATTACATTACGAAGAAAATATAATTTCTTCGTAATGTAATATACGTTTTATACTTTTATTTTTCATGTAAAATATATAAAAAATACAGACAATACATTTCTGTCTGGGAAACCAGAATTCTTCTTGGCTTGTAATCAATGTTTAGTCCCAATTTGTCCAAACAAAAAAACATTAGCTTTAGCTAGCGCAAATTTAGCATAGTAGGTAGAGTGAATCTCAGTAAAGATATTAGTTTTCTAATTTGTATTCTAAATTTTCCAATGAAACCAAGGCTACTTTATGATAAACAACCTGTCTACTCAGACTTATTTAAACCCACATTTAACATTAAGTTCTTTCTCCTTCAGAATTCTTCAAACATCCACTTTTGAATCCTCCTACATTTAAGATATTTAGATTTTTGCCTACCATCAGGCCTACTTAAGCTACAGTTTAGTATGTAACATTTGTTGTCTCCCGGTGCAAGTTGAGATCTAATGCATGCAGAACCTTTCAGTACATTTTTTAAGGCAACATAAATATTAGCACACACTGACTGACCTTGCATGTTCTCTGCCTGTGTGTTTGGGAGTTTTATGTAGGTGAACTAGGTGCTAGATGAGGTGTTAGCATTTCGATAAAAAATGGGCCTTCGGCGTTGTGCAGAGAATAGACATCCATGTAACAGGGGCCTCATTTCTCAAAGCATGTAAGTTCTAAATCTGTGTGTAAGACCTGACTCTATGCACAAGAAAGTTGGTATTAATCAAACATACATATATATATATATATATATATATATATATATATACATACATACATACATATGCAATGAACAATGATAAATCCTACCTGTTATACAACCATCTGCTTGTGCAACTGGCTCATTTGCATAAGGAAACACCCTCAATATCCCATACATGGTAAACAACATCCTTAAAAAAAAAAAGCCTAGTAGCTGGAATGTAGGACAACTTCTTAAAAAAATTACTAACTGAGAAAGAAAAGGAAGACAGCCTTAAAAAAATAATAAGGTTTGAGACACTGCTAAATCTGGTTCGCATAAACCAACATTTATTTATTTTTTTATATACATATATATATATATATATATATATATATAGTAAAAAATAAACTAATTATATACACAGCGAAGCAGGTGAAAAACCCTGTCAACACAGTGGTTCTAAATATATGGACATTTGGACGAACAAGAACAAAATTATGAATTTGATGTGAAAACGGGTGGTTACACACAACACTGTACGCTCAGCTGAAATGAGGCCTCAGGTCTGCTACCAGTCAGCACAAACTCAATGCCTCGTGTAAATGCACACCATTAAAGGATAATGCTGAATATTTAGAGCTTCACCATACGGTATGTTGCCAACAAGTGGACACATTTCGATTGACAAAAAAAAAATCCAACTTTTAACCTTTGGACCTTTTTTATGCCACTCCAAAACTTCTGCTGTTCATGGGTTTTTTATTATACACATTTCAGTTGCAGTTTTCAGAGATACATGATGTGTTTTATCACAATGTATTGGCTTTGACTGTAGCCTACCTTAATGGGTGGCCTAATAAATCGTTCAAAGAGGTAATGTCCTATCTCTGTCCGTCTGTCATAGCTTTTAAGTGTAGGAGTACTGCAGCGACTAAGTCCATTCTGGACGATTACACAGGCCAGGACTTGGACTGAAGCTTCAATGGCAGAAAATCAAAAAGTCAACCAAACATTTTTATTCATTTGTTTTATTCTGAAATTAATTTAAAACGTATATAAACAAACAATCAAAACACAGACATGGCCTCTGTTTGCACGTATAAAACTGTGCTGGCCCCCCAGTGAACCATGCTGGCTCATGGCCGAACCAAGTGGCAGGCCCCTGCCCTACAGCCAGGATACCATTTGGCACTGTGTTCTGGCATTAAAAAACTGCACTTATTGGCCTGATTGGGTCTGATAGGCACACTTTGTAAAGCCATAACTGCTTCACCTTGGGTCTAGTTTTAATTAAATTTAATGTC
Source organism: Bovichtus diacanthus (assembly GCA_943590825.1). Taxonomy (NCBI): domain Eukaryota; kingdom Metazoa; phylum Chordata; class Actinopteri; order Perciformes; family Bovichtidae; genus Bovichtus; species Bovichtus diacanthus. The sequence goes on along the minus strand of CALSBV010012195.1, from coordinate 7,400,133 downwards.
TGTGTGCAAATCGTGTGTGTATGTGGGGAGTGGTATTCGTTTTTCAAAACTGTAAGGTCCAAAGTAGCTTTTAATATATTTTTTTTCCCTTTCCCTGCAGTTTGCCTTATCTCATGTTAAGCATAGTAACAAGTCCTTCGTTTTCTTTTTCCCTCCACCTGATGCTGTTTTTCAAGTGCATCCCTATCCTCAGAGAATACTGAAATGGTGATGACCTAATTTGCATGAGAGGATTTGTAAAATGGGGCCAAAACTTGAGTCTTCTGCCTGTGTTAATCTTTCAGTGTGTGGTAAAGCTGCCCTTAGTCGAGTTTGACCTGTGACTGCACTTTAGTACTTTCACTCTTTTCACTTCGTTTGAACCATAAATCCACACAAACACACACGCATGACATAGAGATAAAACAATTTGCTAAAGTAAACTCACAACACCACAAAGTGGTCGTCTATCGTAAGGTCGGAGGTTCAATCCCCGGCAGTCTACATGCCAAAAGTGTCCTTAGGTAAGATACTGAACCCCAAATTGTGAGTGCGATATAAATGCAGTTTACCATTTACAATCTCTAGTGTTGTACCTGTAACATTTATTGATAGCAATTAGGACAGCAAAATGCCTTATTTTGAATATGATCCCGTAGCTTATATAAAACGTTATTTATAACATCATTTTAGCTCAATCTTTAAGACACAGCTGCAGCTCCAGCTCTGGATTGAAATGGCTGAAAGAGTAGGGAAAAAATGGCAAAACAAATTCATTATGCAGCTGTATCGCATCTTCCTCTGCTGAACATTTATGAGACTGTTTGCAGTTATTCAGTCCAGCATAATCATTTGGTTAGAATCTCTTTTCTTTGAACCGCACGACCGACAGAAAGAGGGACAAAAATAGAACAGAAACAACTTTGTTTTGGGGTTCGACTGTTTTTTTTGGTGAACTTAGTTGCTGCAAAAATTATATAACCACATTTTTATTTCACTGTATTATTTAAATATCCATAACCCAATAAAAAAAAAAGTGTTAAGTCATATGTAACATATGATTCTGTTTTTTCTTCCATATTTGCAATACAATACATTTTGAGGTACAGCTGATGTAGACAGGCGAGCACTGCCATGGAATTTTTTAGAAATAAAGATTACAAAATTAGGAGCTAGCTAGCTGCTCCACAGTATTTCTGTACAATAACAGAAACGGAGTCAGGTGAGTCGTGGAACAAAGAGGAAGGGCTGCAGGTGGATCTAAATCACAAAACAAGCAAAATATGCGTCCTTAATCTTTAAACTTCCGCTGACTCATTAAAGCCAAACAGCTGAATGGAACGAAACAAAAGCTGCATTACTCTTACAAATCAAAATTAAACTAAACTCGAGCAACCGCCTATACATTTTGTATTGAACTATACCGAGGTTTTCTACGTGTGGTCACGAAATAATGAATGTACACAAAATCAAACTTAAAAAAGCCTACTGCCCTGATCCCAAAGCCACTGAACTAGTGCCTGAAACGAGTTAACATTTCACACACAAAAGACTGAAGTAAAATCCAGATCTAACTATCACGCAAGTTCACGTAGCAACACAGAGGCACAGAAGCGGAATGCACAGTTTATGTCAACGTCGCCACTGCTATTATCACAAAGCGTCTTTTATCAGCTGGGCCGGAGGCTCACACAGGCTGGGGATTGGAGGCTGGAACATGAGCCAAAAAGGGGGAGGGGCCCAGCGAAAGACGGTGAAGGCTGCGGAGCAAACACAGGTGGGAGGTCCGTAAGCGTTGACCACGTTGGGACCCCTCCGGAAGAGCGGGTGATATGTTAACCAGCCCTAATTGACAGAAGGAAAAGACTGCACCTCAGTAAAATATAACAAATACACAGGGCTGCCACAGAAGCTATACTGGATCTATTGCATATCAAAGATGCCAACATGTGGATAAATCGTGATTGTTAAATGTCAGGCACAATTTAGGTTGAACTGTTACGTAAACACACACAGAAAAAGACCCAGGCAGAGCAACATGCAGATACAAAAAGACCCATTTATTCATATCTATATATATATATTTTTTAATCTTTCTCCCAGTTTCCTGAACAACTATCCCTTTTTCTTTGCCACGGCGGCACCACGTAATCAAGTGTAATCATGTGTGATCAACATAAATGGAGCATGTGAAAAACTCACACCGCTAAGTATGTGAAAATCAGCCCGAGGATGCGTGTTGTTTGCAGTGAAACTGGAGCTGTCAGATAGTTTAACCTTACAAGTGCCTTGGTTCGCAGCACAGGAAACTCAGGAAACAGTCTGAGGCACAGCTCAGAACGGCAGTGAGCTTGGCCCTAAGTAGGACAAGAGAACTCTCCAGGCTGGTGTTGAAATTGAAACAGTCCCTCCAGGAATTTGCAAATTTGCAACCATAAGATTTTTTTTCATCCTCTCGTAATCACAAATATTGCAGGGATTTGCAGTTTTCTTTTTTTTGAATAAACTAACACAGTTTATGCTTAAGTTTCTTACATTATTTAGTAAACACTTTTCACAAACAGTCGCAATTTCAACACAACCAGTAGTATATTCAGAGAGTCATCATTTAATGTGAAATCAGATCCAATTTATCATGTTTATCCCCATATATTTGCCTCAGAACATTTTCTTAGCAACCAAATATTGTGCCAACAGTTAGACTACATTTGACAGTTACAATTTATACAACGTGCTGCACTGTATTAGACAGAAATGGGTCAACTTTAAAATTTCCATTTGCTTCCTGACCTCTTACTAACAGGACACTTAGTAAAAGTCAGAGTTTGCACAGCCCAGCCTTCAGATGTTTCAAATTAAGAATGTTACTGCTTAATGTCAAACTAAATTACAAAACCACAAACACCTAGGTACATGCATACGATTGGATTGGTTGATGTCAATTCCAAAACAACTAAACATGCATTAAACATCGAGGGGAAAAAAACATCCCGATAAACGTGTCACATTTTGGCGTGTAGATCTGAAAAGCTTTAATTCTTCTTATGATACTTTTTTATTCCACTACATCTCAGACGCAAATATTGTGCTTTTTGCGCCACCACATTTATCTGACATTTTAAGTCACTTTGAAGATTCAGATTAACAATACAAAATGTAATCACTAAGTAAATTATTACATTATATCAACAAGGCTTTATTGGTCCCCAGAGGGAACTTTACCAAGCTGTTCAGCCATATGTAAAGTAATATATAAAATGTAGTCCATATAAATAAATAAAAATCAGCAGCACATTTACCATCTGCAACATTAAAGCGATGGACACATTAAAGCAGTGAAGTTGATTTAGGCTTAAACTCGTGTTTTGATGTCATATGGTTATAACTATGGTTATATTCATGTATGTTGAGAATGTATCCGCAAATTAAACAAATAAAACCCTGAATCTGAATTCCCCTCACAGAGTGAGCTGCAACTGTTCTCGCACTTGTTGCTCTCATGCCCTCGTAGTGCACACGCGTCACTACTGGCACCACTCAAGCGTTCACATTTTTGCCCTTTTTTTTCCTTCATGTCCCGTGATCTTAAACGACATGTTTCATTAAAATATTAGGTCCGTGCTGCGTACGTTCAAGTTTCAACTGAGTTTGTATTGAGTTTTTGTACACCGACCCGATTCCTACTGTTTTAGTGAGATGAATATGCCAGTCCCACAGCAATCACTCATGGCAATCTATGTTACACACACGTCTCCAGCCAAAAATCTATAGGATCCTCACAGTCACCCCTACCCCATTATAGCATGTGCACTTTCATTTGCTTTTAGCTGCTGCTGCATATTTTCAACTCCACCAGCAATTTTTAAGAAGTTTGTGAAAGTATTTGCCAATAAAAAGAACCTTCGCCTCTCAGTCAACAATATCTATTCACAATGAAACGGTGATGCTGCAGTGATACATCGGTAAACGGGAGAAAAGAGACCACAAAAGATAAGCGTACAGAAAGAGGGTCATCAATAAGACGATGAGTTGAGACGAGTTGCTAGAAAGATTTCTTGGCATCCGTTACATTCGATGATAAAGAACGAGGTCAGTTGTCCTTTCTTCGCATTGATGCTTCGAATGTCAGAATGCTGTATTTTGCACTTCCAGAACACTTCTCTGTGTTCTGTATTCATAATCACTTTGTACATGTTTCCCTCGTGTAAGACAGATGGATCAGTGCAGGATGTAGAGTAGGCGTTGTTCCCCCCCCAGGAGAGTTCTAGTGCCTCTTGCTTAACACCGCATAAGCATAAAACTTATGTTTCGTTACATCTTTTATCGTGGCTCCAAGTGTGTGGAAACGAAGTAACATAGCTGACAATGTATTTTTTTTTTGTTTGGTTTTAACGGTCTGGCCTTATATAAAATATATGATTTGACTTGTAAATATGCCTGTAGAAGGTCGTCTTGTCAGATAAATATAGTTTGCATGTAAAACATGTCACGAGGTGAATGTCGGTCGACAGTTTTTTCCAGACGTGTGATACAAATAATCTCAATTTGTGTTCGCAGTGCTAAGCGTTTAGAGTCTTTTCACAGTGGAGACGGCAGGATATATTCAGGATGACAAAAAATGCCATAGTCAGGTTTTTGATTTGCCAGAAGTCTAAACAATTTGAGCATATGATGGGCACCAGAAGATTGTTTACCCCACAAGGCGTGACTAAGAAGTTACATTTGGACAGCTAGTCTCGAGGTATGTGGAAAAACTGTGATTCCTAACTCAGCATTTTAACGCAGCAGTTTTACACCGTTTTTCATTCCAGCTTTTATGACAATTACTGTAAAAATAATCTTCCTGATGCAGCAAGGCTTTGGTAAGCACCTCTCAGAGAACACATTACTTACCATGCATATAAGATCACAACTAAGATAGTGCAGTAACACACGCACACACACGCACACAATAATGACACAGTATGTATATACAGTATTTTTTATGTATTAGAAACTAAAACAATAACGTCTCAAATGGAATTGCATTGCAATTTATTAGGTGACCGGTGTCATTTTTATGGCTTTAAATTCAACTCAGGATGATGCAACTTGGAGAGCACCTACACACACACTGGTGTGTGTGTAGGTGCCTTTCAGACAATAATGTGTGCAAACTTGCGTGATGAATGGAATAGCACTCAATGACATCCAGTGATTTGAGGGTAGTGGCAGCAGTATGAAAACACAATATATTCATAAGCGTGCGTGGATAACGAATATAAATTTAGAACGTGTTGTTCTCTGTTTCTAAAAAAAGCAAACGCAATCACTTTCAGTATCAATCAAGTCTGAGCTTTTTAGTTTAGAAGCAAAGTTTTTCCGCACGACCGCGTGGTTTTTCTAGCCGCTACACGCATAATAGTTGCAGAAGAGAGAAATTCCTCACATCCTGTGAAAAACTGCAACGACACATGCCTTGTTCACGCGCCTTTTGTTAACAGTTTAATGTGAGCCTTGCAAATGGAGGGCAAATTATCGGATGAATTTATTCAGAACACACCTACAGAAGAGTCACACTTACATTACAAGAATTAGAAAAATCCCAAAAAGAACTTTCATGGTTTACGTTGCATACAAATCCCATTTCCTCACTTAATACTGTTATCATGCCTGTTTCCCTTCTCTCTCACCGTACCCATGCAACAAGCTGTTTCATTGATACGAACATGCCGCCGCTAAGTCAGATACAGTGGGACATAAATGATTCTGCCCCATAGGTATTGCAGCTCTGGAGCTACACTGCATATTGAGTAGATGGGATTAAGCTAACCCTATAACGGGACAAGTTTGCTGTGTGCATGTATTTACATATGATTTTGGGACTTATAACCTATATTTTACAGATGAACCTTTTACCTTAAAAACAGATTAGTGGAATATAAAGGAACGCTCACAAGTATATATTTTTTTCTCTCTTCTGGCTTCACATTGACATGGTACGTGCAAAATGAATATGCATGTCAGATGCACAGAAACATCATGAGGGAGGCACGGTGGCTCGATACAGAACTGCAAAAAGTAGTGTCATGAAGGTCAGGGTGTTTGATAGGTGTATAGTGTCAGTGTTTGCACACGTGCTGTTTATCTGCGTGATGTTTGTATTATATGACCACAATCTTGATCTTTAAAAAACGGTTTTAGTTGCCTCACATTAACCGATGCATATAGCTACACTTAAGTTTCCATTGACAGATACTGTAGGAATAAACATTAAGAAAACATTGGTAGTGAATGTGTTACAGATATGTACAACGTGAACTTTGTGTCAGTTGCAAACAATGTTACTGTACACGGGCAGAATAAATGTTCCATACACTGTCATTTACAGAAGATACAGTTGCTACTGTAACGCAGCTAAACTTAAAATGACATTTCTAAGCTTCACACACACACACACACACACACACAACAATTATACCCGGATATTGTAGTTTATTTGTATGCATTTTATTTTGTCCACCCCAGTTCATTGTTTTAATAGCACATCAAGCTTATTACATTTGTGTATTTGATGTGTGAGCCTGGAGCTCACTGCTCTGTTTTGCCATAGGACTGTCACTGAGAATAGACCAGAGTCTTAGGCAACCCAAAGAGCCTTCAGCCAAACAAGGGCCATGGGTAAACAAGCAGAGCGAGGACGGAGTGAGAGAGCAGGAGAGATGGGATGACAGAGGAGCAAGGCATGAAGAGGGAGGCGGTGAAACAAGGGGCTGCAGAAGAGGGACCGACAGTGGGTCAGGGAGAAGCTGCAGTTCTTGTGACCTACCTTGGGGTTAGTGCAGTGAGAGAAGATATCTAATTAATGGCTTTAAGAAGGCCATTCTCATAGAAACTCCCTGTGGGTGATTACTCACCTCAGAGCTGTAGCCTTCTTAGAGATAGCCCGTGCCCACACATGGCCCTCAGACACAGTCACACATGCAAGCCTCATCAAAAGTCTCTTTTGCTTATCTCATTAATTACAGCGCTAACTTCATTAGCACTATGAGGCATCAAATGCAAGCAATTGTGAAGTGAAGCATTGTTGTTATTTCTTAAATTAAAATTGTGCTTATTGCTCTGGGGTGGAATGAAGTCTCACCTTCCTAATTGCGGAAAGCATGCACAATTAAACAAGATTTTATTAATAAGCATGCCACTGGTTAAAGCAGGATGTGGCGGTATCCCTTGGGCATTCAGAACAATATTTTTTCATCTGTTGAAATAGATGAGTGATGCTCTGTAGCAGCCTAAAATAAACGCATCTAAACAATGGGTAAAGTTTGATATTTTTAGTTCTCTTGCATTGTTTAGCTATCAGCTGGTTATGGAGAGCTTCTCTAATAGAGATTAGTAAACACCCTCTTGCCTCCCCGTACATCCAAGGGAATTTGTCACGCGATGCTTTGTTTTACCGACGAGTCTCATTTATAGTGTGCAATGCCTCTATGACATTTTCAGCACTCATTACGAACTCAGGTGTTAATGGAAAAAAAAACAACAAAAAAAGAAGAAGCGAGCAGCGGAGACAATAAGGTCTGTAGAGGCTCCAGGTTGACAAAAGTAGTGATATATACAGAGAGCAGATGGGGAAGATGCTGAAATTCTGAATCAATCATGTTGTGATAACTGGTGCGCGCATGTAAGCAAATGGAATCGCAGGTTCTTTCACATCAAGTGGCTGGAGATGAAACCTCCACAGGCTTCACACGGTGATAAATGCTTCTGGAATTTTCAGGGGGTTTTTTTAAGTACCAATTTGCTCAATACCTAATAGTAAAAAGAAGGCCATTGATTCCTAACAGTTCAGTAGTTTGGCCAAATCACTTTGGCCTATAGTTTAAGGGAGGTACATTGGCATGGCATTCTGGATACGTGTTTCACTCAGACGCTGGGCATGACATGGCTTAAAACAGCTGACAACTACAGGCAAAACATAGTTATAGCAGGTAATGCCATCCAGGTCATCGTCCTATGGAAGGCACAGTCGTAAATACAAAGTGCTATATGACGTATGCACAGCACTGCCATTGTGTCCAAGTCATTTCTTTTCAAACACAGTATATGCAACATCGTATGAAGTGACATGCTCAGGTCAGAGCTTCACAGATGTGCCAGTCACAGCGGTGACAATTGGCTGACCAAAAGGAGGAGAGAGCAGACAGGCTTTTCTTGGAGGAAGAAAAGAAAAAATTGTGCTGGAGGTTCAGAAAAGAATCCGAAAAAATCTGGAAGTCTATAACAGGTCCTCTAATGTGCTTGTTTGTTGGGTTTATGTTGCGCTTCCAAAGACAGTGATCCATCCACCACAGAACTTTAAAATGAAAAGTACTAGAACATGTATTATTCTCTTTTACATGACTCAGTGAAGAGCTAATGTAATGTCATGATGAGGCGTGCATAATTCAATGCTTCAGATGCATGCAGCACATTCCGCAAGTCAGAGACCGCACGCAAATACAGACCCTGCTGTAGTGTAGTTTCATAAAGATTTAATCAACCGACACTGACACTTCTATACATGCAATCACTTCTGGGTAATATTATTGGGGACAATGACCCATCCAGCCCAGTACAAACTTCCCTTATGACAAGAAGCATTGTATTTTGATGTGTACTAATTGAAGAATTCAATCAAAGTAAGAGAAGGCAAACTCACCGCGAGTAAAAGGAGCTTACTTCTGTTGTTCTGTTTTTGTGCTACTGCTAAACTAAAGCCATTACGTAAGTAATTCTTCCTCTTCTTCCTCTACTTTTTCCATTTCTTCTTCTACAGCCAATCGCATGTCAAAACAAAACAAAATTGCACTGTGCCATCAGATCTACATGCACATGCACCCGTGTACCCAACATGCACATCCCTCCGTTGTCTACGTGGAGACAGTGAAAGCATCAGCTGTAAGATAAGCTGTATGTTGTCTGCTTCAGGTTCCTATATTAGAGATCAAGATTAAACCCGAGACTGATTCGCCGAGATAAGTGCGATTTAAAAAAAGATATATATATATTGTTTTTTTAAAGTGTAAGCAAGAGGGTGAGTCATCTTTTGTAATGAACTGAAAAACAGAAAAAGCTGGAGGGGTATCTGTCTGCAGGTCAAACTGAATCCCCTCCAGCAAGGGACACATGTGATGTAATTTGATATTAATGTGTGTGTGTGTGGGTGTGTGTTCTTGCACTCTGTGTATATAACAAACGAGGCAAAAATGGATTATAATGGATTTGTCCTTTAATGGAGAATCAACATTCTTTTTTCAGTTTTATCCTTGTATTTTTACAAGTATTTTTATCCTAGTATTTTAAGAAGCACTCAGTATCTTAAAACACAATTGGCAAAATAATCAGCTGAATGATTGTAATGCTGTAATGTTGCTGTAATAGACGGTTATGGGACCCCAGAAAGTTTTTTCTTTTTCCAAAACTCCTTTTGGGCTTACCACCTCTGACACTGTATTTTATGGCTGCATCCGCAAAAAGACATTGGATGGTGGTACTCGACCCTCTTTTGTCTAAAAGTGATTTACAAGCCCTGCAATGGGCCAGAATTGTATTGTAGCGTCTATCATTCAACCTAGAAACTACTTTTTGGTAATGTCAGAGCCACAGCTGTGTCTTTCAATTTAGAGCAATTTGGAGTGTATTACGCCTCAAATGATCCATCAGCTGTTTCCATCTCCACAGACAAAAACAGGTTGATCATAAAAGAATAATGAATTAAAAGTATAGCTTTCGCTTTATTACAGGCAATTGTATAATAAAAACACATTGACGTGATGTTAAAATATCAATTCAAAACTGTGATGTTTTGGAAAGAAAACCACTTTCACTCGACTAATCACTGTTTTTATCTTTTTGAAAGGACAGTTAAGTGTAGAACCGTGCAGTAAGAGAGACGGAAAGTGGTCTGTCAGTGTTGATCTGAGGTCACACCAAGTTATTAACCCCTCTGCTTGAATCACTCTGTCACAGGTAAACAGCCAGGAGTAAATAATAGCGTTCTTCTTGGCCCAGTCTCACCTCTGACCATTCGACATCTCCTTGGACTAACATCCTGCTGCTTTTTTTTCTCTTAACATCACGCATAGGCATTGTTCTAAAATAATACCCAGAGTCATGAGGTTGCACCATGGAAGTCCCGTGGGTTGTTTGTCTTCAGGGCGTGCGTCTATAAATCGCATTCTTTCTATTACAGTTCCTGTACGTACAGCGTCTGACATCCTAACCAAGGGCCCTCCAGAGACACCTTCAGAAGGAGATTTATCATGAAATATGGAAACAGCTAAAACAATAAATCAAAGTTATGATGTGCGTTGTTTAATAGATCTTGAAGGAGATGGGAGATTGATGTCATGCTTCCTCTCAGAACCACTAACCTGTTACATTTCTTTTTTAACGAATATCAAAGTATTACATTTCACTTAAAAATATTGCAATGTTCAAGTTGCTTGTTTCTTTAAAAAATGCATCGACTTCACTCAACATCATCAGCTAATGGTATTTGCAAGGGCACAAAGTTGACAGTCATCCAATCCAGTACAGTATCCTCCTAATTGAACTATTTTTAACTATTGTTTTGCCATTGTAATTGATCTACAATGAATTTTCTAACATAAAGAGAACAAACATATTGTAAAAAATATAATAATTTCAATGTTTATACCTGGTACGCCCTTTTTCTGCTAAGACTTTAAGCAGTGTAGAATACATTTAAGTCTTGAAGGGGAGAACATGTCTCTTTATATAAAGCTCCACAATCAGTGTAACGTTTCATTGAATGATCCAAACAAAGTTTTAGAGTAATAGTCTTTTTTTTTTTTTTTTTTACAGTTCTTGCTTTTGTTTAAATTTCCTTTAGATGGTGCTATTGATCGTCTCACACCTACCTGCTGAATTGTACATGTCGTTGTGTGACATCTGAGCCAAAAGCTTAAACGTCAGGAGTAGCTGTGGGTAAAGTGGGAGTGGAATTACCATAGCCTTCATAAAGTCTGTGTTCTGGCTGTCATGTCTTCCTCTTCCTGGCAGAACTGTCATTGCAAGCAGGCAGAGGAGCTTTAACTCTGCTTAGGCTCCGTTGGCTTTGAGCACTGAAGTTGCTATTCCTTCGCGAAGCGGAATTGAGAATTTGTTTATGTGTGTATGTTTTAGTTTGTGTGGTGTGTGTGTGTGTGTGTGTGCGTGTGTGTGTTTTTAGTTTGTGTGTGCGTGCGTGTGGTTGTCTCAGGCCTCCACCATATTATAAATTAAACATAGATTCAGATTCAAGCATACATTATAGATGTTTTGACTCTCTGTCAGTTATAAATCTATATTTTCATAATGCTGGAATGAAAGACGGTGTAAAGCCATTTTCCAAATAATTGAAGAATGAAAAATCCAGTTATAAATACATGCGACGCAAGAAATGAAACCATCATAACCAATGTCTCATACTTGAAGCATAACAAACGGAGGGAACCCGCACACTTTTATTGTTTTTGGCAACAACGGTCATAAATAAATACAACTCAAAACGAAACTCTGCATCAAAAGCAAGCGAGAGGGAAGTAGCTGTAATATGACACTTATCGATTCTCCATATTGACCTTTAAGCCAAGCCTGAAGTGATGGATGTTTGACAGGAAAATGTGAAAGGAGTGGCAGAGAGGATCCCATCCCACCCAGATCCAAAGCAACATGCCATTTGATTGCATTGCTCTTTGCAGTCTACTAAATGGAACACTGACAGGAGAGAGTGAGAAAAGAAATGAGAAGGGAGGGGGGGGTACCGTGACTGCGCAGTGCAAATGCAATGCAGTTGCTATATAACTGATAAACAGAGCAATCTCAATTGTGCTCACTGAAGCAGTGCGAGAATAACTGCATCATAACCAGATGATCTGGCTCCGTTACAAATGATTCACCTTCATTTAGAGCTGCAGAGGCCCGTCCAAAATGGCTCCTTGGCTTTTGAACAGTGTCTCGCATCTCTCGTCTTTCCTTCCAATTATTATGTTAATTGATGCATGGACTGCTTAATACTTCAGACATGCTGTGAAAACACTGATGCCCAGTGTTCTAAGGTAAGAATAACAATTTAAACAGAATCATTGGAGACAGTCTGTGCTCTGGCTGAACGGGATCTCACTCAGTTCTCATAATAATAAATAAAGCTGTGTGATTCTGAATGCTAAGACATAACAGCTTTTTCAGACTATTTTGAGTATATTTTTGTTGCGTAGCCTGGATATTTTCTATCTTTCATAGTTATATCTGTCTGATAAGTAATAAATACACACATATATATATATATATATATATATATTTATTTATTGCAATTTACATATGTGTACAAAGATATGGACCTGCTAAGAGCTGACACAGTCTTTAATCAAATAGTTGATTGACAGAAAATGTATTCCAAACTAGTTAAATAATTCATTAGTCATATCAGTTAATTTTCAAGCAAGATATAAACAAGATATAAGATATAAGATATAAGCAAGATTTTATATAAAAATATAAAAATTGCTGGTTCGAGCAAAAATTCTGATTTTAATATTTTCTTTGTCATACGTATATGACAGTGAACTGAATATTGTTTTGTTTTGTACTGGTAGTAGTTTGAAGATGTCACCTTTAACTCTGGGAAAAGTTCTGAAATTTTATAGACAAAAATATTTATCAATTAATCGATCAATTATTTGTCAGATAATGAAAATAATGTATTAGTTGCAGTCTAGATACAATTACACATGCGCGTGCACACACACACACATACACACACACACACACAAACACACACTCTGAGGATATGGATCTTTTCTTTGGCCCAATTTCTTTTCCTTCCTTGCACTTCTGTCATTTTTCTTGCATTTCGTCATGTGTCTCTTGTCATTTTGAGTACACGTACACTCTTGGCTTGTTTCTTAATCAGCACCCTGTTGCTAAAAGAGTTTCCTACTTTGCTATTTTCTACTGAGTCTCCAGAAGCTTTGATGCCATTGATGGAGTGATTAATAGATGCATTGTTTGATTGGCTGTTTGGACAGTTTTATTCAAATAGATAAGTCCAGTTATACAACTAGGCACTGAATATTCCACAGGACAGAGTACAGTACTCCTCTTAGGCTTTGCACTAAAACGACAGCTGCTGCCCCACCTGTCTCTTGTCAGCCCTCGAAAGGTTAGGCATATTGAAATTGTGACCCTCTTCTCTAAACATGCCTGTGCATTTTGGCCTTTTTTTACAATAAAAAAAGCAACCGTATATTATAGGACCAAATAGGCTCCCAGGGTTAAAGTAAGTAGCATTGTGTTTTGTAATGAGAGCTGTGAGAAATGCAATTGTTTGGGATTTCTGTGGAGGGAGTTGTCTGCAACCACCCGGTATCCTTTTATGGTGTTCACAGTGGAGGACATCTCTACTCTCTCCTTCTCGCTTTACGTAAAACCTGTCGTCAGCGATCATGAATAATACGGAAATAAAGGAAACAGCTGGAGAGACCGAGACACTATGGAACAAAGGAGGGCGGTATTTTGCTCTGTTGGTGTTGTTAATGCCCCCCCCCCTTTTTTCTTTTTTTCTTCCTCTGGGACATATCACATGAATCAAAGTCTGAAACTGAAGTCACAGTAATGCTGTAGGAAGATGTACCCTGCTCATACATATATATATATATATATATATATATATATTCTCACTTATAGTCAATGAATAGAGTCATGATATAAAGCCTTTGAAGACATCTTGTTCTGGCATTTGTAGGGACATCAGGTTTTGATCTTTGAAAGACTATAAATGGTATGTCTTTATAATCTTGTGCCATATCATTTCATAATGTATCAGTGCTTTTTTATGCTGTTAAACCAGAGAAGTGTGCCGTAGAGGAGACATACGATAATTAATGAGAAGAACTGAAAGACTGTAAATAGAGCAACACAAGTTCTTCATAGCGTACAGGTACCAAAATCCCTAAATATATACATTTGCCAAAATGATGTTGGACATTTCAAATAGATCATTAGAATTGTGTAAGGTAAGACAGGGAAGAAAGTCACTCGTTTGTGTTATTGAAAAGGGAAGTCCTCTCGTGTGTGATGAGGCGGAACGTTTTTCCATTCATGTGATCTTTCTAAAAGTAGCAATTCCTTGACTTATATCCTGCATGTGTGGTAATGGAATCAAGCTTAATACTGTATATTTCCTGCAGATTCGTTTTTTAACAGAAATACTTTGATCTGCTCTCATATTGATCTTGGATATCAGCTTGTAACATCCGCTGTAATAAAGCAACATCAGTTAAGGGTAGCTTTCATACTTTGGTAATGGTTTGGATAAAGTTAGGATATGATAAGTAAGTCAGCTGTTTGACGTAATCACTGTAATCACCTTAACGGGTGAGTGTCTTTTTCAGGCAACTGTTTATCCATCTATTTATTAATCTATAGAGACAAGTGTGCCATTATTCATTATTTATAAAACTGTGATTCTGTCATGCATTAGTAAAAAGATACACATAAAAACAGAGCTCATGGGTGGTAACTGTTTTTGGCGACATTTTTATCAAAAAAGTTTCATTCCTGAATGCTCATTTTTCACGAGCATGCACACTGCGTGATGTTTGTGAACCATCATTATGACCAGACACTGAAAGCATTAAACACAAATGTTTGCCAAGTAGATTACATAGCTTCTCCAGTCTAAAGTCTTCTCACAGAGATGTTGATTCCACTGGCTGGAAGCAGCTCATACACTTCACCAATTTCCACTGGGATTGTCTAATTTTCTACAAAAACTTCTGCCTTCAGAATAATTTGAAAGATGCTGTAATCACATTACATTTTTACACGTGGGGGACTTAACCAATATGACCCAAATGCTGTTGAATTCCTGCAGCAAGCAGAATTTGGGATATTTTCTTGAGAAGTTCTGTTTAGTTTTTGAAGAATTATGCAAGGAGAAGTTATAAATGTAGAAGCCTTTAAATTAAAAAGCCTTAAATCTTTAAGAGTCAAATCCTCATTTTTTCAAGAGAGCTTGAGGCGTCAGCCTCGGAGCTGAGCTCATCATCTTTTGGCAATCCTAGGAGATGCAAAGAGTTTTCTTTTGATATTCTTTATTTAGCTGCACACAAAATACAAAATAAAGACGAACAAAAAGTCACTATTAACATGGGGGAATTTTACCAAAAAAAAAGTGTTCTTGCCTCTCATGAGGTTCTTCTCCTCATTCCCAGTCTTTTCAAAATGGTGAACTCTGAAGGGGGGATTTTGAAGAAAAGTTTTTTTTTTATAATAATAAATTGTACAACATTCATGTCATGAACATTATGTTTGGTTGGCAAAGTGAACACGTATTGGAACAATGATGGCCCCACTTCAATGTGAGAAACCTAAACACAGCTCTCATGATAATGTGTTCCACTTTAGTTTTGGGAAAACGTTTCTTCAGTTACTGCTACTTGCAGTCATATCCTCCTCCACTTAAGATACTTTACTATATACACATGTCTTTCCTAATTCTGACGCCCCACACATAGCGACTGACACAGGCAGACATTTCAATGTTGCAGTCAGACAGGATTACATAGTACTTAAGGAACTGTCTTAAAAGTATGCTAAACTACTGTCATTGTGGTTAGTTAGTGGACCTTGAATATTGCCTTCCCTTTGAAAGCTGAATCCAAACAAATACACCCATTGGCCAAGACAAACCCATCTCCTCTAACAATGAGTTTCCCACTTATTCAAACTGTTCCAAGATCACCCAGTCACTTCCATATGGGCTGGATTCTGCATTAAAGATACAAACTAATATGTTTGCTTCATTAGCTACCTTTTAGCGACCATGCAGAATAGGCAGGTAGACCATACACTGTTGGCTACACCTACAAAGCCCATTCCCGAGTGCATTACCAAGACATTCATGCATGTGCCAGCAGCCATTAACAAAGGAATCAACTGGCCTGTATAACTATTTATACTGAACTAGTGCACCCTGATTGCTATTTTTTCACATGTTTGGTCCTAATCAAGTAACATTCAAAATGGCCAGTAGAGAGTTGCATATTATGAGTAAGAAGACATGTCAAGAATCAACTAAGGATTGAGGTTTGTCAGGTTTCTGTATGGAAAATAGAGCAGTTTTATTCAGAGACCTGGATTTTAATTGCATAGTAGATGCTAATGTATAGAGAAAGGGGGGGAGGGGGGAGGGGGACCTGGTTTCATGTACGACAGCTCACTCTGGTACAGCCTAATGTTTATGGCTGGTTTAATGAGAAGTGCAGCAGTCAGGCTTTATGATCAATGCTTTGCTGTTTGATAAGCACATTTCAGGCCCTGTAGAGTAGCATGCTTGGTGCTTGGTCACAGCTGCCACTTGTAATTCAGGTTTGACAAAGGAGGCATCACCAATGGTTTTAGATTTTTGGTTTTGTTTTTTTTACAGCTTTTTCTTTAGATTTTCAGGTTAAAACAACACACATGGGTGTAAGGTAAAAAGAGATTCACTGATGTGTGTAGAACATAGTTGTTGGGTGCTCTCTTCCCTGTGGCTAATTTAATGCTACTGATTAAATGGGTTGACACTTAATGTACATACATACGAAGTACATTGCAGTCATCTAATACTATGTGTTTTTGCAGTAGACACATAGTTGTAGACATCGTCACATAGGCCACCAGTACTGACGCTGAGTTATTACTATTTTTCAGTACAGCAGGGTTAGGGAGTAGTAAGTAATAGCAACTTACTGTATGATATGAGGTGTGTGCTCTAGTAATAGCCCTTAATCTGATTAGCAATCACATTCATACCTGTTAAATGCAGCAGTTGAAATCTTAAGATATTTTTTTAAATATTTGTGATTATTTTAACACATCAGCAGTGAATGCAAGCAAGGCTGTTAAAACAAATTAAGTTAGAGTAAAGTTACAATTGTGTCTGAATATGCATGTTAATTGACTTAGATCTTGTTGCTGAATGAAAAAAGTTGTATTGCAGTACTCTGAAATTACATTTTGCATTTAAGGAGGATATAAAAGTTTCCCCCTCTCTGCAGGGTTTGGATTAGGCCAGAGTTAGGGTGACACCAAATTGGCAAATACGTATTGTTGTACGTATTGTCTGTTAAACCAGAAGACAGGCAGTTTGGACCAACTGATACAGATGAATTATAGTCGGTCTGTTGACAGTTAATGTTTCCTCTCAAACACCTAATACATACCGAGTCATCTGATATTCTTATGAAAGATCATTTCAGAGACAATGTTGTGAATTGGTGAGTCAAAATTGTGAGAATTGTCATGAGTCATTTGGTTACTTATTGTTTTGACATTCCATCACAATCCTTACAGGGATTTTGAATAGCTTATCCTGCCTCTATTATTATTCAGTGGATATCAATCGCCCATTCTCGGGCCAAGTCTAAAGTAAAAAAATATACAGCCTGCCAGAGCCTATAGATTCAATCGAAGTGGGCCCTGGATGGTATCCCTGTAGATTTTAAGCAGCTATTTATTTTTTTTGTACGGAGGGGGTCCCAAAGGAGTGGTGTGTATTGAGTTTGTTTTGAAAGCGATGCTTCCATTAGATGGGAGTCAGTCATCTGGTTCAGTGCTAACACTGGCAGAATGCCTGATTCAGCATCACTCTCTGGGTAAGTGTGATGGAACACTGCACCATTCAAAAAGGACTTGAACATCAAATCATCCTAAACTGAGAATGAATTGATATGGATACATGCATTTAACACTGCAGGACTTAATCTTATACGAACGCATGTTAACACAAGTAATTATTAGGTCATCCGTTTATCTTTAATGTGGTGTTAATGTTGTTGGATTGCCTTAGTTTTCCTGCTCATGAATTACATAGCAGATTATTTACTTACATTTACGTTGTATGTGCTTTAATCTACAGTATGTGAATTTACCCTTGTGGCCATAACTGTCGCCTCCTCGCCACTAGTCTGTGCTGTAGAAGAGGAATAAGGTCTCCAATGGGTTCCAGCTGTCTGTCTCTGTTTGATATAATAATCAGTGTGCATGATGTGCTGTTTGAGCCGGGAAATAAACACATTATTAAACATTATGCCATAATAAAAGATTCAAAGGTGCTTATTGCTTTGAGCCACGTTCTAATTAAAATCACTTTTTGTCAGTGTTTTGCATCCGTTGTTCAGAATTTCTGACCTGTTTTGCCCACTGACAGCCAGTCACTCTCCTGCTGAACTTGTGGATTATTTAAAAACAGATTACACTATGGTCTTTGAGCTGTTGATTGGCATTGTATATATAATGGATGAGTAAAACTGAATGGCGTGCGCATTGTCTCTAATGGGCCATCTGAGCAGGCTGGCCAGTCAGCCAGAGCCCTCCCTTTGCAAAATCAGTTCATACCAAATTGGTTTATTATGCTAAATGCAAGCGTATTCAATACAGTCCTTGTAACTTCAATAGATGTTGTGTAACCCAGACTAGCAGGATTATACAAAATGTGCCTCCACATCCACAAAAGATATAAAAACAAATGAGACGGAAGTGTTATTATTGAAGCAACCAATTGAATGGATTACTTAATTATTAATGAATAATGCGTAGCCAGACATTTATGACCACCCGGAGTGAAAGTACTGAAAATGCAAATACTGTACTGCTCTGTGGCCATGTCAGCTATGAGTCGTGGTCAAGGGCTGCGCCATCATTCACAAGAGCTACCTCTACAACCTTCTACCTTGATTCCTCTCTTAAAAAAAGCCACTACAGTAAATTTGGCATGTTCTGAGTCAGCACGAAAGCAAAGCCATGAAACAAAAATGAGAACACTCTTCTCCACGCCACAACCTTCTCCACAAGCTCTACGATACCCAGAGCCTTCTATCAGTTGTCTGTAATGGGTGCAATAACACAAAAAGATGAACAATATAAATTTCAATTATGAGCCTATCAGCTTCACCCAAGCTGTGCAGTGAACCATATGCCATTGTACCCTACAGCACACTGCATTCTGTCTTATAAACAATGGACAAATCCCCTCTCTATATATAGCATCTTATCTGTCTACTATATCTATCTGCCTGTCCGTCTATTCCTCTGCAGTCAACGCCACGGTGTCACTTCTTGTGAGGACAAAGAGAGTATAGGCGCAATCTCTGGGCAATTGACAGAAGCTCACAAGTCTTCATTCATAAGCAGTTCAGATAGTTGCCATTTTCAGTTATCGTTACTGTTATTACTGCATTTACTTTGAATTGAGGGCTAGAGAAGACTAATTGAGTTCTCACACCCAGCTGGTCCACTTGTTGCAATATTGATTTTGTGAATAAATGGTGGAAGGAAAAACAGACATGCTTTTACCATATGATAAATCCCATGAAAGTATACAGTGATATACAGTATTTGTGGAAATTTAATTTCTGCATTGCATCAATCGCACATATTTGACCACTGGACTGTTTGTGCAGTCTGTGTTGATTTGCACCAAACGGCTAATGAACCAATTTTTCTCACGTTCACTGTTAGCTAGTTCAGCTTCTAACTGAACTCAAGAAACTCCAGTTATTTCTGTTATTTTCTGTCTTGAACACACATTTCGACTATTTTTCTATTGAGATGCAAGCAATCCAAAAAAAAAGTAAATGTAGAGTTTTGTCATTTCATGGCACATGAAAGTAATCCTGGCCGTACACACATTTCTAGAAATTGTTTATGAATCCCATACAAGGTCATATTTTTCTGTCAAATCTACATTTTATGAATAAGATCAGTTTTCACTGTACGTTCAGTATTCATGTTGTACCCATCTGTGAATGAACTGTAATGCAAAAGAAGTGTAGGTAAATTGTCTGAGTATACACTGATACATACTGGGTCTCCTCAATGAGGAAATCAGTTTATTCTGATTCTTGCTGTGACCACTTTTTTGCCCAATCTATAATTTAAGTCAAACTTAAAAGCCAAGTGCTTTGCAAATGACCCGAGGGTGATGCTGACTTTTTGTTGGTCTTTAAGTGGGCATTTATTAATACATGTCTGTGTTTTCACAGTTTTTAAAGCACATTTTTTATAAAATCTGTTTTACTTGAAGACACACTTTCCTTTAAAAGGCTCAGGGATAAAGAAGGGCATCATGCTTATTGCATGAGAGCCACTTCTTGTTTAATTAGATAACTTGCCTTTAGTTATTTACAAGGCTTTCAAGGGAACATGATTTCCTCTGGAAGTGATCTGTAATTAAAAATATGTTTCACACCTCTTAGTGTAGAATTATAAAGAGCAGTTGTGGTCCCCCACTAACCAGAACTTTGGTTAAGACACAACTCTTGCTTGCTTCAGGAACCTGTGACAGAGAGGACAGACTAAGAGCTTACAAATCTGTATTTCACTTCATCTACCTGGTTCTTCAGGACATTTCAGTTGTGAAATGCTCTTGATGTGATTGCTAGTCTCTGTGAGGGATTCCTTTTTGTTCACCTAAAATAAGATGAGCTCAAGAAAAGGTAGACTCTTACAAGTTATGTCTGGGCTTTCTCACCTTGTTAGAAGACAGACAAAGGAAGTGGATCAAATTGTAAGGAAAGTGAGCCAGAGGCTCACATACTGTGATTGATGAATGGTAAAGGTCGAGCTTGCTCCTGCTTCTTTTTTTTCCTGACATGGTTTTTAGAAAATTCTGCAGAAAAAACTTGAAGCAGCTGTCAAAGAAAATCCTTAAAATCCCCTTTTATGTGTCCTCTTAGGTTGCTCTGGAGGTTCTGTCCATTTTAGATGACTAGACATGTTAATATGATGGTTCTATATTTTCTTTATCAATTACAAATACTGAAAAAGGACTCTATATCCAAAGCTTTGTAGGATTAAGTAGTTTATATGACAATCTCAGTGCTTTAGCTTACATTGTCCAGCAGAGAAAAAAAAAACAGTTGTTTGGATATAAATAGGGATAGAAGAGAGAGATTGGCAGATATTTAACAAAATATTGTGTCAAACTAGTTTGTGTCTAACTATCCTGGGTACTGTATTATGATGATGCACTTTAAGACATTTGAACGAGCCTCCTATTGCAGCCTTTCTCTTATCTTTTGTATGCAAGTCCAGCATTCATTTGACTTTGAAGTCCTTTTGTTTTAAACATGGACACAGAATAAATACCGTGAGTATGAGGACAACTTCTGACAAATGAAGTTATTTAAGGTGAGACAGTTGGTAGCCTTTTGTGTGGCCCTGAGGTAAACATTCTGTACATCACGTCAACTTTGGTGCTGAGGAACATAAATCTTTACTGTTATTTGCATAACTGTGTAGCCGTTATCTTTGCACTGCAGTATGATGGCTTGTTTCTTTAGGTGATAGTGGAAAATAACTACACACATCAATTTGATCAGCCTGTGAAAGCCTCTTCATATGAATTGATCTTTCTATAAATGGATCATTTTTGTCAGTTTGCAACTCACTGAATTTATACAGTACTGTGTACCTAAGGTTTTTATTATGTTTTCAGTGTGCTTTGCCTTGGTGGTTATTTCACAAAGTACATTTTGATGTAATCGTATATCTACTGCTAACTTATTCTCTCCAAGCCCAAAGTTTCCATCTGAGACTTCTAAGTATCGTCTTGTAAAGCTGTCACTGGGGAAGTCGCAGACAAAGTGTGACTTTTGTTTTTGGATACCTTCAGAAGGGGGAAAAAACATCACGAAACTCGAGGAAAAAGAATTATTGTAATTGAGCGATGAGTAACTTAGAGATGTGTTTTTTTTAAACGAGTATGCAAAGTCATAAAGAAGTCATAAAGCTCTCCGGTTCTATAAAGCATCTCAAATAATAATGTGCTTTGAAAGTTCATCTGGATTGAGCACTCTGTATGTTTTATTCCTTTGATATCAAGCTGTTCTTTTTTACTTGTTTGTTTATCTTTTGAATTTCGAGTAAGTCTTTGCTTATTCTTAAACCAAAAGTCATCGTTTCAAATTTCTGTGCAAATTCTGACATATAATAGGATTTTGCGATCATTTTTTTTCTCATTTAAAGTCCATGATGAACATTACTTTCAGACTGCTGGTTGGCATCCAGCTAGAATCACAGGTATTTATATTTGCTACTTCTATCGCCATTACCAAAAAAACAGCATGTGCCGCAAATGCCATGAATGACGTTTCATGTCATCTGGGATAGGCTCTACTTTAAAGGCTTGTAATGCAGCACACACTCAGTAGCAGAAGCTCTGTGAGAGTGTGTGTTCAACCAGCTGATGAAGGAATAACACACAGATCATAGGTGGCTAATGAGTTCCACAAAGAGGCAATGTCCAAACAAGCTGAAGCAGGTATCCAAAAACAGGCCACAGGAAATTTGCTTAAACTTTGATTATTTAGAGCAATTACAAAGCCCATGACAATAGCAAAAAAACAAAACTGGTGAATAAAGGAAGACATGAAAGTGAAGCCATAAATATCAAAGTAAAACATTAAAGGGAAGTAAGAATGTTTTAGCATCTCTATAAGCGAACATCTTTGAAAAATGATTTTAATAAGTAGTATGTACACAGTTTCAACAGGAAGGGCATCCTTAGGTTTGTAAATCTAAACGTTAGCTTTGTTAATGGTAAATGTTTGATCTTATTTATAGCCAATAAAGACCTTCCCTGGCATACAAATAGTAAAATATTCTGTATTTAACATGCATGTAATGATGTTGACATTTTTATGTGGTACTTTCCATGTCAGTTAATGCACATCATGTCTAATGAACTATTCTGGACAAATCAGTTTGTGACTGCTCCGTAGAAGAAAGCATTTATGGTATTTAACGTGTACAACTCGGAATAATGTTCAGAGCTTGCATATTTTTAAACCTCACATTAACCCACTCTGGCTATACAGCTATGCCTCTGGAGCTCTTAGTGTAAATGCAACTTGTATACATTGCCATGTTCATGATGCTCCCTACATTACCTACTCAAGGATTCAACAATTTATTGTTCCCGAAATTCCATCTTTACTATAATTCAGAGAACAAAGTGAAACTTCATGTTTCATTCTTAATGAAACACACTGGGCTCAGTTACTGGCCCTTGCCTCAGTAATACATCATGTTAACTGGAGAATGAAGGAAGAATAATGGTTATGCCTGTTGCTGCCACAAATCTGGGGATTCATCAGTGAACGCTAAGATGAATAGGCTGCCCTACCTGACTTCAAATTTCACTGTGATGGAGACACTTTTATCCAGTGGCCTTCTTTTAAAATGAGAGCTGCTCTGTATTTTTAACTCATCGCTGCGAGCCATGTGAAACCTAACAACACTGGATAAAACCAATGCGTTGCCGAGATGGCTTACTTACATAAAGTGTGTCATGAAATGTGCAGAAAATCTATTCACATCCACACGAGAGCTAAGCAGGTGCTTAACTGCGATATTTGACAGAGCACTCCCATATCAGTTGTTCATGTTCTATTGTAATCTTTTTGTTTATTTGGCTTAGCA
>CALSBV010012195.1:7240341-7376654 GCA_943590825.1 Bovichtus diacanthus | reverse complement strand
TCTTTTATAATGGTAGCATTACATTATTATACTTTGCAGTTGTTCATATTTTCTGGTCACTCACTATACATATGAAACCTTAAAACCAAAAATGATTAGGGTTTATTAGGCCTTGTATCTAACATGATAATCCCAATGATTATTAAGGCTCTCTGTATGGGATAACGTGCTAAATAAATCTGTAGTGTAGGGATATAATACTTAAGTGCTGCTGTGTGTACACAGTCTGTAGTCAGTCCATATGTCAGATTATTTCACTTTCTCTGATCTTTCAGGTCACATCTATACTTTTACTCTGCTTTTGGAAAGAAAAAGATAGAAAGGTCTTGATGTGGCTTTAATGTTGCCTTTGCGACACATTTCAGAAAGATCACTTTGACATGTTAATTTTCGGGAAAATCTAGACAACTGTTACACAGTTTTCTTTTTCCTCTCCTTGACTTCACGCTCGTGTTCATTGCAATTAAGACGCGAACACTCAGGCGTATAGATGAGGGAACTAAATATTTAATTAAAAGGATGGTACGTATACACACTTTGGGTGCATGCTGATGAGTTTGTTTATTAAATACTGCAGTTTAATTTGGAGAGTTGAAGGGCCTCATTTGAATTTGAATTAACAGTGCAAGACATGGCAAGAAAGAACTATAAGAATGCTTTATTTCTTTGCCTTTGACTATTTAAATGGCATTTTAGAAAGAGCAATTTAGTTTTAAGGAGTGCTCTGTCATTTGCTTGCTCTAAAATATGAATGAATAGGATTTCTGTCTGAGGCCAAAGAATAATTTACGTCATCCCCTGACGTGCACTGAAGCCATCAAATTGTGGTTGCGTTCTATAACAACAAGCAGCCCAATTGAGCCTACACCAGGAGTTAGCTTAACTTTCACTCAAGAATAGATAAATGGTACAGCAATTCCTGATCACACAAATAAATCATTATCACATGCATTTTTATTAGGCTATTGTCAGTACGTACAGCAAAACAGCCATCCTCAAGGTGTACTTTTGCCTGAGGGTAAAAGTAAATGAAAGTACAAGACATAAATAATGATACCACAGAAACAAACATCAACAGTTTTGAAGTACAATGAACAAAGTTGTGGCATTATTGATAGTTTGGGGCTTCTTCATATATATATATATATATATATATATATATCTTTTCTTCAACCATAAAGGTGATATTACACTCTGTTCTACTTGCTGTGATACCAGGATTTGCTCATGGACAGCAATCAATGTGGAGTGTTCCAGAGCTGAAAACCCTGCAGATAAACACTATAAGACAGTCTGATGCACACTGATGGGATTACTGTGCTGTCACCATGGCGTACATGGCCTTGTTAGACGTGACCTTCTCCTGGGCCAGAGCAAACGCCTTCACATGGATAGATTATAATACATTGATGTGTGCTACTTAGTTTTAAGCATGCCATTGTTTTTCTCAAACAATTTGGCTGCGAGTTGTGATGCAGTGGTAATCGAAGGATTAATGAGTTTGACAGCGTACGCGGTGAAGGTTCCTTTTGGTCAACAAAAAAAATGCATTTTCTCTCTCCCAGTAGCCAAGGGAAACCGGGAAAGCCCCAAGATAAACTCGTTTTTCTTTTGTCAAGTAACACAAGTTTGAGTTTTTGAAACAACAGTAATGTGTGATCAGTCGGACGGATTTATGCTTCTATGGTCAAGGCAGTTATGCCAAGTGTGATGATTGGAAGCCATGTCAAATTAGCGTCAAATCCTAAGTATCAACCAGTCAGAATTGGCCACTGTCCTTCCACTGGGACACTGAATAGTCAGGTTTTCTACTTTTCTCCCTCTTTTTACACTAAAAATATAAAAAAAACTTCAAGTAGAGTTCAGCTCTGACACCTGTACTTTAGGCAGCCTACTATCTTGCTCATGTGTGGGTTTATTTGCTCTGTGTGCATATTTGTTGAAGACTTCCCAGGACTCTCATGCTATTTCCACCTTACCATCATTTATGGGTGTTGATGAGAGTGTGAGTTATTATTTCTGCCCGTCCTGTGTTGGACTGGTGAACCCATCCAGCTTGTCTTCCTGCCTCCAGTACAATGTGTTTAATGCCCAAAGTCTTGCACAAATGTGTGATTTGCACATAAGTGTTCGGATTTAAACCGGCCCAGTTCATCATGTGTGCATTTTTGATCAATTTTCATTTGCAGCTAATGGAAAAAAAAAAAAAAACCCCGTTGCAGCCTCACAATAAAATGACATGGCTGGAGATCACGAAGCAAGTGAGCGCTCTTAGATCCTGCGGATAACTGTGTTCTCACAAAGTTAAAAGAAAGCAGTTTGATTCAGAACTTTTTACTTAAAAGCAAGGTTGCAGCCAAGAAAAAGAACGACGAGGCCCCAGGAGGAGGCTGCCAGTATGCTCTCCCACACCAAGCACATCGGTGCTCTCATTAAAGATGTGTCGTCTCTGGCATCATTCTAGATGAGAGCACGAACACCATGCCCAGCAATTTAGTGTCTCTGGAGTCCATATTATTTTGGACTGCAGATTTTTGGTCCTTTGAAAATTCTACAATTACAGAATACGCAGAGCATTCACAAGTTATTAATTGAAAAGGCATTTCTATAAACGAAATGTCTTCTTTTAAAAAAAAAAAAAGAAAAAATCATTTTATCAGTGAAGCCAATTCAAGATTTCCGCGGGGTTTATTCCTGTTCATTCTGAAACTGCGTTGGTGAAGACGTTGTGATGCCATTTTAAGACGCAACAGCTGATGAGGTTATATTACAAGTAATCGTTCATGCTAATGGACATCATACTTCGTTTGAACACAGTCTGTAATGCTCAATGATTTCATGTTTACCGAGAGGGAAAGTAAACATAGCCGTGGATGCTTTGTGTTTCTACGTTTGGGTTGAAAGTGTTATTCTGTCTGAGATTAAAGTTTAAAGAAGTAGAGATGAAACGTCAGTAAATTCGCTAAGTAAAGGCCCCGATGGTCCATTAAGACATCAATGGCTGTCGCTCCTGATTTTCAAGTTTTTAAAAGCTCCACTACGTAAAGAGAGACTTTTGATATGAACACTTAAACAAATGACTCCATAATATAAAAGGGTGGATAAAACTACCAAACCCACTGAGAATTGACACCAAACTCTGCATTTTCACATAACTCTCTGAGCTCAACACAACTTTAAAAGACACCACATCCTTTTCACTTATTCGTACTGTTCCTGTTTTACCTTTTTCAGAATAGACCTGCTCCCATAAACTCGAACAACACACGTTTCAGGGAGATATCTTTCAAATACATATTTTCTAACATTTATTTTATATGTCAAAAGCTCTGCTAAAAAAAAATCCTCCTGCCTGCTCAATCAACGGGGTGACTTTCCTCAACACCCAACACTTAGCATGAATTGCTTTGCAGCAGTGAATGATTCCATGTAGACCAGCAGATATGCTCTATTTTTGCACAGTGCTGATTTACTGAACAGTTGCTTGTGTTTAGCAGGAGTTTAGCATTGAAACCACATCTGACTTCATGGATGTCTGTTATTTTTCTTCCTCCTCCACTGTTTCTGATTGTCAGTTCATGGCTTCTGGGTAATAATGACTCACTATTCTGTGTTAATTATGCAAGATTCAATTAATTTAGGTAATTTGACACCTCTAAATTATTTAGAGTTATTTTTTCTTTTTTTTTTTTTATTGTGACCTGGAGGTTTATTTTCAGATTCTGTGCGTCAGCAAAATGATATGTCCTGCCTGCAAGTTGTTTTTGTACAGCAGTCATGTAATATCAACTAAGCAGCTGTACTAACTGACTTGGCAATTCTTGGGTTAGGGTCAAAAAATTAGCTAGAAATGCTTGGTTTATGGTTGGTCTATGACAATACAGCATACATAGTCTTTTCTGTCGTTCTTTCTTTCTTTCTGTCTTTCTTTCTTTTCCTTCACTGTCTCCTTTTGCACTGGGGTCAACCTGAAGATTGTATCAGCATGCTGCATGGCACAGAGGATTTGGACACTATTTGATTCAGGAGACCACTAGGATCAATTTCAACCTGGCCGGCTCACTGCTTGGGTAGCTTCTGTGGCTGTCAGTTCAGGGCTCTGACCTGGATTACAATGTTCAATCAATGGAACTCAGGCCAAAAGCAAAGCAAGCAAGAGATAGAAACCTGGTCCTTCGGCATACACACGCACGCTTTCTCATGCTCTTGTCTGACTAATTTTTCATTCTCACTTTGTAGTTCCTAATCTTTATTCTCCCAAGCGTGTTTGTCTAATTTCCCTGTGATATCTGATGTTGGAAACACACATACATCAGTGTGCACATATTGCACAAGAATGGATATAGATTCCCAAATTGTCTTTATGTCAGTTTGGGATTTGTCCAGGGATGAAATGAAGTCTCCATATGGCTGCATTATCAGGAGCAAAAGGGAGCAGTTGGACTCCCTAAACTATATGTTAGTATGACCGAATGTGTTGTTTGGTCCGTTACCAGACACGACAGTATTTTTTTTGTTCAATTTTGCAATACATAGTAATCCTCCCTTTCTCCTCCTCTCTCCTTATGTTCTGCTGTGCATCTGGATTCTTTCTTCTATAGGTAAGTCAGTGTGTATTTTGTGTCTGTCTGTCTGTCTGTCTGTCGATCGTCTGAACAGTGATACAAGGTTGATATACATTTATTACATTGCACCGTGTGGTTGTGTGTGTGTGTGTGTGTGTTGATACAATGCAGTGCAGTTCTTTTTTCGTTTTTTATTCTTTTATTCATGTCTTCTACAAGTGTGGAATAGGATGGAGTGAATCCCTTGCAGCTACAGTAAAGGATTAAAGGAAGTGACTCATATGGCAGTAGCATTGTTAAAGTGGCTTTGAAAGCTGCTTGATTTGATGTTAGTGCGGCAATTCATTGACTAGTTGTGTCCCTTTTTAATCTGCAGTTTGGCAAATACAATAACTATTTGAAAGTTGGCAGGGTGGAATTTTTTCTCCCAAACAATCTGAATGGAATTATAATACTGCATATACATTATATTATAATACCTCCATTCAAATCAGCTGCCCTGCCCAATCAGAAAGTTATAATTCATGCAGTTATTGTAAGTCGCTTTGGACAAAAGCGTCAGCTAAATGTAATGTACAATGGGTAAGGCCAACCCAAAGCCCAGCAGTGTGAGTAGGGTAAAACGACCCTGGTGAAACACTATAATTCAGGGTTATCTGTATTTATTTGAAAACATACTGGATGACTGGAGCATGTTAAATGGTTGGAGTATCAGAAATAGTACCAAGTTTAACCAGTAGTTCATAAATCATAAAACATAGCGTCCTCCTGCAGAAAGCACTCTTCAAACATTACCTGCTCAAATGAAAACAAACAACAGCCTATATTTGGTTATTTAAATAGTAGTTAATCTGGACCCTTAATAAAAACCTCTTCTCTAACAGAACTATCAGTTGTAAGGGTACGACTGCACTAGCATGTGCCAAGTGCCATGTTATATGCGCTGCTGCCACACTATCGAGAGCATTGTAAGCCCTGCCACTCAGGCATTGGGCGTCTGTAAAAGATCAGAGGGTGCAGGTAGTGTTGAGTGCCTTTGGATGGATGGGTGCTTTGAGGCAGACAGCCATGCTTTATGGCTCCTTGGTTCTGGAGTGGCAGTGCCAGAGTCAAGTGTGTCGACACAACAATGATCACTCAGAGCTGCTGATGCAACCCTTGACTGCAGACATGCTTGCTTTCATGCACATGTTTGCGCACAGGACAAAGACAAATAAACCCACGCTGTCAATAGCGGAGTGAAACCAACGACATCAAGGCAGGTGGAATTAATGCAGCAAAAATATTTTGGAAAAAGTAAAAATCTTTCTGATTTAGTTTGGGAAAAGTGTAGCCAGTGCCGATGAATGATGAGCACACGTGTATGATATGCACATGAACACAGACGGGCAAAATACAGAGAAAGAGAGAGTCGGAGAGATGTTGTCATTTTCCAATCCCATCCAGGTGCTGACAAAAAAAGAAAAAAAAAAGCACTTGAAGGCAGCCAAAGCTCAGGGTGTTGCAGGTGCTTTTCTTATACATTTAAACTTTCCCATCACACATCTCCTCTTTAAATAGGACAGGGGAGAAAGAAAGCAACAGAAGGATAGGGAGGTTCAAGGACAGAAAGGGGAAATGTGATTGATCTAAAGGGAGATGTGTCTGGCCAGGCTCTCAACCATACCCCCCCAACCCTGTTACAGCCCATAGATCCAGTCGTCCTACCTAAGTCAGGGTGATGGAGGACCTTGTCTCCCTCTGTGCTGCAATGAGAAAAGAGAGGGGGAGAGAGCAATTGTACAAGCAGTTCTGGACAAGTCTGTGGGTGGGACACAGACAGTAAACTATCACGGTTGAGGTTTCATGGGAAAGTCTAATCATTTCACATTTGTATTTAATGTTAGAACACATTACCTAGATTGGTGCTGTGAATGCAAATATAATTGAAGTAAGAAATAGTTTAACAAGTTATTCAAATAGGTGATATATAATAATAACAATGGTATTATTATATATACAGTTTTAGGTTATATGTGTAAGTATTAAGCTTATATCAAAAATACTGCAGTTACCGAAGACACTATTCATGTTAGATGTTGTATGTATTCGAGATATTTTTATCCTATGGGTTACACTATAATCAATGACATGAATAATACTTTATTGGGGAAAGATAAAAAAAAAATACATTTGCGAGGAACAATAAAATGAAAAGTTTTATTGATACAGCAGGGATAGGGTTAATTCACAATCACAACTGTTTGAAAACAACTGTAAATTTCAGCCGCGGTGTGGAACAATAGTTAGCCTGCAGCCAGACCTGGGGCATCAGATGAGCTTCATATTCAAGTCATCATTAAAAAAAAAAAAAAGAAAGAGCTGTGCACTGAAAAAAGTTTTCAAAAACTGTTAACCAACTTTATAAAAAAAAAAAAAAAAAAAATGACTTCAACCGATAACACTTACATTCATCACGTTTTCTCCAATAAAGTTAACAGGTTAACAACATATATTTGAAATTTAACATGGATGAAAATGCATGCATATTTATCATCAAAGCAATACAACTAATAATTATGTTGTCATTTGTTGCTTCAGCTAACAGCTAATTGGGGTCCTAATAAATTATATGAAGTGAAATAATGAAACAGTGCACAGTTATAATTCCTAAAATCTAACTCGCTGCTCCATCTACTCTGAAATAGTACACTAAGCTCACAAAACCATGTTTTCCCTGTGGCAGCTGAAATACATGAAATATGGCATAAATGGTCTACCCTCCCACCACAAGCCGAGGGCGGACGTAGCTATGAGTGGGAGTGGATGAGCAGGGTTTGGAGAATGGGCTCTTGGGCTGCAGTGGGGAATGTGACTTAACTCATTTAGTTCCTCTCTCAAAATGAATTTGACCATTTTGCTCTTCATGTGGTAAGACTACAGCCCCCACCCCCAAACCCCCCCGAGTGACTTTGTGAGTGGAGTGCTTTAATATGCGAGTGATTAGCAGGAGGTGTTCGGAGACATCATGGCTGCCGGCTGAAACAAAGGGACAGAGGAGGTGACCAAAAGAGATCACTTGCTGGGGGAGAAGAAATAATCAGGGAAGTAAAAAAAAAAAAAAAAAAAAAGCGAATGAGATAGTCACGTTCTTTAAAGTGTAGAAGGTTTGAATTAGCCCTGGAACCTCTCCGGTGTGCCCTCTGGCTGTCCCTGAGGGAGGCGGGTACTCCTGACCAACCTGTGGACAACCTTGGCATGACTAATGAGGCTGGTGAGCCTGAACTTCTGCAGCAGACTGTAACCCAGGCAACAGGCTACCCACCACATGCTCCCCAAGATTGTTTACAAAATGACAAGTGGCTTATGTGAGAGCCTGCAGCTAAATTAGATGTGTCGGCCTCAGCCGATCTGACAGGGGATTTATAACATAAAGGTGCTTTTATTCTTTACCCATTAGTATTTTTTTCTTCTTTCTTTTTTTACGTTGGGTTCTTTGGTGCATTTAAAGCTAAACATTCAGAAATCAAAAAAAATCACTCCCAGGGGAGTTAAAGCCCTTTTTTTTCTCCTCTTTGCTTATAGTTGCTTTTGTTCTTTTCTTTAACCGTAAAATGAACAATATTGCAAGCCCATAAGTCTTTGACTTGACTCCTTAATGTTCGTTTGTTATGTTGGATTAATTGTTATGCCAGCGTTACCTTTGATCATGCGACTCACAGCTGGCAGTGATGGGAAGCTATTTAATTTATGCCACACACATTTTAACATGTCATCCATCTTGATGTGGTGCTGGTCTTTAAAGCAAACTACCTTTGCGCATATTGAGTCACTGTTCACAACATGCGAGCTTCCTTCTGGAGGAAAGGGCTTGTTGTTTTTCATGTCATGCCCACCACATGTTAACTAGACAGCTAATTACCAGTGAAGATTACCGTGATGCATACAAACACACACGCGCACTCTAATGATCTTTTTACCTCATGATGAACACCAGCGAAAGTTATACCAAATGAGTTCAAAGAAAGAAAATATATACATATACAAAAAGTCGGTTGTCCTATTTATAAATGTCAGTCCCAGTCTTGGCAGTCTCTCTAAGAACGTTTATATTATGGAGCCGCGTACGCTCGTGTGTTAAAAACTCAAACTGAAGTGAAAACTGTGAAAAATGAACATTGCTATATTTTGTAACATGTCCAAATACATCATTATTTCTATCAAAGTAATATGTTTGGCTTCAGGCTGTGTGCATGCACTGATTATACTTATACCTGCGAAAAGTAATACACTATCATTTTTAAATACCTCACGTAACCGTGAGCCTGTTCATGCTGAGCTGCATCTAAGGAAGTCAGGTGACGTAATATAAAGAGCAACAAAGTCTGATTGGGGGTAGTTGGACGGGTCAAACAAACAATGGACTTTGACACAGGAGACAGCTGTTCATGTCCCATGTGAAACCAAAAGTCAACGTTGACTTATTTTTTATTTACTTTTTCTTACGCAACTTTGGTTCAGGCGTTAATTAGGTACATAATTTACCCAAAACACGGCCTTCTTCTAAACCTAACCAAGTAGTTTTGTTGCACTGCAGAGGCTTGCACAGGCGCACTGATGTTGCTGGACATTCGTAGGGGAACTCACGTAAAACGACGTGATCTTAAGATCTCATATGAACCATTGTATGAGAATACGTTGCTGGATTTAACAAGAGAACATGCACCCATTGATAACCCATCAATATCAAACTCTGGGTTCTCTCATCAGTCCAAACGCACCCAGTGACGCAACATATCACAAATTGATATGTTCTGTATATTTGAAATCATGCATATGCCACAATTGCCAAAGCCATAAGCTGTTGAACTGTAGTGGGTATAGTGGCAAATGTTTCTTTCAAGAATTAGCTTCACTACCTCTGCCTCAAGCTGTCCAGAAAAGAGAACAAGATTTTGAAAAGCGTGCACACAAAAAGGGGAGTCATAAGCAATATATAGACCAGTATAGGGCACTACTCATTGGAAAGATGTCATAGAGTTGCCAGCTGTCAGAATTAATTGTTTGTGATAGCTTCATTGTTAATGGAGAAGTAAAACATCTGATACTGACAAATTGGCTATTTAAACTGAAATATTACTTGCTGTCAATCACTAGTCTGCATATAGGCCGTAGGTGTGCATTTTCTGCACTCGGTTCATCAGTTCATAATTGCGAAGGAATAGGTATGAGGAGAGTGCAATGTCAAACACTGTAATTTCATAGCTCCTTTTTTTACTTTGTTTTAGCTGTGTTGCAGTATGAGATCAAAAATGCGAAGAAAGTCATACCACTCGATGACCAACTGGTGTCAAAACACATCGCCGCCTTAGTCATGCTGTGATTCGACATGTAGAGTGTGGAATTAGTTTGCAGTGACGATCAGCACCCGCAGGTCTGTCTAAGGAGGGTGAGAGCCCTGCTCCCACGGGAAGGCATTTGGGGAAAGTATGGAATATCTTAATTCTGACTCTTAACTCTGGGTGCTTTCCAGCCTTACACAGCCTTAGTGATCAGGTGATGAAACTCTCAGAGCTAAAAGATATACACCTTTCCCTCTGCTAACAAGCCACGAAAGAGGTATTTAACAGCAGACATGGTGCTGATGTGCACAGGTCGCTGCTGGTTCCCACATCTTTACACATCTCATCTGTCAATGAATAATGACGACTACAAAGTTGCTTGAGAAAATAATGATATTTGTTAAGTTAAGTAACGTATGCAGTAGCTTCAAAAAAAAATGTGTCCAGTGTCTGTTGCTTCCATTTTTGTTTGCGTAAGAGATTAAAATGCTGCCGTCACCTGGTGTCTGGGTGTGAACCCCGTCAACACCTAGAAATGACATTTGTATAGCACTAAATTGTTTTTGAAATCACTTTGTGACGTCAAGTGTAATAGAGAAAGGTGTTGGGAAGTGGTTTTGGTTAAAAGTTAACAAAAACTTGATTCTGTATAAAATCAAGACCATAATCTTTCGCTAAATCTAACCAAAGAGCTGCGAGTGCCTAAAAAAAAGTATTTTTTTAATGACGCAGTTGCAACTCTTCAGCATATTTAGTTGTACAATTAGTTGTACTGTTTATCAACCTTATACAGGAGAC
This sequence comes from Bovichtus diacanthus, assembly GCA_943590825.1. Lineage (NCBI taxonomy): Eukaryota > Metazoa > Chordata > Actinopteri > Perciformes > Bovichtidae > Bovichtus > Bovichtus diacanthus. The sequence goes on along the minus strand of CALSBV010012195.1, from coordinate 7,365,970 downwards.
AGGGTTGTTATTGCACATGTGTAGGATAATCCCATTGTGAGTGCTGTAATATTCAAAGCCACTGCCCTCTGCAAAGGAGAAAGCGAAAAAGTTGTTTTAACGACTTCTTAAGTCTGCAGTTGTTACTCATACTCAGAGTTATGGGTGGAGTGGTGCCATAAGACACAGAATGTCACAAAACAGTGTTGGAGTTTTCTTGTTTCATCACAGTGGGACAGATTAATAAGGTTTTGATCATCTCAAATATGTTTTGAGGCTTTCACAGCCACAGTCTTTGCTTTACTTTCACCGCTGCTACACGTTGTTCTGGCATTCAACTCATTATCCATTTGTCCACCTTTCACGTTATCGTTAAGGTATTGTTTACTAATGGAAATTGTAATACATTTTGTCCATAGCTTTTGTTACGTCGCATTTTTAAATAATTCCCTTTTCATCATTGAATTTAAGAACAAGTTACATTACAGTTCGTTTAGCAGACGCTTTTGTACAATAAGTGCAAACAATCATGAGGATACGACTCCAAGCAGCGAGCACATTAGCTTCAAATAGGTGTAATCATACAAGTGCAGAACAATAGCTTCATATAAGCCAAACCAAAGTCAGTGCAAGTGGCATTTAATGTCAGTTACACTTAGACTAAGAACCAAATCAAATTCTTGTGCATGTGTCATACTGTTATTTCTTCATTAACCTTTTCCTCAAATGTAATGAAAAAAAAAATATATGTTCTTTAGTCTTTCATAGTCATTCAACTCTGTAGAAGTTAAGAAAGTTAACATCGTCTCAGAATTCAAACCAACTCATTTATTTAATTTGAACTCGTCTTTCATTTTTTGTTCACACTCAAATACTGGATTTTGTATCATCTTAGGACACAGTGACTCACAATCTTCCGCTGCCACCTGATATATTATTTCCCAATTGAGAGGCAAGTGGGTCCAAAGAACAATCTGGATGGGCAGATTGTGGAGCTCGGGTGGTTCAAGTTGGCATAGCACCCCCCCCTCCCATCCCACCGTCCCCTGTAACACTGCCAGATTCTCCCTTGAAGCTTTCTCAAGCTCACTGAATTATTGGCTTGAGGATTGGGTGAAAACCCTGATTTAGGAGGCTTTTGTCAATGCGACACACCCATGAATATGAATATCATTATCGGCTGGCATCAGGACATAAGGCAGATTAAAACACGATTATCTGGCTTGTTGTTATTGTTTCAGGCAAGAGATTTAAACAAAAAATTTGAAGATATGAGAGATAAAATAATTTGCATCCAGCTGTGCTGTTTGTTTACATGTCTTGGGGTATCACGGGCCTAGTTAGAATTTTTTTTGTACATGAGTTGTTTTTGAATCTCAGTAATTGCAATCCTCCTCCCCTGTGTTAATGACTGCATTATTAAAATAATGACAAGAGGGCATAGCTGAATTTGGGATTTGAATTCATATGCTTGTAATGAAAAATGTCAATACAAACGGATTTGAATGTTGGTATTATATAACCCACATGACGATGGCTCTCTGATAACGCATAGCACGATGCTATAATCTTACCATTTATACTCCAAGGTTCAAGTGTGAATTGTATGGATGCAGGACCTACTTCTTCCTCAATATTAGGAAATGGGGAAGCTATCAGTTTTCTCTCTCACTTTACCTCTTTGATACCATTTTCCTTCTCGACTTTGTCATGCATGCCATCAGGTCTGTTACAGACAGGCAGGTGACAAAGGTAATCTCAGAGCCTTTGACAGGGTGTCAGCGGTGTAAGCAAAGCCCTTTAAACATGGCCTGTCCCAGTTAATGGCACACTCTGATAGGGAGAAAATGGATCGCCTGAGAGACAGAGGAGTGTGTTGACAGCCCAGGGCACAAGGACATATATGAGTCACCATGTGCTCCTGACTTCGGCTGTTCTGACATGGGGCACAGCAGGTATCTCGGATATTGCTCTCCTCGCAGCTGCAAAGGCACAGAGGCTTTCATGCTCATTTCCTAAAACCCCCAGCTTGCAAAAAAAGTGATGATTACTGTTAACGCGGCTGTTAGACCAAACAAGTGCAGCCAAGTGTGATGCCACAGTGATGTTTCCGCCAATCAATCATAGGTATCAAACTGGACTGACTGGTAAACATACACCGAGTATTTTGGCAAAACATTGTGTTTTTTCTGTTATTTGAAAACGTAACTTCCCGAGATAAAAGCCAGACTGTGGAACCCCATGTGTTTGTGTTTGCGTTCATGCGTGTGCGTGTGCTTACACACAGCTGTGTGGCCCCCCCTGCAGCCCCACCAATTCTCATACCTCTATACAGTGGAACAAGTGGGTGCAAAGTACTGTGACTCTGCCCCTCAGGTGTTCTTTTTATTTGTTTATTTGTCTACATTTATTTCTCCTGTTCCTGGCAGGGGCTGGGGAGGGTAATTACTGGTGTGGAACAGCAGGAGAAGAAGCCAATTTAAGTGTGGGCACCACTGAGGTGTGAGGCCAGCCCCAAGGGGCTCCGGCTCCTCACCTGTTCCATTTAGGCTTGGAAGAGAAGAGGGGCCACTGGGGCTAGCCACAGTGTGGGATTAGACACAGCATTTGGACACACGCACGCACACTCTCGATCTCCCCATCTCTCCCTCTGCAAATCAATAAATAATAACATAGGGACACAAATGTTCCAGCTAACAATATATTTGAGTGAGAAGATTTGTTATATTGTCCCATAAAGAAAGCTAAAAGTTATTAGCCCACCATGCAACCAGAACATCGAGATCATTACACGTTGAGCATTTGTTAAGAAAAAAAAACGTTCTTTCAGACTGAATGCTATTTGAAATCTATCTCAGCTTGTTATGTTTTTATTTTGTTTTTGTGATGCTGAGCATCATAACAGCTTAAAAGCTTAACACATTGAGCCACACACATCAGAGTTGACAATACTTTCACTTTTTTTAAGTAGTCAGAGGTATGAAGAATAGGTATTGTGTGTGTGAGAAATAAAGGACAGAGACGGACACCAATTTATAGTGTGAGGACAGGATTTAGACAGAAAAACGTTAACACACCTGCATCAACCTTTTTCTGAAGCTGGGGGCAAGGTCATGGAAATTGAGAGTTTCTCTAAGTCCCTCCAGAGGGACAGGTGCAAAACTGGAAAACTGATTCCTCTACCATGATAGCTTCATTCACCCACTGTGAAACCCAATCGCCTTCCTTCCACTTTTTCAATACCACACTCTTAAAGAGTTCTGTAAAACCTCCTCAGAGCCAACTGCAACAAACAATGGTGAACTGAGGTAAATAATCTTTTTTTTCCTTTTAATAGTGCTTCAAATATTACCGAAAGATTAACCTTCTAGACACAAATATCGTTTTTTCTATTTTTGTTGACACACTACACATATTAAAAACCAAGAGTATCGACCCCTCACTCGTGGAGCCCGAGAGAGGCAATCCAACAGGCACGTCGGCACCTAGCCTGTAGCCAGACACATTTTGTTGGGGCACCATGCAATACCTGTTAAAATCTACAGATACAGATATGTTAGGTTACTACAGTTGCTTTATTTCTCACATTTATACTGCCATGTTAGGATATTCTAAAGCGATATCTGAAAGAAAAAGTGTTTATTCATGTAGGTATACACTGAAGTCTTGCTCACAAGAAGATACACTTAGAGACATGACCACGTAGGTTAGACTTATTCTGTTAAATGGAGTTAATAAAACAAAGCTGACACTGCTCTCAGTTGACATTGGCCAAAAGGCAAACATCACAAATAATCGACCATACACTCACCAGCGCATTTTTACGTTTCTTTTATCAACAGTTACAGAAAAATCCCTGATCTGCCAAATCCACTAAGCACCCTATTCCACAGAGGATTAGTTTGATGAATATGTAAAAGTACATAGCCTCTAGCTAAGTTCATGTTCAAAGGAATGACACTTGATGAAGACGGGGTGCATGAACAAATAAAATGAAAGGCTTTCATTTGAAATAGAATGGCAACCTTGTAGAACTCAGTACAATATTTTTGCCGCCGGTGCACAACGAGGCAGCACATGGGTCCCTAGAATGGACACAGTCATATCTGGGATAAATGGAGAGACAACATTGCTAGGCGTCCTCAAAGAGCTGGACACCAATTTAATTCAAACAGCATCAGCATCTCTGTTCAAAATATTGTTAGTCATGTTCTGTTAGTTCTGTTATTATCTATAATAATCCTAACTCTAACATTGATCTCTGCTTCAGTAATAGGGGTAAGCATTCACCAAATATGCTTTATATTTATAGACATCTAAGTGTGGTGTACTTGTTCATGAATTTCATTGATTTATTTTTGAATTAATGGAAACCTGCAAGAATGAAAAATTATGAAAGTGTCGCACTTGTAGTACAGAATGGTGTGTGTTAATATAAATCTGTTTATCAGTGGCAGTTACCGAGTTTTTGGTCTTGAACCCAAATGGTTTTGCATCTCCTATGCAGCCGCCGTGCAAACATTAAATATTTAAAACAAATTGAACTATAATAATCATTTTCTATCAATAACTTTTCCTGAAACAAGAGAAAAAGAAATCTGACTTTTTTTTGTTACTAATCTGTCCACAATGTGATTTGTGATAGAATGTCCACATACATACAGTACATACACAGTATAGTACTGTACATACAGTTCATATACTAGAAAAAAACTGCTTTGGTCAAAAATGTTTAGGTCTGTAACATTCTTGTAAGAGAATTTACATAAGCTTCAGCTCTAAGTCTAGTTATATCGAGGATATCTGCTGGGAAATCACTTTGTTTGCCGTATACAAACATAGCCAAGCTCCATCTCTGTCTCTTTCTCTATCCATTTCTCTCTGCTCTCTATCACACACACATACACACACACACACACACACACACACATATGGGCATGCAAACAACCATATGGCCGTTGGGCCATATGTAAGCTGTTCTATACAGCCTCTTCCATGCTCCAGTGGTCTTGAATTGGACGATCTTTCTCAGTTTTTTCCTTTCCTTCAACCTCAGTGTAGATGACACTCAGCCTAGTGTTCTCCAAGGTCTGCTGAGTGCTGACTTTGCTAACTGCTGTTGTTGTTTATACCTCATCGCCACAGAACTCATCCAAGGTTAGTTTCATCTCCTGTACTTAGGAGTTGCCTGAGGCCATGTGTAAGTATGTAGTAGTCATGTACAATAAAGGCTTCCTCAGTATTTCCAGGCTGCCGCACGTCAAGGTTTGATGCTGAGAGACTAAGCAGCTTTGACGAAGGCATCTTTAGAAAAATAGTCCGACTATATCACACGTCATACCTAATTTCCGACTCGTAAATGAACTGTTTTCACATCTTTACACTTGTGTCTGTGAAAACTGTCAGACAATTTGTCAAAGTTACACATGCTAGACAGGCCTGCATAGTTTAGACTGCCATCTTGATTGAAATTGACTCTCCTCCTTCTCCAGACTATACCAGTACTTCTGCTTTAATTGCTGAAATGTATTGGTGTGTCAGGGTAATCGCATTACATTTGACTACCAAATGGCCTCAGAGCTTGCACTCATCCATATTCTCTGATACCCCAAAAGTGACATAAATCAATCAGCTGATCCATACTCAACCATGCACTGGAAAGCTTTGCCTCGTTCATCTCCATCTTCTGTCCGTCTCAAATCTTCTCCCTCTCTCTCTCAAAATCTTTCCTTTGCCTCTTTTTTTCTTTTTTGTTTTCCCTCACTCACCCGCTGTTATACCTCCCCTTCATGTGGGGTCCTCTGTTAAGGCTGTATGCTCAGATTTTGTGATGACATACGATGTTTGATCCACCTGGGAATGGTTTCTCAAAACTCTTTTTTGCCTTTTGTACTCATCTCTTGTTGTGCATGCTTGTTCTTTTCGATGTATCCAAAATGCTAACTTGCACCATTGTCATGGAGGTTTTCCTTTTTTTCCTTTTTTTTTTTTTTTTTAGCTGCCTTTCATCTTCAGTTGCTGCAGCGATAATAGGAGCAACCAGGGGACATCTTTTACCATATGTATATACTCATGCTGATGTGAATTGTTGTTTTGGAATAACAAGATTTACCATCTGCCTGTCCCCAGACACATTGCCTATAGATCTATTTTATTTGAAACTTTTGCAACCCATGGCTATCTCCAGTCATCACCCATGGCGATGTTTGTGTATGTTTTTCATAGCCACTTTGTGATGATAAGTAAATTCTGTTGGATGTAATTAGATTCCTGTCACTGTCTCCTTCCCCTTGGCTAATTTTAGAAAACATGCCAGGAGACTAGCAACAACATTCAATATGAAGAATTCAAGAAATGTGCAAAAATGAAGTGTTACTCGTTGCACCCTGTATTAAGGCGAATTTAATGTTTTCCCATGAATCCCTTGAACATTAGAAAAGCTAAAAAAATTTTTTTAATAATTTAATACATACTACTTTTTTAATAATTTAATACCTTGTTGTATATTATTATATTATATCAAGATGTATACATTGAATCTTGAATTGCGGCAGCACAGTTCTGCCATAGAAAGCACACATTCACATATGAATGACGACTTCAACCAGATGTTCTCATTTTACACTCGATAACAACCTGATATGCTATTTCTACTTATTGCAACATCTATTTCGGACGTCATTGCTCAATATTGTCTGTATAACTGAAGCTTCTTGTGCAGTCTGTTAAACAGCTCTTATGTCCTAAAGATGAAGGAGCACACATGGTCCCAGTTCAGTGACTAACTTATTTACGAAAACATATGGCAGCAGACATTAAAGGAAACAATTTCTAAAAAGAAATTATTCAAAACGCACCTCGTCATCGAGCACTGTACCCATTTGGCAGATGTTGTCTATGTACTTCGGTTAAACTTCTCCAAAATGTCGTCAGCTTTATGATATAACTCATCTGAAATGTACGGCAACCGGCTATTCATGTAGAAAATAATCAGAATCAATGTTTAGTCAAAGGTTGTATGTTTTGATGTGACACGGCGCACTACTGACCTTGCTTTTAATGATATGTAGCTCAGAACTCCCAGGCTAATGCAAGCAAATCCCTATTCACTGCTATATTATACTGTAAGGCCTGTTTTCCTTTGCACCACATTTATAGTTATATTACTATTGCCTTATGAGTCATTCCACATGGACATAAGTTGTTTCTATTGCTGCTTGCTATTTATACTTTTTCTGCTAAAATTATATTGTCTGTTGAACCATGAGAATTAATTTAGTTTGTTTTTCACAATGTGATGATCAGTAGTTATTGTTGATATTGCAGTATACATACACACAGAAATGGCACTATGGGTACACAATAAGGAGATATACATATTGCATAGGGACGCACTGCGTACGCCAAATCTAAAAACTCCCATTCTCCGCATTTTAGGAAATTCAGTTTGAAGAAGGAGGTACTTTATAATTTCTAAAGAAAACCATCTGTGCTTCTATCCGAGCAAAGGATGAAATATACAGAAATAAGGGTGGACATGAGGAAGAAAGGGATTCTGTAGATCTAACCAGTGGATAGAAAGATGCTGAGAGAGGCATTAGCAAGAAGGTGTGAATTAGTGCCTCAGAGGTGGAGACAGAAAGAAATTGAGGGCTGATGCTGCAGACTGCTTGTTGCTAGATCTCTCGTACTCCCTACCTCTTTAATCATTTGTTTCTTGTGGAACTGGCCTCGGGCCCTATGTGACGCTGCTCACCTTTACTCAGACAGGTCAGTCAGAAAGACAGCCTACCACTGATGAAAGCTAAGCTGGAGAAAAAAAATCGCTGTAATGCACCGGAATCAGCATTCACAGCACATAGAAAGGAGGAAAAGAATGGGGGGGAAAAAAACAATTTCTTGTAACCTGTCAATTTGCTATCATCAAAATATATGCTAATGAAGTTGTGTTCCGTCAACAGATGTTGTCACTTCCAATATTTTTCGAGTCAACTGAAAGTGCCTTTCATGGTGTTTGTTACATTTATGTGGTGAGAATAGCATCAAGCATGTGTTTTGATTTATTTTTTATGCTCCATTTCACGGTTACAAACACAAGTTTGAAGCTGCCACAATGATTTTAGGCAGTGTCACCCTGCTGTTTTTTTTTCGTGACACTTCACTTGACACACAGAGCCTCTCTGTTTCAAATCTTTCTTTTTTTTTATTTTTTTTTTTTTATGAAATTGCAACAAGGCAAGGAAGAGCAAGAATTGCACAAAGGCACTGTCAGCTAGAATCCGTAAAAAAAAAAAACTGACTTGCGTGTGTGAATGAGTGTGGGGTTGGGATGTAAAAGCCCTACTTAAAAGGATGATAGACACCAGGTCTTGGAGTTGTAAGGTTGAGCAAGAAAAGAAAGCAACTTTTCTGTTGATTCCATTTTCTCTTTGTTTATCTTTTCAAACCGTCACACGATTTTTACTACATGTCATCTTGAGGGAGCAAAATAACAAGGAATTTTCGCCACACAGAGTCAACAGTTCACAGACTCACAGCAGGTTGCACACCAATCAAAGCAATTAAGACAAAAAAAAAAGCCCTGATTGCACCAAAACCATAAACAAAGCAATAGTCCCCCCCGCCTCCAATGGCTTATAAACAAGCGTCGTAGGATCCCATTGACTCTGGCGTGTATGCTCTTCACAGAGATCCTCTTTAGTTTCCTGAATAACTTATTTGATCATAAATAGCATTTAAATAGCAATTTCTCCTCTCTGGGACATGTTTTCTTAAGGAGCATGCTAATCATTTAACATGCTCTAAAATTTAAGGACCACATCTGGCACCAGCTGAACGACCAATATACTAAGACCGCGCATTTCCATCATGTCGAAGGCAATTATCTAATTAGAAGAGCAGGGGCACTGATAGAGGCCCATGCTTCACGTCACACTCATTGAACTTGAGGAACGGAATTTGAGGATATGAGCAAAAAAAATCCCTGGCCTCACCCTGGCAAATAAGTTGCACTCAAACACACCGTGAAGACTACAGTCAACCTCAAACTAGTACTCACTTCTGCACGTGAGGAAATAACCCTTCATAAAAGCTGGCGGCGGTAGTCTGCATTTCGTCAGAGACCTATGACTGCAAAGATACAAGCTGTTGTTAAGCGCTTGACGACCATTTTCACACCGCCCTTGCTCACCACTTAGCTCCATTCCAGGTGGCCATGTCGTTGTGAAAATATCCATGTATATGAATGATCAGATGAGATGAGGATGAAAAACGAAAAGAGCCCCTGTGTGTGCCCTGTTGGCTTCAGTCGTGTTGTTTTTCCTCACGTCTGTTTCTCTTCTCGTGCACTGATTCGCTGAAGCCGAGCAGCCAATCAGAGGGATTTTCTTTTGCCGACAGTCGGCAGGGCCAAAAAGTGGCGTCAGTGCGGGACACGCCGCAAAAACAAAGGGCGCCAGACGCTCACCGACAGCCAGACATTTATCGACGGACAATATCGGCTTGGTGTGTCACGGCCTTTAGTATAAGTATGGCATTGCTTAAGTGGTAAATAGCATGCAGTAAATAAGCCATTAAGTAATAAATGAGCTGAAAAAGAAGTAAATACAGCAATATGTTCTTAAGGCAAACATATTATCTTTCCATATTTATCTTGCTGTCTCAATTGCACTTTTCAAACAATGTGGCCAATGTGACCACCCTGGTTCTCCTCATGAACACTGGGTAAAGTTTGTGCATGTGTACTACTTGACCATTAATTCAACCCGTCTTCACTAAAACTGTAAACATAAAATAAATAAATAAAAATATTTTTGTAGTGTACATATTTTAGACTGACTATATGTTTGTTCTGCAGAAAAGGAACACTTCAGCATTTAACTCTTGATGTGACAGATGCATTGATTTGAATGTTTCATGAGTGGAAATCTGTTTTACCTCTCGTTTCTCCAACATTTGACGAGACCATTCGGTAGTGTTTCTGGCAAAGTGTACAGATCCACGGTAATATAAACCAACATGACTGACAGACTCTTCTCTTCTGTCCCAGTAATATTAAGACGTCTGCAAAGGTCTTGAACCAGATCATTTATCTCCGTTTTTTTTATATAACCGAGAATAATCCCAAGAATGGACCCTACTAACAGTCAATGATTATTGTGCTCTTGAGGTGGAAGTGACAATTTAAGTCATATCTCCCTGCTTCGTGCGATGTTTCAATTGTAATACTGGATTATGAAAGTTCCTTTCGTTTTCAAGGTTTTTATGTCGGGTGAAAATCTAAATCCAAAAGAAAATGTGTTTATCTTGAATTTGAAATTCCTCATGTATTTCCCACTGTTAACAGCAACACAACTACCAAATCATCTAAATGTGATCAGCAATGGGGACAGTGTGGATTAGTGCAGGTGGCTCATCAAATGATTGATTTCTTTTTACAGGGTTTATTTTATAAAAGCAGTTCCTTTCAATCTGATTCTGTCCTTAAGTTGCAACAAACATATTTTCTTTATCAAATGTCATGTAAGCTCCACAAGTAGCGGGGCATGCTTGGGACAGCTCCTATTAATAATTGCATAGTTACCCTATGTGATTCAGAGATAAAGGGTGTCTAATCATTTTTCGCATTATGCTAATACCATGCAGCACATTATGGGAGAGTGATAAAATTCCTAGTAAGCCTTGCTAATCCGCCCTAGTGCTAAAATAATGATTGCTTTTTGTCTGCTGTTGAGAAAGTGGTCCGCACCATGTGGGTCATGCGCCGCCTGAATCTGTGTATCTGCATGCTTCCTTTTTAATACCTCTCTCACTCTCTCTGCATCTTGCAACCGAGCCTATTCTCCACTACGGGTGAGCCCTGGGCATTTCTATTAACACACAGTGTACGGACAGATGTGTGCAAGTGCACGTATAAACGGGCACACACACGAACACGAGCGCTTGTCTCCCCCCCCCCCCACGTCTACGACACAGTTGTTGTTAACTTTTCCGCAGAGAAATCTGCGGGAGCATAAAAAGAGCATGAGAAGTGCATGCAGGAGAGCAGATTTAACCGTTCTCATATGATTATTTGCTTGTCTGCCAGTAGACAGTGGACTGTAGCAAGTAATAATACTTGACAGGGACCCATGGGGCTTGTGTCCTTCTGCAACTCACCACCACCACCATGGCTGCTATTATATTGGCTTAATTGTGTTACTCAAATAACCATTGCTCATGTAACACATTCATTGGATATTTATATTCACGCCATTGCCCTCCGTCATTGTAAAGACAACAAAGGAGAGAGAGAGAGAGAGAGAGAGAGAGATATGTCTCTTCATGTTTCTGTTGCTTTAAATGTGGTTGAAGCACTCTCAAAAAAGCCCCTAAAACCTCTCCGGCTTGATAAGACTCGGTTTGCAGGCTACTGTGTGAGTAAGCAGCCTAGCAGAATGCAAAGTTCCAGTTGCAGCACTTCAAAATCCGTGTGTGCTTTCGCTACAATGGATCATGTCCATAGACACTGGATTATGGCTGAAAGAGTTTAGGGAGTATGAGATGGTTTCTTGCATGCAGTACCGCCAGATATTATTGTATATATATATATTTTTTTTTCATGTTGAGATGCGATAATTGATAATATGGTGTCCACGGCTTCAAGAGAGATAAAATATCGGCGTAAACGCTGATCCTTACTGATACGAAACATCAAAGCATTGTTGTTTTGAAAGAAATTACAGTATATAATCTTAATGTAAATTGCCCCCTATACAAGATCAAAGCACTGCAGTTTCAAAAGAAATGAGGGGGATATAATCTTAATGTGAATTAGTCGCTGTGTACAAATCTATTCTTCTGTGTGGGGGTAGTAAATACATTTTGACTTGTCATTATACTTTCCCTTCATGAACACAGCCCACATTACGCATTCCCGACACCAACTAAACGCATAATTAAAAATAAGCATCTCTCTGCATTTCAAACAATCTCTCTCCCTCTCATTTCCACAACCAGGTAAAAGCAGCAGCCTCTGCGTACGTAAACCACTGCAGTGTTGTGCACTAGAGTGCGCACGGACGGATGTGTGTTGCTTTGATAAACATTAAACCGCACGCTATCGATTGCTCTTTACTCTGATTTGATGTGTGTGATGGCTGAGCTGCATCTAGCTGTGAGGGGGCTGCGCCATGGGTCGAAACCACAGACATCAGCAGGAATGGGGGGGGCCCCACAGAGAAACAGGAAGGAATGAGGAAATGGAGGACACTTGCCAACTGGGAGGGTTTAGGAGGCAGACTGTTTAACAGGAGAATGGATGGGTTGGTGGTGTGGGGAGCGCGGGGGTGCAGCAGTTGGAACAAATCCTTTGATGCAACAACACTCGTTTAATGTTTGTTACATCCTTGAATGAGGTCGGATCCATCAGAACGGACGGATGTAAAATATTCCGTCAGAGGCAGAAACATTTACAGTACAGTGCTGAGCGATGACTAAGTAGAAATAGGGAAACGAGCGAGGAAGACTTCATGGATTGAAGAAAGAAGAGCAGCAATGCCTCAGCTGCTGGTCGTCTGCCATTCATCAGCTCCCTGCCAGCTGCTAGGTTGGCATGCTCCAGGGCAAGAGGCAGAGATATGTGTTTGTCGGGTGTAGGAGGGGGGTTGTCATCACTGGTCATTGCTGGCTTTCCTTGCCATAGACATCAGCAAACCTTCTGATGACGTGTTCTTAAAATAAGCCTATAGCTTGAAATTGGCCATGTTTCCAAAGTCCTTCTGTAATTAAGTGGGCTTTTGTGATAGTTTTCGCTCTACCCTGACGGAAGATTACTTTTCTTTTAATCATAGTTGCTCCAGCAGGACCCCTCAGAGGGCTCTGGAGATGGAGATGTAGAGTGCCATTAGACTGAGGAGCTAAATGAGAGGTTTCAGCGGACCTTAAAATTCAAGCATTTGCTCAACTGTTCCTTGTGTGGTGAAGCCTGAGTCCTGCGAGACCTTAATTATCCTTCACATACACACACAAAAAACCCGATTGCCAAAAATGAATGTGTATTTCCTTTCATCTCTCCTGCACCTGAGCGTATGGATTGAGGAAAAACACACATCTACAAAGTAAATAACTACTATAACTCACCTTCCATTTTCAGTATGGTGTAGCATATTTTTTTGTTGATCGATCTTAGGAAATAAAAACATATTCAGTGGAGCCTCATGTTTTTCCAACTTCAATCATATTTGGCTGCTTTAAAAACTGTGTACTAAACAGCTTGGATTATTTGCCCAGTTTCTCAGTTCCTGGTCGCTTCCCAATGAATAGCTGAAAATGCTGCTCAAAGGTACTATTTTAAGAAATTTAAAGAACCCAATAGGCTTGTATTATGGCTCTTCTTGTTTGTCAATCATAAAACAGTATGTCTTGAAAATAGCTTGCCAGCTCTTTCCTGCATTTCAGGCTCGGCAAACTACATAATTAGCCATATATATACAGTAAATGAGTCTTCAAGTGCAAATTGCATATAATGTACAAACGATGTGTATTTTTAGCATTTTATATAATTAGTTACAAAGTGCTGTCTTTGACTACAGTAAAAAGTGGAAGCTAAATGGAGCCTTCATGTCTCGTCCGCTCATAACAGAGGTCTCCGAGGACGCGCTGTATAGGCCTGACTTGTGAGAAGTCAGTTACAGTACTTTGCCTTCACAGTGGTCTTTCTTTTTTATGTATATTACATGGTGTTACGGTTGAAAACGTCGCTAGAAACATTCCCAGAATTTCAGAAGGGCCATAAAATGGATTTCTGAGTAAGATGTCCCAATGTTTCACATCATGTGTTAGAACAAAAAAAAACACACACACACAAGTTTCTGAAGATATTACGTAAAAGAATATTTTAGAAAAGTCTTAACTTTGAGTCGGGCAGCTGAGAGAAAGCAGGCATTACATGGAATAAATTACCTTTTTTTAGACGTTTATTATGTACTTTCCTCTGACCGTCTGTCTGCCCTGGTGGCTAGAGGAACATTTGGGGCAATGGTAATCAGAGTTTAATGAACTCTCATCAGGGAGCAGCATGGCTGCCATCAGCATATATATGTCCTCACCTGCAGCCAAAAAGATGTAAGATAGTGAATGTAATTTATTGTAAAGAGGTAGGTGTCAATGGTGGATATTTGCTTTGAATTATTCCTTTTCTAACTGTGCTTGCACTGTCCTTGTCATTGTTAGCATTGGTAGATAGATACATATATTTGGAGTGAGAGAGATGGATTATCTGTGCAAGTCTGTGCAAATGTGAACGTGTTTGTGCGAACATAGGCAGGTGGTACCTTATTTATGTTGGGGACTTGTGGTATTTTAGTTTTTTGTCGGTACGTTTGAGCTGAGTTGACAGTCCTTTTCATCTTCTTTATGGCATTTTTTATTTGTGATTCACCGATGCTTGTGCAAAACAATACAGCGGTTGACATGATGAGGCACTTGTCACTCCACTTGTGCCCCTCCCTGCTACAGTGGAATACTAACAGAGAATGAAATCACAAACGGTGCAACAGGAAAGGCAAAAAAAAAAACATAATGAGGGAAACAATTTGACTCTTTCTATTCTCCTCCCTGTCTCTTTTAGTCTATCTGTTGGTCTTTCTGTCTCTTTCTCCCACTCTCTCTCACCATCTAATAACTCTAAAATCAAATTGCATTACTCTCCACTTTACTGGTCATTTGGTACCTTCAGGACTGCCTCTTCCGCTGGCCGAAGGAGAACATGGCTAATGACCCATGATGAATTAATTGAATCATTCCTCTCTGGCCAAATCATTCTGACAATGTGACCACTAAATTCCATAATTGCTCAGAATGGCACCCTTAATTCTTTTGAGTGTTACTGGTGCTTCTAGGTGGCTGGGTGAGGGCAGCGGGTTTACATAGACAGAGCTCTACCGTGCTCTGTGTATTTATGTGATTTACATTTATGATACCTGTCCGCATATATATTTTAACATAGTATAATATAACATTGTATGGTGAAATATCCCATTATGTCATTTATCAACATCTATGTGTATGTATGCCTCATTCATATCAGGGAAATGGATCGCTTGTGTATGAAATGTGCAAGCAATGAATGAGCATATACAGTATGTGCATACATCATAAAGTAAGTGTAACAAAGTACTGTTGCATAGCTCTGGTCACACGTTTCACTTTGGTGGCGATGCTCTCAGTAAGTGTCAGTTACGAGCTCCAGCACCAAATATTTTTCTTGTAGAATTCAGTTTAGTCCTTTATAGTCCTACAAGGGATATTTGATTTAGAGTCAGTATTTCATGTAAACTGAATATATAAACAGTCACTAAAGCCACTTGAAAATGCGGTTTCAAACAATTGTTTTTTTCTTGATGGCATTAGATATTTTATGACTGAAGAAGAACTAATCAGAGTTAAAGTTAAGGATCAGTATTTTAATTTCGGGGGTTTAACTTCTCATCTTGCAGCAGTGATGTACATGTGTAATCCAGGGCCCTCTTACATCTGTTGGGTGTGGTTACAGTTGCTACTGAGACTACTTCTGACCACACCCGAACACATTTACCAGTGATGCTGGCTGTTGTCACGGGCAACACAGAGTTTCCACCAGAGAGGGCAGAGAAACATGACTTTTCACCCTGGTGTTTAAGCAGACTGAAAAGTAGTGTAAGCAAACAAACACACAGTTGTCACCACATTTGAATTCATATATTGCTCAGCTTTTCTACCGGACACCTCTCCACTACATATATATATTTAAATTTTTTTATTTTATTTGACTCTATACATCTGTGTCTATTAATTGGCTGATATGTTTACACGGTGTCTGTATCTTAGCCTGCTGTGTTGTGTTGTCTAGTTTCCGACAGTTTGAGTGTTTTTATCTATATATGGGTGTCTGTTAGCCCTGTGGTGAACTGGTGACAAAAACAAGTCATGCTTATATGTGTTAGTATGTGTAGTATGTGAACTCCTACGGAGCCAAGGAGGTGTCATGAAGAGAAAAAGACAAACATTTGTGCCTTCGGATTAGTAATTTATGCTCTCAATTAGTGCTGGGCTATATGACCAAAAGTATCTATCACGACATAGGTCATTTTAGATCTTCGTTAACTATATAGATCATGAGATATAACACGTTTTCTGGTAATTCCATAAATAAATAGTCTATACAAAATAACCACATGGTCAAATTAAATGAGTATTTTCTCATTTTAAGAACTTTAGTGCAAAAAAAATTTGTACTATAGACATTTTAATAGCGTTTCGACAATACATATCGCCATATTGCCAATCCCTTTCTCTCAATTTAATTGTTTATTTTTTATTGTTTTTGGTCACAAGGCCACACCTTTTAATATAAAATATACAGTAGCACTGTAATTTAACAATGTAAGGCTTTTTTTCCCACATTCCATCTACGAGATTGGTCCGTAAACATTATAGAGAGCGTAACAGCCACAACATGTGAGGCTCTGGTTGGAGGAGGCACACGCACACAGACCTCTGCAGAATCACAAAACACCTTTTTTCACTTTGCTGAGTCTATGTTCACATGTCACGGGGTAATGTTTGTTATTAATAATTAAATACTCGTAGCGATCGCCCAGCAGAAGGAACGACACAAGCGTCTTGAAAATCAGGAATGGCCATTTTTAAGCATGTAACTTCTTTCATTATTTGGAACAGTATGAAACTGTTAGGGTGGGGAGGAGGGCTGATTCTATAATTTCATTCTATTAAAAAGAAGGCAATCTTGAGCATTATTAAGAATTTCTTTGGACTTGATGTGCATTAAATCAGATATTTGGCTGTCCTTCATAAGTTAAAACCAATTATGTGAAGCAGAGTTGGACATCCAGTCCTGCAGGAGACGTTTCATCCAGACATAAAGAGACACTAAAGAGATGTGTTGGTGTCTCTTTGTACGGCTGACAGTCAGGCGCACATTCCAAGTAGCACATGAGCGACAGAGCCACAGTCTGATATCGGCACAGAGATGACCAAGGTAAAGTGGAGCCCCAAAACAACTCAATAATCAAGGAAACTTATGGAAAAACTTCCTAAAATAATGCTGATTGTTTTAAACGGCAAATCTTGTCAGATGTCGAGACTGCGTACCCTCTGAGTAGCAAACATCAGGTGCCAGGAACAGCACCTTAGGCTATGATTATGATGCACTTTAGATAAATTATCCCCCTGTAAAGCAGGAGGGTGCTACTGACTGCTGTTCTACTGACAGCCTTTTAACCTTTATCGCAACAGAACATTATTTAACATCAGTTAAGTTTTCAGCTCATTGTTGTTATCCAGAAGCCAGCAGGCAGATACAGTCACATTAACCTGAGGTGGAAAATAAAAACACGATGGAGATAAGTGGGTCGATATCATCCTGAAAATAGCACACCGATTTCCAGCAATGTGAAATCAGCTCTTTTTTTTTTTTCCTTTTAAACAAATCAAATTTCCCTGTTGGTAAACAGTGAAATCCTTTAGTGAGGTTGTGGTGGTAAAGTGTGTCACACGTTTGTAATGCATGCAATTCTGAATGGTAAATACATCATTTACAGTAGTAAATGACATATAGCAGAGTGCTGCTGCTGATGGAAAATATTTTGGATGGAGCAGACGCACTAATTTTTGGCTGAAATTTTTGGACAAATGAATCTATACTGTCTATTTAAAATGGACTTGCGTCATGGTACGGATTGAGGGCATTCCCCAATAACATCATTAGATATGGGACGCTTCCAATGTGCACAAAACAAAGCTTTTATCTAGCCAATCCAGGACAGGGACCAGCTTGGGCACCACAAACCTTTACCTAACCCCCACATTCTAAATGGTAAAACTTGATATGAATTACATCTGATTATGTTGCCTGTGATGAGTTGTCTGTCTGTCTGTCATAATTAAACCAATTAAGCTGCATGGTTGTGACTGGCATAACCTGGTTATGCAGGCACGTTAACAAGGTGCGTTTTGGAGGAGCATCTGGAGGCTCAGAGAGAACTGAAGAAAGCGAGCGTGCAGGGCTGATCATATCAGTCAGGTTTCAAACTAATACCCGCAGTCAACATGTGCGATACGCAGAGTTTGAACAGTAAAATGAAAATGTAATTAATGAAGTTCCTGTGCCACAAAAATGCCCATGCTTAATTTGGAGGCGTGTGTATTGTAAACAGATTATTCAGTGACGTGTGGACATAATGGGTAAGATTTATTCATCAAACAGACTCGTGGACTATGGGATATTGTAAAGCAAAAGGAGAGAGGCACGGAGAGAAAAGAAACGTTAAAACAGTGACCTGTGTGCGGAGGCAGCAGTTAACCTATACAGCTTTAAACAGTGTTTGTTTGGGCGGCAACAGAAAGAGAGACAGAGCTTCAAAGAGGCAAATTTGTTTCGTTTTTCTCAATGACACCCAGACTTCTGTTTATGACAGTTTGCCATTACTTATTGCTGACACTGCGATTCACATTTTGATGAGGTATTAAAAGCTTAACAAGGAGCCTGGCAAACTTAGTGTTTGTTTACATGTTAGTATGTAACATTTTGCAAGGCTCCAGTATGAGTTGTGTTAGAGATGTGTATTGGGGGCAGGTTGGGAGCAGACCAATGAGCTGTCTATCTTGTGTCAGCCACTAAAGGCTGTAAGCCATAAATCACTATTAGAGACAGGAGTGAATGATGTATTCACTCCACACACACAAGTCATCCCCATGCTTGAGGGCTAAAATGTTAACAAGTATGATTCTGTATTCAAGTCAGTGGATGCAAATGACAGGCTGCAAAAGAAGGACAAAGATATGGTACTTGGAATAAATATTCCAACGTGGCACAAACTCCAAAAACAAACCTTAAATAAATGTAGTGCAGCTTAAAGGCACTCAGAACGCATATCTCCACCAAGGTCACACAATTATCTTAATTGTTTATTTTCATGAGAGAAAATCTTTAGAATGTCTTAGTCTTTATCTCGATCTGCATTTTTATCGAAATATACATAGTGATAGACAGCCATGCTGAGTGGCTGATGGCGAGAGCAACGTTGCAGTTGTAGTTACAAGTATGCTTAGTGCAAAAGTTCAAGCGAATCACTCGAGTCTAAGTATAAATGCATTGTTGTTGGTGCAGTGCTATCTTCATGCACTTCATGGTTCAGGGTATTGAGCCAAAAGATAAAGAGCTTTATAAATGGCCACATGGTGTTGCTGTCCACACACATCCAAAGCATCTTAAAGTACATTTGGGAAACAACTTGGGGTTCACTGTCTTGCTTAGAGACACGTTGATAGGATACGGTTTACCATAACAGCCTTTGCCATCTGAGCCACTGCTGCTTGAGGTCTTCCGCTGCTCACAGCCTAATCTTCTACCAAATTTCCCTGAACTCTGTGAGATATATTTCTAATTGACATATCAATAAACACACATTAAGTAATAATAATAATATTAATACTTAGTAGTGGTCTTTGCTCCTTAAAGTGGTACTCAGTTTAGTATTACCATTCCATAAAATTGGGCAACATGGCAGTTTCTTTTTTTTTTTATTTAATTTTTTTTTAAAGATGCCAACATATTCTGACTCTTACAGTAAATAGTATGGGTCAAGCACCAAAAACACTCGGTCCTACTTTTTCCAAAATCCAACTGGATAATATGTGTGACCCTACCTGCGTTGTAAATGTCCAGACTTCTCACATTATACGTCTCCAATTTGCAACACAGGCTGGTTTAAATTTCAACTCTCAAATCCAAGCTGAGAGAGCCCTGATGACGTCATTAGTGTTATTTTCTCAGATTTTAGAAAGCACCGAGCCACAGAGGACATTAAGCAACTGTCTCCACGGGCTGAGTGGTACTCCTGGTGACATTTAACGGATCCCTGTGTGTAAAATATGTCCAGAGAACCTTTTAAGAGCAATGGTTGGACTAACTACAAGAGTATAAGGAAAAACATGTCACTAGAGAAATGTATTGGGGGAAAAAAACAACATTGAAAAAGATGTTGGTATAGCTTTTGATATGATTTGATCTTAAGGTGGTTTTCCTATTTAAATGTGGTATGCAGTGCAGTTACTGTGTCATGATTGATGCCTGAGGCGTGTGTATGTTAATACTGTAAATTAGTACCTTCAAAGATCTAAATAATCGAGCTTGGTGCAACATGTAGGTATATGTTCACGGCCATTGATTTAACACAGCACTAGATGCAGTAAACCCTATAGAATTGCATTGATTTTTTTTTTCTTTCTTTGATCCATACATCCCAGTACATTCGCAGCATACAAGCAAAATATGCTGTGGTTTATACAACAATTAAAACTTAACTGTTTGTCATCATTTATCAAAGGCTGTGAGTAAACTGAAGGGAAGCCAACATGTACAGGGTGTTAAATGTAATACAATGGGTGTGTCAGATATTAGAAATGAAATGGTATTATATTTTTAAATTATAACTCTGCATTTCAATATCCCTCTATTCTAAATTGTGCTCTCACTTTACTTATGGTGTGAGTCATCAGACATATTTAATATTCTTGGTCTATTTACTTTTGAACAAGGTTAGATTACACTTAATAATGAAACACACCGCCCACCCTGACAATTAATGGCTGGGGATGCAATGGGTGGGAACCAATAAAGGTTTATGGACTAGTACATGTTGCAGAGGCTGGTTAGTGGCTCTTGTTGGATACAAGGCCCCATATAGTTTAACAAGCTCATTATAACACAGGCGGCAGGTATTAGCTTGTGCCATATCTTGTCTCTCATAGAGATGGGTCTCAGAAGATGTAGTCACTTTCATCAGGCAGGTCATACTCACGCGGAGATGGGCTGATGTGTTATCAATGGAAGCAGAGGATTACACAGAAATAGTATCAGTGCAATGGCTTACAGTAATAGGATATCCAAATGATGCCTATTGTGGCTTATTGGATCATAATTGTGTGAACATATGTTGCACCGTGTTCAATAGGCTCACATGTAATTGGCAACAACAGTTACTGTAAGGCCCTGGATTTATTTTGGTTTGTCACTTTCGCTCTATGAATATTTATATTGCTTTAGTTGTTTAAAAAAAAAATTCCGAACCAAAAATATTAGTTAAAGGAATAGTTTGAGAATATGGGGAAAACACTTATTTGCTCTCTTGCCGAGAATGCAATGAAAAGACCAGTACAACTCTCCTGTCTGCATGGAAAATAGGAAGCTTCAACCAGCACCCTGGCTGTCAAAAAGTAACACAATCTGCCTACCAGCACCTCTTACGCTCACTAACTAACATGTTATGAGTTGTTTAATATTCCTAGGGTCATGTCATCACAATTACTTTGTGGCAAACATTGGAGACTCCAGGAAGTCCCTGTAACCAGCCAAGAAAAAGCCTGACTTATAACCCTGTATAAAACCAAAACGTGCATTTTTTAAACGGATCACACAAACAGTATATATTTTGTCAACTAGAGAGAGTCAGAGGTGTTGTCAGGTGGATTTTGCTACCTCTAGAAGGAGCCAGGCTAACGGTGTCGCCCTATTTTCTGGTTTTACATGTGAAGATAAGATAATCTTATGCTGGCTGTAGCTTCATATTAACCATACAGACATAAATGGCATCATTCTTCTAATCTAATTATCTGCAAGAAAATGAATAAGCATATTTCCCAACATGTGCAACTAATCAATCTTTAATTTGCACAATTCAGCCTCTAATGGGGCCATCATCATTTTGACCATATCTGTGCAGGCAGATTTTATTCAGAGTCAGAGGGATATTTTTGTTGCAAATGCAAATGACTTTTTTTACGTCATTTGTTTCTCGATCATAAGGGAGCACGGACCTCACAGAAGCCTTAATGAAAACAATGGATAACATATCCTAAGGTACAATATGTTTGCAGGATGTTTTACAGCTTTCTCAAAGGGGTGGTTTATTCCTTCAGACCTGAGATACCATACAGCTCGGACTTAATTATGGCTGTTTAAATCATTGCTATTCATCATGGAATGCTAGCCTTCCCTCCCTCTCTTCTGTCTCTCTTTTCCCTTCTCTTTCTCATTCATTTTTTCTTTTATATTTCAATGTCTTCCTCTCACAAACACACACACATGTTTTCAGTCTCTCATCTGACTCGATGAGTCGGACTGGTCTGACTACTGTAAGTCCGTCCATTTAGAGCCAAAGCTTGCAGTCCTCATCTATATGTATGTATGCACTTGTTTAGACTTTCATTAGTCAACTGGAGAGCACTGCCAAACCCTCAACCCCCCAGGCAGCGAGGCACAAAACTTGAACAACTATCTACAATTCCCTACGGATGGTGACATGTTGAATTGCAAAAGCTGGTGGGTGCCTAATGGGGTGATCCTTTCAAGATGTAAAAGCCAAAATGCAATGGATGAGAGACTTGGAGTAATCTTCAAGACAAGGGTGAATGTGCAGCTTGATCGTGGTCTGCAGAGGTTAGGGAGTCGATTTGGTCTTCCACTCTCCAGATGTGCAACCTTCTTTCAAACACGAGGGTTGCTTTGACAGCTCCTGTGTTTGCGAGTTTGTGAAATTGTTTCGCTGATGACAGACAGGGAGATGCTAACACTAACATCACAGTCCATTCCCATAACAATGCACAGACTGTGATTGATGGCCCTTTTGGTTTGTGGGTTTGCTCAGATGGGCCCCCATCTGTCTCAGGATCCTTGTTGCCTGCACAGTGATCCTCAAAGGATGGTGATACAACAATTATCATTTGTTAATGTCAGCTGGGGGTTTTTTTCTACGTTTTTTTTTTAAACTTTTTTGTTTTTCGAGCCTCACACTCTCGATTGCTCTTTTTCAAAAAAAATCCACATTGGCTAAGGTCATTGGCATTCATTCATTCACTTGGTATTTTCTCTCATCTTCATTAGTAACACTGATCTAATGCCATGACTAACAGCCCCTCTTGAGTTTATTTTATTGTAGCATATAAATACTGTCAGTCAGCTTCGTTCATTTGTATAATTTGCCTTTACAAAAGCAGCTACTGAGAGCCCTAGTTTTACTCCTTGAACCAGGTCTGGAAGGACAGGACTCTCTGTGCAACAGCAGGTCAGGTTATCAGATAAATGTCCATGGATCTATGGGGATTTGGTTAGAGGCTATTCTGGCCATTCCATCAATCATTCATAAGTGAGCTGTGAGATATTACCCATTTCCAGTAAAAGCGATTGTTCTACATATTAACCAATGGATGTAATTTACTGTAAGGTCAGACATATCCTATTAAAAAAGAAATACCAGCAAATTCAAAGTCAAAAGCCTCCCTTTGAAGACAATAAAGAAAGATTGATTTTGAGCTCTATTAACAAATGTTCTTGTTTCAGTGGGAAAATAAGCTGTGGATCAGGTTGTTGGACTTCTGATCTGATATGTATTACTAGTCGGCTCTTTTAAACATATTTGTAGATAGCTCCTGCATAAGAGGCGGTGCCAAAGCCACTATTCTCGTTATTGATATAGAAGCCAACCCTCCAAAATATTGAAATATCCAATGCAACTATAGTGATTAATTACTTCTTGTTAAACTCCATCACATTCACCAACTGTGTGCTAATTTTTGGAAAATGATCCCTTCCCTGAACAGCTTTAACTATCAGCAACCATATTTGCATACTTTCACACACCCAATAAGAGTGCCAAACAGAATGACATTATGTTGGTCGTTATTAAAACTCCCTCCCTAAGTAGCCATGCACTTCCAATCATTCGGTGTTATTCTTGCCATTGCTTACACTGTAGACATATGGAAGTATGACACATCCAAAGATTAATCTTCCAAAAGTGTTTCCCTGATAACTGATGTTGTCAATGTCCTGTGCTTGCTCCATGAGCTCATTGCATATGTATATATGTATATGTACATATGTATTTCTTTTGTCTGACCGTCATATCTTAAGACCACCAATCAACTCTTTTAATGAGTAATTCTCCCCCTTCCTCTCCTTTACCAGTCCTCTCTGATCAATGAGAGAATCCCTCTCTATATTATGCGATACATTTACAAATGGCAGGTGTGTATGTGACCATAGCAATTACAGTGCATTCTTTGCTATATGCTCTTAAATTTCCAGTGTCAGGTCAGTACTGTGTCTGAAAACATTGTATTAGACAAGAGTTGTAAGGTTATTTTCCTCCCCTCTAAACATGAGATGGTATGAAACCTACTCACCTAATACCCAACCAGCCTATCTTGAAATGAAATTCCAAATAAAAATGATCAGCAAATGTGATGCAGCGCCAGCTTTGTTTTCAAAGCCAGTCAAGAAAGTGGGGCCTGCATCATGTTCTCGAGCAGCTCTATCAGCTATGAATGATGCATGTGTTTACAGGCTTATTGAATAAACTCAAAGTGGATAACATTCCACTGCACTGCAGACAGTATAACTGTTGCTATGGATCTGAGGGAGGAGAATAACGGATGTGTCTTTCTTTCATTATTCTTTGTTTATCTTGCGCTTTATACATTTTAAACCAACCCAAACTTGATTCCACCAAATGCTGCAGGAGACTTAGGCAACAAGAAAGAGACCTCTGGCTTCACTTTTGTCCTTTTTCCGCAGGTCCTTAAGGCCCAATGTGTAGTTGCGAGGCTGTCAGGAACTGTTACCTTTTGCAGAAAGTATACCTATGAAAGTTTTAGGGGGGTTCACGTAACATAGATTGTGTTGGTCAGTGCTGCTCCACTGCCACATACACTCAGCTGGTGAGAGATACATGCCACTGTGTGTCGGTGACATGCCACAAACTCGTTTTCTTTACCAATTTATTCCTGTTTAGATTCACTGTGTAGCCTATCCCAGGAGCAACCATGACCTCCTTATAACCGCATGCTCTTCTATTGTGAAAACATGCCAATTCAGCAATGAAAAGTCCAGGGCCAGATGTTGTGAGGTGACAGTGTTAATTACAACTTCCTGTTTTGTGAGTGTAGCTTGGAGTGTGTCATTATCCTCATTGATGCCATATTTAATAGTGCAGCCTGTCTGAACGGCAGTACACAAGCACAAGTGAATATATTTGATGACAGCACCATACTAGCTCCCCACTGAGATACATGACTATGCATCTCAGTATGTTTAACAAATTAAGTATGTACATATATCTCACTATGTACATATATGTATGAAAAATGAGGTCACATTCATGGTAAAAAGCGAGACATAAAACGCAGAAATTGTGGAAGATACAAATTCATGGCTTTTACTTAGGAATGGTAAGAAGAGATAAAGGTGGTAACAGCTGAACTCTTTGAGAAGAAGGATAAAACATAAGAAGTATGTTGATGTTGTCGTGGATCCTGTGAATGTGTGCATGTGTGAAGGACACTACACTGAACCTCAGTGCTGCGGGAAACGCTGTCAAAAGCACCCACGGCCTAGGCCCTAGATGATGAATCGTTCCTTTAACTGTGACCGATGCCGCCTGTTTTGCTCAAACAATGGTCCAGTGTTGGAGCAAGACTGGGATGTTGACTACATAATGGCAAGTGATGTATTATATGTTGGAAAGCAGCAGGGAACACGCCGTTTTCACCCATTCTCTGTGACATCTATGCTGAGGTCAAGATCATGAGAACGTACTCCAATTGGTAGCTTTTGGAATAAGGCCTGGGGTGACAGACTGCAGTTGACCCAGTAGGTCAGTAATTCCCTCTTTAGTGAATGGATGCATTTAGTCTCACTGTCCCAAACTATTGCTGGTTTTGTTCTCAAGTCAGGCATGATATATACACACACTTTCATTCAAAACTGCAATAGGAATGAATGGCTCCTCACAATAAACAATTGGGTTACTATTTCCCTTCCGCTCTTAATTTGTTAAATAGTTCAATGTTTGAGGGTAAAAACATATTCAAATTTTAGTTATTCAAGCAAGTAAAAATGTAAGTAATGTAAATAATAATAGCATAACTATAGTCACCATTTTGTTTATCATTTGTATATGCGATGCAGTATTCCGTATTTTTCAAAAAGGCATAAGATCAATGGTCCGAAGCCCTCTCTAACATCATTAGAACAAAATAATTGGCCAAAGCTGTAGATTTTATTGATATGAACCCCGTTTGAAATAAATGGCAAAAATGAGCTGCCACACCCAGACCAGACCCATGAGAAGCTTGTCCTTTATCTAGACTTTTCCATCCTTTTTCTCTGGCCTACGTTTTTTCATTACAGCAAAAGAGGACAGGATATTAGTCTTCCTCAAGGGCTGGGGAGCGAACTGTTAGTCACAGAGCTGAGAAGTGTTGGCTATAAGGAGATGATATGGAGCAAGAGAGCCACTTAGCTTAGGGTGGGGTTGGGGGTGTTGGGTGAGTAACACTGAGCTGTAGTCCGATCTGAAAATGAGGCTCAGCGTGCTCCACTCTTAGAGGGTTTGGAAATAAAGATATGAGGAAAGGATGTTACTTATAGTTCAGTGTATAGACCAATCTTTTAACCAACGGTGTGACATTAGTTCAGCATAATCCTGCAAAGTGAGGTTTATCAAGATCAAAATCAAAAACATTCGGTCACCACACACCACCAGGTCATCAAACAGACAGTTTGTGTTTATGTTAACAAAGATATTACTTTAGAAATAACTCATTTGTTTCTGCAACACACATTGAAAATCTCTAAAAACACAATGAGAATGCTGTGCTGAATGTGTCCTATTGTTTCCAACGATTAAATGCAGATATAACAATCGCAGTTTGCTAATCAACAGTTGCTAACACGACTTATATTATATATTATATATTATATTATATTATATACTTATATTACACAATTTAATATTCACCTAATGAACAGTTTTCAGTATGTGCAAAATGAAAATGTAAAACACAAGTGTGTAAAATGATTTCAAATAAAGAATAAAAAAAAGCCCATTTATCATTTATTTAATAGTGCACTTTGCAAGTACATTTTTGTGCCTAAAAGTAATTGTAAAGAAATAAATTGATACTGAAATAGCTCACATGATGACACCGCATTTAAAAGATTTATACTACCCTTTTAATTAAGACCATAACACTAGTACACTTTGTCCATTTAATGATATTATTATCATTATTAATGAACGAACAACATGTACTGTTACTAACATACTATAGATAAGCAAACTGTCAGTCAGTCTGAGTAACAGCGAGGGCCAGCATTTCCCGAAATGTGGCTATACTATGGCTAGAGCAATGGCTACTTGTGTGTACTCGTGTGATAGTAAAGCAGGAGTAGGTTAAAATATGTTAATGTTTGACTTCCTCTAGTCTTGCATCTTTCGTTGCAACATCATTGAAATAAGTAACTCTTCCACCCCCGATTGAATATTGTTTTTTTTACACATAGAGATATGTGTTAATGTGCATGCTTTCCATGCAGTCAGGCTGCCTGTTTATCTTCTTGTCCAATTGAATGTGGGATTTTGTGTGTGTTTGTGCGCGCGTGTGTGTGTGTGCGTGTGTGTGTGTGTTCTCTCTGGCCTGTGGGGGATGGTGGACAGCTTAAAACCCGAAAGCAGCCAGGGTGACCTAAATCAGGAGAGGTGATAACTCAGACAGATAGCTGGATATTACCCAGGGATCAAGAGGCTCAGTGGCCTCTCAAACAACAATGACTGGAGAACATATCCCTTCTCACCACCCCCTACAGAGACCCTTATGGCTGGTATGGATCAAAACATGCTTGCCAGTCTTCTCTATGAAAGATATTAGTCACACGGTGCTCTAGTTGTTGTTTAATCGACAAAAGAGAGTCATGATATTGCGAGACAAAAACACTGTAAGCTCATTTTGTGACCATGAGATGCTTTTGTTGTTGTATTTTAATGTCCAAATACAGTACTTAATTGTCCTTTTAATGCGGTATGCAGTAGAATTAGAGGATTTGTGGCATAGCAACAGTGCCCCAAAAGAGCTATTTTTTGTTCAACAATCATTTAGTAAATGATTACAGCTATTGAATCAGAGCTCAGTTGAATGAAATGGCTTTTGTGATTTGATTTTGAGTCATGTGTCCTCAAGGCCAGGAGTCTGTATGTGTGTGGTTGTGTGACTGCAGGGGTGCATGTGTTTCAATGAAATGGCCAAACCATTAATGCATGATTGATTGATGAGTCTTCTATGCTGTGGCCAATAACAAGCCCATCTTCTCTCAGTATATCTGCGAGTGTGGGATGTGTTAAAGCGTAGGCTTGTGAAAGAGGGGCAAGAGAGGTTGCTCACTGATTACTTTGTGCTTTGCTTCATCCAAGGAAATAAAACCATTTGTTCAGGATATTTAGATACGTCTTTTCCATCCTCACTTCCCTAACCTTTTCTTTTTTTTTTTTTTTTCCTGAAAAGGTGCCAGAAAGACATGCTTCTTATTTAACAGGATGGAAGCAGAGTGAATACATAAACACCCATAAAAAAAACACAATAAAAACAAGAGAGAGAAGCTGAACGTGCATCGTTATGTATCGAAAGATTAAGAATGCCACAGCATTTGCCCTAAAAAATTGATTATTTTATAATCACCTATTTGCCACTCAATCACTTTAACAGCGTAGTTACAATTGTACAACATGCACCGTGGATGTCATTGCATCATAAATGCCATTCTTAAATACATTTGAGAATGGAGCAGGGGGATGTTTGGTGTGGGTCCATGCTTGAACGTACAGTAAATTGTGAGGGGGGGAGGTAGTTTGCTCCAGGCGATGCTTGTTGGGGACCATCTGGTTGTATTGGATTCTGGCATTGTTGACTCTCTGTCCTCCAAACCTTTAACTCGCTCTCTAGTCTCTATTGTTCCTTCGATCTCATGTCAAGGTCACAACTACAGTTTCACTATTTACCTGCATGATGTTTTGTTCTATATAGTTGTTTCTCATGGGTCATCAAAATGCACAGGTACAAGAAAGAACTATCTTATAAATGGCTCAATAAAATAATCAGGAAAAAAAAGTGTGTTAGATGAAAATGGCAGCAAGAGACGTTTAATAATTTCAGCTAATTTTTAGTTTCTGTTGTGCTTTCTCAAGTCCAGTTTGAAATGATTTTAATGTTAACCCACATGTGCTGTTGGTTAGTTTCTACTACTGCTATATATTTAAAAAGAGAGTTACATATGTAGCTATATATATATCAAGGCATTGAAACGTGTTGGTTTAGACAGGGGGGAGAGATAGAGGAAGACTGGAGCAACTATCTGACAGAGCTTGAAAGAGCTGTGAGTATAGAAGTATATCGACGACAAAAGATTTGAATGAGCACAAAGCAAATGTGAGTGCTGCTCCTTCTGCAAGTCAAGCACTGCTTGTTAATATATCCAGGCGGGGCAATGCAAAAAAATGTGGCTTGAGCATATAGGAAGTTTCATTTGAAGGGATTGCTAGGCTTTTTTTTTTTACAATGGATTATGTATATTCATGTGCAGTTGGTCGGATTGAATTGTGTTATTTTCATATAAAGGTTGATGGACATTATATATACATTTGAAAACATAAATATGTGATGTGGAATAAGGTCACGAGGTAATGAGCAGAGGTCCCGTTAACCGAATAGCTTTTATCTAAAAATCTGTAGACCGTCCGTCATTTTGACGGACTACAACACTGATTGTGGGCGATCTGTCGTAACTTTAAGTCATTCACAGCGCGTCTCCTCCTCTCCTCTCTGTGAGGAGCAGCGACGCTGTTGCTGCAGGAGGAGCGCATACTGCAGGAACAGTAGCGGCGAGATCAAACAGTGGCTGATGGTATGCCTTAATGGACCAGCGGCATGTGCCGATACCTGGAGGGGTATGTCGCTGGTGTTCCACCGGCACATACCGCAGGTGCCGCTTAAAAGTGGTAGGAAACTGTCAGTCTGTCACACCAGTATGTACTGTAGTAATAGTAGTAATGTCCCCTGATGCTAATTCCCATAAATGTATATTTTTTGTTTTATGTGTTAATTGACAAAGTTGCGCAACATAGCGCAGTTTCTCTCGTCTAACATGGATGTTGTTAGCCGAGCCATCGTAGCCAGTCTGACTAATCAATAACAGAAATTTAGAGCCAAGTAACTAAATAATATCGGTATTGATTTTGGCATGTTTAATATTAGAATGTGATCACACATTATATAAAATTCCTCATCACGGAACATTAACCAGGCATACGTATAGCATATTAATTATTCACCATAAATGCTTTGAATGAGTAGCCTCCTTATTGCTGTCATTGTGGCATGAGCCGTTTTCTAGCGGCATAAATATGATAGATGGGTTATTTTCTCACTATGATCTATTTTTGGATAGTCTGATATGACAGCGTGTTACACCTGATACTTGGTATAAAAAAAAAAAAAAACGGTGTATGCCTGTGTATCAGAGGGGTATCAAAACGGCTAATGCCACAATGATAGCAACACGTACTCATTGAAAGTATTTATGGTGAATGATAAATACTATGTCACACGTATGTCGCTACGTTTAAATAGCTTAACTATTAAACATGCCAACATAATATAAACATTGCTTAGTTGGCTCTAAATTTCTGTTATGATTAGTCAGACTGGCTACGATGTTAGACGAGAGAGACTTAACGTTATACAATCCTTTATTAAAGGCAGAACATATTCATTTATGAGAAATATGCATCAGGGGACGTTACTGGTGTGACATTCTGACAGTGGCGTACCACTTTCAAGATGAAACGGCGTATGCTGGTGGAACACGTGCGGCATATCACTCTCAGCATGTGCCGCTGAACGATAATTGCATACCATTAGCCACTTTTCGATCCCAGCGTCACTAAGATATACTCCTGCTGAAGCAAGTATTTTAAGGATTGGTCAATGAAATCCCACGTTCAGAAAGTCTCTCCAACTTCTGATCACTTCCCCGCGAGAAATGTTTCCTGACTTTAGAACTTGGGCTGAAGTGGCGCTGCTAATTTAGTCTCCAGTGTGGCAGCAAAGCGCCGCGGGGAAAGAAAATCTTTCATCTGCTTCGTGTGTGTTGACATGAAAAGTGACCGCACAGTCGATGTCTCTGTTCATCTTAATTCTCCATGCCCTTATAAATATACCTTAATATCATAAAAAAAAAATGACGAGTGGTAATAGATTATGACGGACATTTTACGACCCTCACCGTCAAAATGACGGACAACGAGAGAGTCTTAACGCAACCGCTGGTAATGAGCTGTAGGCCTTGGAATAATGCCAGTACTTGTTGATACTACAGTATGCATTGAGAATCTATAGTGTTCCTATGTAATATGGACGATGCATACTCTGTACTACCACGCTGGATGCTGGGCCCAAGGTTGAGAAATTGTAATATACATATGTTGTATTGTATGCGAGTATATATATATATAAATATATATATGTATTGTGAGTAGCTGAAACATGGACAGCATAATCTGCTTTAAGAGCTGGTTTTAGTGTTTTTGTTTGTAAACGTCTGAGTTAAATTAGATTTGTGCATTAGATGAGATATTTTTTCATCTGTCAATTGCATCTGTAGATTCAGCAATTCAGTTGTGAATTCAACTTTTTGGCTGTATTCATTTTTGATAGCTGATCTTGTTGTGCACTTCTGGTGTTATTAAATAGGATTCGACATTAAAAGCATAACTCTTTTTTAAACTTTTCCCTTTTAGGCTTACTGTAGGTAGTCCCATTTGGCTTTATGACAAAAAGTTGTTAGTAAATATCTAATGGTATGTGTTTGAAGGTTCTTGCCATTTTTGTTCAAAAAATATTTGAAAATATATTCATAGGTTTGCAAGCATGGGACGTTCAAAGCATCAAAAGATTAAAGAGGACCATATGGCGGCCTTAAAAAGTTCTTGAAATTTCCCAAAACGGATGTTATGGATCAATTTGTTATTTTTATTTTTTTACTATGTCTCTCCTTCTGTCATTCTTCCACATACAACTGCACACACATAGACACACATGCAAGGCCATAAACAACGCACAGACTGGACCACATATTTTCTCATCAAACATCTTCCCATTGTCATTGCGGACCCATGGGTTTCATTAGTGCCAGCTTTAAAACAACAACTCTCATTCCCACTCCCACACTGCAGTCCCAAATGATTTCAATGGAGGAGGTAACAACACTTGCCTGAAGGGTACGTGCATATGAAATTCCACACAAATAATAGTACTGTGATTTCTCTGCTCTCATATGACTGGCTCAGAGGAAATTCAGTGTAACGTATTAAGCTCTAATGTTAATTAAACTTCCTATGCTTTTCTGACAAATAGTTACATCGAGTAGTTGTATGGTTACATGTGTGCTTATCACAGGTTACATTACATATTTTATAATATGTAAAGAAAGCCAACTTGACGACTAAAAGCATTCATTTCTAAACATTAAAGGACAGACTGGAATTAACTTTGGTCACAGCAGTGAGCAGGCAAAGCAAACGTACACCTTTTAGGAAGTAGACGCTGCCTTTTGTAATTATTTTCACTGGATCTGAAGTTTTTGTTCTTCTATGCTGCTTATGCACCAGGGCCCCCTCACCTTCATCCAGCAAACACACCTTTCATGTAAAAAAAAAAAAAAAAAAAAAGCGTTCAACTTTGTGCAGAACACATGTACTGTGTCAGCACAGCTTTCTGCTGTATGATCAGATGACAACAGAGGTGGGGCTTTCTTTCTTTCTCTGGTTTTCTCCTTCCACGTCAGAGCTATTGCTCTAAAGAGGGTTAGTGTGAAGAAGATAGTATTGGTTGTTTCTGCCCACTGCTTCAGCATCAAGGAAAATCACAATAATTGGAACCACAGCATCGTGACTGAAATGCTATGTTTTTTCCACTGCAATTAGAATCACATGAACCGATGTCATAGCAAAGTAGTGGACATCAGCCGACCCTGTTGTTGCCTAGCAACAGTATAAGGACGCTTCCAGGGCCCCTGCCCGTGCACGATTCTCAAAATAAAGGCAGAGCAGAGAACTTGATGTGTCGCGAGTTACTTTTTGTTGTTTAGTTGTTTGTCTTTTCGTTGCTTTTGGGTTATTTCGAAGGTCCTTCATTTGTTACCAAAGGTTGACGGAGGAAATTAAGTTGAATGTTTTTGAAGGGGAAATTAAGAGTGGGGAAATTCACCTTTTAACATGTTTTGTTACAATATGTTGTGAATTCTTTAACACGCAGAGAGTGTAGAGAGTTCAGAGTTTTTGCTTTGTATGAGCATATACCTGCGTACACTTCAGACTGTGCTGCATGTCGAAAAGTTTTCAGCAAACCTTCAGGGACAGCGTATCTAGAGCGATCAGACATTTTACCATTGGACAGGGGAGGATGAGCTGAATCCAGGAATCTCAGCCCAGGAGGCTGACTTATTCAGTATTCTGCCGATGTTTGATCCTGACCTTACTGTTGCATGTCCTTGGTGCATGCAGAGCGCAGCAAATGCCTTTTTGGGGGATTGCATGCTCCAGCCCATTTTAATGTGCCTTTCATTCTTCACACACCATCACTAAGCCCCGCAGCAGGAGCTCAGAGCAACCATTTTGATTATGAGAATGATTGAATTAATGCTGCTGAAGTTGACACTTAATGGATTATGGTGGTCAGAATTGTTAAAACACATGAGGCAGATCTGTGTAAAGACATCCTAAACCCCTTTATTTGTCCAACTCTCAGGGAATAGGGTTTAAAGTCTAACCTTGCTAAGCTTGTGCAAAGTCTAACCTATTAAAAAATAAGGTCTTACACTTATAAACAACAAGCATTAGTTCAATCATAAAGTACTGGATGTAATACACGGATTGTCTTTCCTACACTGCTTTGCTGTAGCAAAGTTATCAATATGAAATCCTTGTTGTTTTCATAAGTCAATGATTTGTAAATAATAAATCTTCGCCCGTCATGTTTTGAGTTTGTAGAAACCATTTCATTCAGCGGATCTCACTTTAGCATGTTAGCACAATAGGCTACTCTTTGTCTACTTGTCTGTTCATTATAAGTAAATGAATGGTCCACAATGACTGGAATTGTTTTTACTTACTTTTTCATTTTTTTTTTTTATACACAGTTAGCAAAGACCGTTAAGCAAATCTGTGCTCACTGTTGTTGCAGTATTTTTTTCTGACCATTACCTTTCCTTTCAACACAAATACTTGAGCGTTCACCCTTATTTCTATTTCTCTGAGCACTCAGAAGTTATAATAGCAGCCTTTGCTTTGAAAATTCCACGACATCTACTGCAGCTGTTACAGGCAGAAATAACCACAGACCTGCGTGCTTGTCATTATTGTTTTCACGTAAAGTATTGCTCAAAGCTGCAATATGTTTGATTTTGATCTCTTTTCATT
Source organism: Bovichtus diacanthus (assembly GCA_943590825.1). NCBI lineage: Eukaryota > Metazoa > Chordata > Actinopteri > Perciformes > Bovichtidae > Bovichtus > Bovichtus diacanthus. The sequence goes on along the minus strand of CALSBV010012195.1, from coordinate 7,331,645 downwards.
TCCTTAAACTTGGGTTTCTTGTTGCCTGCCTTTGTATTCTCCTTTTCAAATGTCATTGAACAGTGTCGCAGGAGGCTTCTTTGCTTGATGCGCTGTCCATGTACTGTATTTGTTTGTATTCCTTTTTTAGCACCTTTTATCTCCCTTTCTCTGCTCTCCCACAGTTCAGCTGGCCATTTGGACTTTATCAGGCAATGTTCAAGTTTGCACAGTAAATGAACAACGGTGAAGACAAATAGCAAAGGCATATTCTTTTTGAATTACACCTATTTTCCTTTTTAATCTGAATTATTCTCATTTGTCATTAATATACTTGCTGAGAAACTGGAGCCAATTGAAATTTGTAACGCATTAACTGAAAGCAATATCGCTGTCACAAAACATTAGCTTTAGTGATCTGATTGTGAATGTATTTTGTTCAAAAAGTTATTAGGTTCATTTTCAAAAGTTATTAGGTTTATTTTCCAGCATAATCACGAGCCTGCTTGTGCAGAGGGGATTCTCCTGTCCAAAGCAGCCAAGAGGAAACATAATGACATATTGACTGAAATGCAGCCTTATATTGCATGGTTGACATTAACCATAAATGTACCGTATATTCCACTTTATTTAGTCTTAAGTTCCCCTCCACTGAGGGGCAACGATGCCAAATTAGATGTGAATTTACACGCTGATTTATTTTTACCAGGGAACAAACAGAAAAGCAATATTGTAAATAATAAATAATGCATTCCTGGAAACTGGTAACATCTCATGTTGGCAAATTGACATATGATATAGTGTATATCAATGCAGTTTACACTTTCAAAGATGATTGACGTGCAAATTCCTAGAATATCTCATGACTAGTAATTCAGGAGTTGTCTTCAATATCACACTTTATTTAAAGATGGAATTATCGATACGTGAATGAATCCTTGAAGGTGAATGCTTATTCATCTCGTTATGCGAGTAAAAAGAAAAATGGGAAAGACGTACTGTAAGTTTAGTTTGTTTTCACTGTTGATGGTTATTGTCCAGATTGTTTTTATTCCCATCCAATAGAAAGAAGTAAAAGGATAAAGTTGCATGAGATGGAAATACTCCAGTACTGGAAAATTGTACTCAAGTAATTCATTAAGAAAATGTACATACTGTGCTTTTCAGCAGTAACAGCAATGATGTGATCAAACCCTAACATCCGTATAACACTGATAGATTGCACAAAGCATAGAACAGAATAGAGTAGAATAGAATAGACCACCAGAGAGGAAATGTGTCTTTGGCTCCCCAAATACAAGAAACAACCGCAACATGAAAAAAGAAAAACACTTAGACAAGGTCATATTACGCATGTCTATGTCTCTGGCTTATTTTATTCTCAGTCCCTTTGTGTGGGGGTGTTATACACTTGTATGGACTTGTAGTGTTGTGCTGCATGGTTGGCAAAGTGGGATGAAAATGTCACCGTCAGCTCTTTGTCGGCACAGTCTCCCAAAAGGTAGTGCTCTTCCTCTTTTCGCTGTCAACTACGACGGCTGTCGCAAGTCAGACATTAAACGCGCCATCAGTTTAACTATGGTTCTGCAAATCTCTTTGGTCTATGCAATGCAAACACGCTATTGTACTCTGCCATAGCCCGTCTAATCGCACAGCAATCTGTTGCACTCTCAAATTTTCCTAAAAAGGCCCGTGGTCTCTTATTGAGTGAACGCATATTTACAGTTGAACATAAATTGATATTTTAACAGACCTGAGTCTATTTTAATAAGTCTTTTCTTTTCTCCCTATTTCTCTTTTGGCATTCTTTGCGGATCCATTGGTCTTCTGCCTTGCATTAAATATGACAGGTAAGTCTATCTTTTATATTTATTTTGAAGCCTCTGTGCTGGATTAGTTTTTATGCACTTGACTGTCACGGTGGAAATGTTTAGCAAAAATGCATCTTAACGTACGTGCTGCACCAGGGATGCACTTTAGCACGATGGTTTTGTAAACAGTGAACACATTCTCTTTGCTCTGCTGACACTTGGAGAATGGGGCAATGCCATTTATGCAGCCCATCTCATTGGCTGCTGGAGAGATGCCAATCTGCCCTCACAGATAGGGAAGAGAGAGGGAGCAAGGAGAGCGGGTAGAATAGCGTTTATTCATCCTGACACTGATCAGATAAATGGGAAATGATAAATGCTGTCTATTTTTACTTCACTTAACCCGTGTTAACTTTTTATTCAAAAAGAAGCTCTTACAGTCTTGCCGTGCTGTACTTTTGAAACGCTTAATCAAAGTTTCGTTGAGGATTCAGTTTTATTTGAAGTGATCTGTCTATGATTAATGAAACAATGATGCGTTTGTCCTGATGACTCGCGTCGCATAAACGGGGAATATGTTGAGCTGATGTCTGTCTGTCGGGTAATGGAGTACGCAGTAATCGACAAAGAGGACAAAAAGGCTTTGTTATGAAATCAGTCCCTAATATGCATTTTTTATTCATTTTCCTTTTTGTGTGTTTATTTGTTTTGATTCTTCAAAAGCCGCCGGTGCCCACATCTAGCACAGTGAATCTAAATGTCCATGCGGGGCTGCTTAATTTATAGGTATTGAAAAGGCCATGATGTCCCCCGAGTTTGGCCTGTGAGGCTCCATGATGTTTTTCATAAAAATATGTTGTATTTGTATTTCTTAATTTTAGACTTCATAATCCTACAGCCACCCTGGAAAGAATTAGATTAGTAAACGTCTTCTTTGTATTGATATTGTTCTACACAAAATATAGACACACAGAATAACGGTCTATAGTGAAAAGACATGAAGCACAATGTGCTTTCAAATACTTTTCTCTTTGAATTTGATATTTCATTGACTGGCTTTGTTAATTCAAAGGTACAAATAGATTGAACATGTAAATGGATGTATTTGCTAATTTTTTATGAATACGTTTCGCTATCTGGACACGCTAATTTGGTTTCTTTCTGATGCTTTTTATCATAATTGTCCACCCCCCATTGTCCTATTTCATTTGTGTGCTGGTCAGTGCTGCAACAAATATTTCCCCAAGCAACAATAAGAACTGTTTAATTTATTATAATAATATATTGTTTCTGCACAGTATAGTCTCATATACACATACAGTACACAGTTGCAGAAATCTCCACAATGCATTTTTATTGATCGCTTTTTCCTTGTGTGGGTGCTGGAGTACAGTATGTGCTAGACACATATCTAAAGTGTAGGACTTTTGACACACGATTGATATAAAAATATATCAAAACATGCAGGACTTGTGAGAAAAGCAAATGTGTGTAAAAGGTTTTCTAAATGATCTTGGATTTTGTTTTACATCTCATCAATAGCACCAAGGTCTATCTGTAAAGGTATGAATAACAATAATACATGAATAGAAAAATCTCCAGTCCTGGATAAAGCTTTGTAGTTCAGACGCCATAATACTCTGAATATTAGGCGTTGACCCACATCTGCTCTTATATGTGTTACATGGAGCCCCAAATGCAGGCCCAGCTGTTGCCATGTATTATCCCACTGACTGACCCTGATGTTTAATGCTGAGTGCAAGACAAAACATGGGCTAATCCACCCCAGCAATAGCAAGAAAGTTAACTACAAAACACAAACACTCTAATGATACTACTACTACTAATAGTATTATTACTATTATACCTTTTAGTAATTATTACCATTATAATAATAATAATACAAGTCTTCCTCTCACCCTCTGACTCGCTGTAATGAATATTCTGCAGCTGACCTTGCCCCCATTCTCTAACCAGTTTCACCTTCCCCAGCATCCAGCACTGCTCTACCTACAGTACTGTATGTAGGCCAGAATAATGACCCCATAGTGGTTATTATTAATTCAGTGATGCTTAAGTCCGGTGCATGTAAATGAAGTAGTGGGCGCAGAGAGCTTTAGGTTGCATGGATAGTAGCCGAAGTAATGAATGTATGGTGCCCCTGTTGGACCTGTGTCTGTTTCAGTAAAGTTCTGATTTCTGACATTTTCTTCCGTTTTCTTAAGGCGAGGGTTTAGGAGTAAATTATTATTGGTTGAGTTTTTCTTAGTTTGACGTCCACATCCGTCATTCAAAAAGAGATCTATAATGTGCGAGTTAAATGTCCATTTGCTGCCCTCCTTTAATTAATCAGCACGTGCATATGTGGGTTATGCAAACACCAGAAATGTTGTTAGTTGCTGTCGCTGAATTCTGTGCAGTAAAATCACATCTATAACAACAACAGCAGCGGTATTTGGAAGGAGGAAGAGAAGGGAACGTACAACGAGAGAGAAAATGGTGTGTCAGAGGTTTTGGATTCAAAGATAATGTTGATGATGATTAGAATATTGATCCTAATAACCCACCTGTTATAAAAGAAGCAGTGGAAAGCCACCCACTCATTGTCATTAGTCATCACCAGCTCCGTTCAGCCTACTGCAGTACATGCTGCCACCCATGATTTAGCTCTCCAGCCAGTTATGAGGGGGTGTTAAGCGTTTATTATGCAGCACAATCCTAGTCCCAATGAGATGGCAGAAAGTTGCTCGATCAATACCCCTCACAGGAAGCCGGGTTAATTTATTTTTTAAGGATTTGTTTGCGTCTCTAAGGGCCCCCTCGGTGCAGGCTGTGATGCAAAGCTATTTCCCAGAGGTTTGCAGAGGGATGTTTCGTCACTGACACATGCATACGCATACTGCACAGGCAAAGGTGCCGCACATGCAGACACACTGGTGTAAACAAGGACACGCTATTTTTTGTCAACTGTACGCCATTGTTGTTTTCATGTTATACAGAACTAACCATGCAGTTCTCTAAATCCGTGAGCTCTTTGAACAAGGCTCAAGAGTCTGACAACACTAGTTGTGAGTGCTTGCTGATTGATAGTGAGGGTAAATTGTTTTTTCTTGGGATCTCAGCTATAAAGAAAAACTACCTGTACAATATGAGTCTGCAGGGTCTCTCCATTGTTAGTGTTTGACCTTTAGATCCCACCTACGCCTCGTATACAGAATGCCCCACTTTTTGCTCACCACACCCTCTGAATTTTTCTCATTTCGTTGTCGTGACCTTTACTCTCCGTGTCAATAACTCTACCTTTTATATCTATCTTTCTTTTGTGACCTCATCTCATAATTGCACTCCTAACAATATAGCCCTAGAAATTATATGGTTTCCAGGTCTGTCGGGTTTAATTACAACCACACGTGCACACGCGCAACTGCATGTGCACATACACCACATGGTCAGTTGTGCACACATAAGCTACAAGCCAATAGCTTCAGACCTATTAGCATGTGCATTGCACATACAGCCCCTGTATATCCCTCCGGCTGGCAGACAGCTGCGGCTCTGCAAAGTACAGAACACATGTTGTGCTTCCCTGCCCAACTGCTCTTAAAAGAAGCAGAATCTCCCACTTTTTCTGACTGAACTGTGTCCTAATTTGTGTAAGACAATCACAAATCACCATGTCAACCACTTATCATCTTCTAAATCAATTCTGGATTTACATATAAATAAAACATATCATCCTCATCCATCACTTCACGCTTGAAAATGTGAGGGAGAGATGAATACATTTGTTATCACTGCGATCATTTTGGTTACCACTCATCTTTATTGATTTTCACTGAGCATCATCAATCAAGGCATTTATAATGGATGCTGTCTGAGGGCAGATATCTCCCCTCAGGGAATAATCACCCCAGGCTTAGGTCAAGCAGAGATTTGATCTATTGTTAGTTAGATGAATTGATGTTTTTCTCTACATTTACTGTGTTTTATGGGCACAGAGAGAGCAGGAGGGGGAAAGAAAGAAGGTAAAGGTGAATAGAGATAAGTCTAAAGTAGTTTAACGTCGGCCCTCAGGACTCAAAGCGTTTAAAATATTCAGAGCCATTCTCCATCACTTTTTGCCCTGGTTGCTTGTTCAAGAAACGAGTGAAATGAAATCAATAGCGGTGCCAGTGCTGGCCTCTCTGCCAGGCATCATCCAATATTTATACAAATGAAGCTTCACAACCTCAAATTTACCCAGCAGTTGCATGTTTAAGGGGCTGTGAAGGACTCGAAGGGGGTGACAATTTAAGACGGGAGGTGACGATGAGAGAATTAAATAAATCTGTGTCCCCATCATGTTGCCCTGGCATACATACTACAGTCATTTGCATTCACAAGATATGGCAGGTTATGATTAACAGCTATGTTGAGTCTTAAAGTAGGACACCCTCGGTACCATAAATAAGAAATGGATCATAAATCCCACATGGCAACTTCAAGCTATTATCACTCATCAAAATGTCTCCCCCAAAAAAATAACCACAGAGTTTAGTGCTTTTGTTACTTGAGCACTACAGACTATTCATTTAGTTGTTCCCCAGAGATAATCAACCTGTTAATAGCCAAAAGATGAAATTACATTGTGGGTATATTGCTCACTTTGCACCTTTTATTTTTCATCCTTCATGTGCCAGTTGCTTAAACATTTCTTGGATGTTAATTCCGGATACAGGGTCCCTTTACTGTCGCATACCGCCAAGGTCAGTTTCAGATGAAAACCCATCATTCAGCGCCATTTGGCATGGATAGGTGTGAAGACCAGCTCCTTGAACACAGTTGTGAGCAGAAACTCGTGTACAAATATACATACATTATAGTTTACTAGCTGATATGTTGAGAGTTTGTTTTGAAGGAACCTTTGTGTCTTATTGTTTGAAATCATACTCATGTCATGTTTTTATATTATACAACATGAAATGCATGTTTGCTATGACTTGCATTTATTGAAGCATGGAATAAGGAAATAGTTTTGTAATTTAGTGCAAAACACTGATTTCGCAGCATATGCTTCATATTAGTAAGGTTGATCAGTATGTGGTGGGATTTTACCTGAGAGAAATCCTATTACCTATGAGAGGAAAAGAAGGTAATTTGATATGTATGTCCTGTGGCTCACTTTGTCAGTCCCTCCAGGATTTGACGATCTTGTGATTCCAAGAATTATTACACATTTAATCATATTTCTTTGAGAGCTTCCAATGTCGTCCAATCCCTGAAATAGTTCCACAAAATACATGTTTGCCCGTTTTACCCATCACTGCTATTTTCAACAGAAAATATTTAATTTCTGAACCACTTATTGTTTACCTTGCATAAATAATATGCACTTCTTCTCAGGCAGGGCACTCTCCCAGGCTCTGTACCCACAACAAGCTCCACCTTTTGTAAAACTCACCAAACCATCTCTAACCATATAAGAACCAATTCTTACCTGTTTTTCTGACCCTCTGTTTCATATTTTTCAAAGAACACCAGAACACCAACTGCACTTACAATGTTGTGGATAAGTTTGAGGATAACGTTTTACTCTTATTGGAACTAATTATGTAATGATTGTCAGTGAGTTCTTAAAACATTTTTATTCCTGCTGACTTACAAGTTGTAAACATTATCTTAATTTATCGCAAAATAACACAAAAATGATGCAAATTGATGCATTGAATTTTTTTCAGAAAAGCCGCTGCATATTCAGTATACTGATGTTGCCCTCGCAGTGGAGGTTTGCAGAGTATGGCGCACAATAAGTCAAATGCAGCCACAGTATGAGAATATGCACACTAGAGAGCAGTCTGTTCCCTCTTTCTGCAGTCGTTGTGATCCTCCATCTCCCTCTCACTTCGCCCCCATCTCACACAACATACTGTTCATGTCAAAGGACCCAGGAAACACAACATCTGTCAGTGCACTAATTTACACAATGAACACCAGAGGAAGAAGGATATATATACACCTCAAAATGGCCTTGTATTCAACAAACATTTTACATCACATGAAAACACAGTGAAGAATATTGTATGTGCAAATCTTCCTTTAAGCTGCTGGATAATTTCTTCAATGATTCGGATACAATTTGAAATTGTAATTTGATTTAAGTATGCATGGTTTTGATCATTGTTGCCTTTAGTGTGCTTGATTCAGTGAGAAGGATGCATCACTCCTCTGTGAAAGCCAAAGAGGGAGAGGCAATGAGAGACATAGCTTTAGATCTTTGACACTCTGCTTTCTTTACTTGGATGGTGCACAAATAGTGATGTAATAATATGGAAATATGCTAGCCGATTGAAATGTAATAGATCATTTGAATCTATTCTCAGATAGGCAATGGGAAGGGGGAAAGAAACTACACTGATAGCGGTCCAACACAGTGAATGATAAAACAACAAGTATGAGAGTTAAAACAGAGAACAGATCTAAAATTCATACTATGGATTTTACATTGGAGATGAGATGCAGATATCCCTCTGCCCCGTTTTCCCTGTTTTTTTGGTTCGACACACTGCAGAGACATGGCTCTCCAGTCCACAAGCGCAAAGACTGCGTCTATTGTCATTCATCCTTTCTGACAGGCTTCTCACGTACAAATGAGTTTACTGTGAATAGCAATTCATTTATTTAAACATTTGTTGTAGTTTACAAAAGGAATAGATTATCTTGTATCATTTTTTTTCCACACTTGCACTTTTTCTTTTAACATATTTTACACATACTTTTATTTTTACATTTTTAATCCAACTTAAACATTTTTTTTTAAATATTTTAAATGCTTGTCAAATATTGTATTTACCATAATACAAATGGGTTTTTTTCTTTTCTTTTTTTCTTGTTTTGTGTTACCCCAGTTTCTTTTTAAACAATAATTAAATGTCCTGAAGTAGAAAGACACATTAAAGCTCAAATATCCACCCATGAAAGAAAAGCCTCAGTGCCCACAATGTATTCCTCTCTGTGTTTCTGTAGAACATCAACAGGTCCAAGAGTCACCAGGCCATTATGCCCTGTGGCCTCAAATCAGCAGTAGATAGCAGTAGCAGTAAATCCACCGCAAAATAGTCAGCCGCATAAAGCACACTCCTTCCACATCACAGTGAGACGCTGTGTAAAAAGTGTCCAAAAAGATCCCTTTAATTCCTTCTGTCCCGCAATATTCCCCTCCCCACTGTATCCAAAAAGGGATTTACTGTATATCCAGATGAACCACAGGTAAAGACGTACTCACAAAGCAGGGTCACACTTCACATTCCCGAGAAGGTTGCTGTTGGCAAGTGCAAGAGCCATATTCATTGATGATTACCAGAGCTCCCTCAATGTGGTTAGGTTTATAGTCAACATAGTACTCCGGTGTAGAAATTGCAGCCATCTGCTGCATGCTTTGCTTTTGCTTCTGCTTGCGACGCTGACTGCTGAAGCACTGCCTCAGTTGTCTTATTCCGGCTGGAAAGCATTTCCATGCCACATACAGCATGAGCACAATGATGAGAAAGGAAAAGATGAGTGCCATGGTGCCAGTCACCACCTTGTGGATCTGCATGTTGCTCTCCAGGTCATCATGGCCCACTGTGACAGTGAAAGAACTGGTGACCACCTCACTACCCTCACCCTCATAAGGGTTGGAAGTAAATGGGCCCAGGAAAACGGAACCACCCTGGGCCAGATCCCTTGTAGAGCCGTACAGGCCTGCTGTAGTTACCTCCATTGGGGGATCCTCACATAGCTGAAAAGCATAGACAGCATCCAACACATCCTCCCCCTGTGCGGTGTCAGGGCTTGAACACAGCAGGGAATTGTCACGATGGCCTCGGAAGGCACTCAGCCAAGAGGCCAAGGCACACACGTTGCGACTGCACTCCCAGTCATTCCCTGCCAGGGTAATGCTGTCCAGAGATGACCACGAATCCAGGATGCGCTGGTCCACAGAGGTCAACTGATTGGAGTCCAGCATCAACACCTTGAGGTTGGGTGCACTCTCAAAAACATGTGGCTCCATGTACTCGATTTCATTGGCTGACAGGTAAATCTTCTCTAAAAAATGCCATGTCCAGTCCAGTGTATTGACAACAACAGTGGCACGATTGTTGTGCATGTACAGAGTACGTAAAGAGATGAGGCGAGGGAAGTGGGCTAGGTTGACTTTAACCAGCTCATTGTGCTCAAGATGCAACTCAGTCAACTTGAAGAGGCCAGCGAAGGAGTTTCGTGCCAGGCTCTGCAGTTGGTTGTATCCCAAGTCCAGAAACTGCATGCTCCGACAGTCTTGAAAAATCCGCACTGGCACAAATTTGAGAGCATTGTAGCGCAAATGCAGATTGGTGAGCTTTCTAAGGCCGTGGAACAGATCAGGCTCTAGTGCCTGCAGCCTGTTGTATGAGAGGTCCAGGATACGCAGGTTTGGGAGGGGCCTAAAGGTACCATTTGGCAGACTCTCAATCCTGTTGCTGCTGAGGTCTAACTCCTTGACCCGTCTTAGCCTGTCAAATGCACCCTCCTCTATAATGTCAATGTTGTTGTGATCTAGGTAGAGCCAGGTGAGCTGTGACAGACCAACCATTTGGCCTTCACGCACCTCGGTCAAGTTGTTCTCTCTCATGGACAGGCCCAAGGCGCTGCTCAGATTGCGGGGAATGTCTGTGAGGTTGAGCCCCTCGCAGTACAGCAGCTTGCTGTCGCAGCGGCACAGCCTTGGACAAACCCCCTCTACCAAGGGAACCGTTCTGAGAAAAATTCCCAATAAACAGAGTATCAACCCAGGGGGCTTCTTCAGTGGCCACTTTAAGTACAGTCCAATTAGAAGGAAATCCATTAGCATAAATATCCAGGGATGTCTCTGAGAAAATGTCCATTGAACCACTCTGGATATTGTGTTTGCTCCTATCACATCATATTTATCACATCATATTTAATAATCTGTTTCGTTCCGTTTTTTGTATTTTAGCTGTAAACAGTGATATTATATTTCTTCTACTTTGTCAACCAAGGGAATCCGCGTCAAAAATGCAAAAGATAAAGGGCAAGTCTCTTTGCTTATGTTAGATATCAAGCGGTGGGTGGAGAGTAGAGGAGATGAAAAAAAAGAAATTGTCCTCATTGATCGATCTTATTTGAAAAGATTCCTACTCACCCCTATCCAAAAGCTGACAATCTCCATTCAGCGACTCGCTTTGTGCCCCAACACTAATTATGTGCGAATCTAAAAAAGACCCCACTGTGGTACAAATTCTCCCCCCCCCTCCCTTCTCTCTTTTCAGTGGACACCAGATCCTTGGCAGGCTTACAATGTCTTAGTTCTCCTCAAGTGAAAGAGCCAGAAAGAGAAGGAATCCAAGTAGCTTTCAGCTAGATGGTAGGAAGTGCAAGTTCCCCTGTCTGCATGCATGAGCTCTGTCTCTTCTGCTCCTCCGCAGTCCTCTGCTGCAATGATCAGAGGGATGAAGAGACAACCAGTGGAAGAAAAAAAAAAGACCAAGGAAAAATATTTTTAAATATCTCTCTTGCTCTTTTCTCCTCCCCTTCCTGCTTAAGTTTCAGCAGATCTGTCAACACGTATTACCGTCCATCTCTGGAAGCAATCACTGACTTGTAAGGTTTAAATCCATTCAAGCGGGTAATCATGCTTTCAGTGACGGCTGCAGGAAAAAAAAAAAACCCAAAAAAAAAAAAAAATTAGGATTTAAAGAGGTGAACCCTGTCCACTGTTGTCTTGTGTAACAGTATTCCTTGTCATCTCAGTGGCTCATCTCGGTTAAGAAGCCGCTTGCATCCCCCCGTGGCTCGCAGTTTTTGTTCACTCTCCGGGTGTTTTCTCAGCCAGCTGAATGAGGCTGCTGAAGGCTGGTGCTGGTAGGCAGGCTGGGGCGGTAAATGTGAGAAGCAAAGGAGCGCGCAATCCCTTGCAGCAGAGCAGTACACTGACAGCGCATGCAGAAGCACCTTCTGTTCACTGAGTGTCGTAAGCCACTCACAATTCAGAGTGCTCGCTCTCTTTCTCTCACTCTCTAGCTCTCTTTCCCTTGATCGCTCACTCACTTTTTCATGCTGCTCCCCTCCTCTTCCTCTCTCTCCCCTCTTCCCTCCTCGCTTTTCTCTTGCTGTGTTTTTCTCTGTGCCTGAGACATTTACATATTCAGAATGGGCTGGGCTTAAACCAGGAGCTTTAATGAACCCCCCCTCCCTCTCTCTCTCTCTCTCTCTCGCTCTCTCGCTCTCTGTCTCTCTCTCTCTCCCTCTCTCTCTCGCTCTCTCTCTCTCTGTCTCTCTCTCTCGCTCTCTCTCTCTCTCTCTGTCTCTATCTCTCTAACGCTCTCTGTCTCTGTCTCTCTCTCGCCCTGTCTCTCTTTCTCTCTCTCTCGCTCTCTGTCTCTCTGTCTCTCTCTGTCTCTGTCTCTCTCTCTCTCTCTCTCTCTCTCTCTGTCTCTGTCTCTGTCTCTGTCTCTGTCTCTCTCTGTCTCTCGCTCTGTTTCTCTCTTTCTCTCTCTCTCTGTCTCTCTCTCTCTCTCTCTCTCTGTCTCTCTCTCTCTCTGTCTCTCTCTCTCTCTGTCTCTCTCTTTCTCTCTCTCTCTCCTTCACTGACTGACTGTAATGAATTGGGCCATATAATGTCTGCCTCCTTTGACGTTGCTGTGAGAAAGCAGTTTTCCGATTTCAGAGTTGCAAAATAACATTCATCCAATGAACAAAAGGGTGTCCTATATTAGTTCCACCCATTAAACAGAGAACCATTTGCATGTATATTAACAATCATATAAGTTCACATAAAAAAGAATAAAAAAATGAAGTAATAATATAATAATAATTACTATTCACCATATTTTCCATCTTGATCTCAACTGTATCCTCAAAATACACAAAAGCAATTCATTTCAGCAATGATGATACACTTTAAATGTACTAATTTTATGTCTTAGGCTTTCAAATATGACTTTGTGTTCTGAATCAATCTATGTCTATTGATATTCATTGTTTAGCCTTGCCAACTTTAAAGGCTAGAATATAGTGAATCAAGACCGGAGTATGACATTCTTCATTTGATCAAACTGTCCTGTAGCCAGGCATTATATGTCATTGTCAATTATGGCTAGGCTATCCATTGTGAATACAGATGTAATTGCTTGCCACATAATATTAGCATTAAGCTATAACATAAATATTCTTCTCTAAAGGTCCGCTCTCGCCTTGCTTTGCATTACTCTGGAATCACTCTTAGCCTTGTCATTGTTCTCCCATTAATTTTCAAAGACAATGAGCTGTGACAGTGCCTTACATTCCTCATATCAGCCAAGTTTCTAACCATCTGATCTTTTTTCTCTCTCTGAGGTCATTGTATTTTACTGACGGATGCCATAACTTTTAATATCATAACTTTTATTATCAAGCCTTCTTGTTCATTGTTGGGTTTTCTTCAATTAATTAAAAAGAGAAAAAAAAAAATCTCTGCTTTAATTATGCTCCCTTTTCAATCCAGACTCAGTAACACGTTTAGAGCCAAATGTATGTCGAAACAAGAAATATGTTTTGATAGAGGAAGTCTCAAACGAGAAAAAAGAGTTACAGTGTGTCTTATTTGCAAAAAGCAATACCAATTGCTTTTCTTTTGCAAAGAGTTTGCATCTGGTTGTTTTTCTTACTTTCCTACTCGACTAATAAGAGTTGACTTGGAGTTGCCGCTGCCAGGGAACCTCATTTAGTTCTATTAACTAGATATAATAGGAATAACAATACACTTTTATTCATAGAGCACTTTATGGGATACTCAAAGACGCGTTACACAGCTGGTTACTTAAAAGATGCTGATGCATCATTCCCATTATTTCGGGCTAAACTAAGTAAAGGCAAAAGCCCTGGCGGTTTGTGTCATGTTTCCACAGATGTTAACCATATCACGGTGTCTGTCTGTGTGTTCTGCTTTAGCAGTCAATTACTGTTATGTTGTTGTTTGTGTCCGAGCTTGTAATATGGCATTCGCATTCACTGTAGAATGGCTGGATGATTGAGACCGGGCTTTCCACAAGTTCCACTTTATTTTACAGTACAAACTGCATCGTATCTAGTAACTACTTTCCAGTCACATGTGAATTCAAGAGTAGAATATAACAAGTACTAAATCCGGACAGTTAGCCTCAGTGATTAGAAGGCATTTCATCAAACAAAAAATAATTCCCACCCAGTGGTATGACCCGTTACTGCAACAACACCTCAGGCTTTTCTGACTGTGACACTACCAATATTTTAAGCTGTTCATCTAACTGAGCTTTACGGGAAAAAAAGAAAAAAGAAAAAAAATCAGAGGGTAACATTTGGTGTAGATTGTTGTTGTTGACTGTATTCTAATCACTGAATACATGTGCGCATATCTTATTGGATTACATAAGCAAGTATTGCAGAGCGGGGACACACATGTATCCGCAAATCTGTTTTTCGGGCAAAATAGATTTGTTCTGGCTGCATCTAGTTGAACATAGGCTAGCTTGAAAATGATGTGGGAGTTTGCTCTCTATTTGATCACAATAATTACACCAAGTAACCACAATTACTTAACAGCCCTGTACTTTGTTCTGCCCCCAGAAATGCATCCGCCGCTAGGGATTTCACAATGCTCACAAAAAAGTTCTTAACATTTAAATTCCAGTGAAATAACTGTGAAATAGCTATTGCTATTAGTTTTTAGCCCCATTTCTTTCTTGGTTGATACACTGTTGTGTGATTTTTGTTTAGTTTTTGAGAATTAATATGGAGTTGGACAAGTCAAATCTCTCATTGGATGGAAATGGAAATGTTTTATTTAGTCAGCAGATGTTACCTGAAACTGCACTCTCTCCAGATCTGATCCATTTTTTATTATTTTATTCCACCATGATCATTGTAGTACATAGTGATGGTATGACAGTGACAACGATATATTGAGCACCAAAGGAAAAGAAAGAAAAACTGTCCTTCACATGATCTGGACATCTTGAAGTTGGAATCATCTCTGCTTCGCCTTTGCTATATTCCCTCTTAGCTGTAATGGATGACTACACCATCAGCTAATGACTTGGTGCGCCATAATGACTTGACACAGCGAACAGGAGATGAGGGTATCCAGACCATCAGTTTTAAGACTTTAAGAGCTTTGGCTCCCTGCTTTGGAGTTAAGGTCAGCACAAGTGAGTGAAAGTGTGTGTGTGTGTGTGTGTGGGGGTGTAGCACACGTGCCTACTTGCACACTCACACGAACAGAGTCATATAAACAGATACAGCCATATTACAGATTGATGACTTTTTTCTGAATAACCTTTGAGTAACCTTCATTTTTTTTTTTCTGTTACCATAAATCATCCGCTTCCGGTTTAGGGTTTATGTTTGTATAAACTTGTCGATTTTCATATCAAACAATAAATCAAGATGTCAACAAAATCATCCACGATCTTTGTCACCTTCAGCAGGTAGTTTGTGACTCTGTTTGTGAAATGGAAGGAAGTGCTTAACAATTGATTGGGTGATTACTGTGCAGCAAGCCGTTAGCATCTAATAAGGATTTTTGAGCTTTCACCTTAAAGTTTATTTTGATGCATTTGAGAGGTGCATAATTTTCTGACTAATCACGACTGAATTGTTTTCTTGATTTAAGAGTGTTTCATATGTTACATTCTGACGTTTTGTGTCTCTTGACGATAAGCAAAGGATGAATATTTGAATCCGTGCGTTGTGATGCGGATAATTATTATACTTTTTTTTTAAATCAGCCAGTGGTGGCACTGCTGGCTATTTTGCCCTGAGTGAGTGATCAATCCTGAAACAAAAACATTTAAATTTAAGTTAAGTTTAATCACCATCGCTAGTGGGAAGTGCAATGACGAGAACGTGATCCCCTCTGGTCTCCCATCTGACCACTGCTTTACCTGTTTTAGGAAAGATACCATTGCGCAGCACCCAAAACATGTTGTCCTAGCTCTGTCAGAAAACGAGCAGTCATTGGTCAAAAGTTCAGTTTGTAACAATGTTGGCCTGGACTTGCTTTTTTTTTTTTTTTTTTTTTTTTTTTTTAAATGATCTTGTCATTGTTTGTGTGTAATCCAACTCGCAAAATCTGAATGGATTTCCAAACTACAAAGCATGATTAAATGTCTTTAGCTAATTATGTGGTCATTTGTTTTGATGGTCTTGGATAGTTTTTCTGATAGAATGGTTAGAGGTTGTGGTTTATTGTCAGCAGCCTGAATTGATTTGAGGGATCAAATAAGACTCAAAATGATCAGCATCTATGATTACAGGCCCATTATTTAAATCATTTATTGAATCAGAGGACGCCTGACTATGTGAGCCCAACAAAACAAGGCGGATAATGACTAATTGGCCTGTTACAGAGATAATGTTGATGGGCAGCTGGGCAAAGAGTGTGGTGGGGGTCGGTGCAGACACTTGCGCCATAGAGTGGCTGTCAGTGGTGTGGTGAGGAAACGGGAAGAGATGATTCTGCATCTGCAATTGACTGCGACCTCCAGCAGATGAAGGTTTCTCAGTTTAAAAGGGTCACAACTGGACAGAGAGTTAACGTTAAGCTTATTCTTTTCAGTTTTAGTGCTTATTTTCTATCTTCTTTGGTACCTTATATGACATAATCCCATTATATAATCAGCAACTGAGGATGAACTGAGGAACGGAGGGAATGTACTCAAAGATAAATTGAGTTAGCCGTGGGCATTTCTAGTTTATTATCGTCATAGTATTATCTCGGATATATATCAGCTAAATCAAATGTGTGAAGACGGTAACCCAGTGAAGGTTTGCTGTTTATTATACAACCTGGGATTCCTACACAATATACAAAAAAAAAGATCTCCATCTTCCTATGATTTTAAAGGAGTTTATACTAACTGCCACTGCGGTAAACCAAAGAGGAAAAACATACCATCATAATGTTCACTGGAGCATGTGACAGGGGGAACATGGCTCTCACTATGGGGTACAACTCCTTGAAGCATGTTTTATGTGATACAAAGTTTGCTTCGGTAAGCACCGTCAACTGCTCGAACCGAAAAATCAATATAGCCTATTCTCGTGATTTGCCCATGTTTGAGGCTTTGGCGGTGTGTGAAAGTTTGGGTTGATGTATGGATAGAGGATTTACTGAGCAAGAGGAATAGCAGGCTCTGATATTTATTTCCCATGATGACGTGAACAGGAGGATATGTATATATACTGTATATATCAAAAGAGAAAAAAAAATTCTTAAGAATCCATCTGAAAAGGCCAACATGGGTAAAGTAAAGAGAGTGTGTATCATCGTTGGTTGGAAATAAAGTGTGTGTACCAATAAATCTGGGGGTGGCTTTTGGAAGCAGCATGATCTTAAATCGCCTTTAGTTTTATGTTTCTCTCCCACCACCAACATAACACTCTGCACCGTGTAAGTTGGGCAGCCATCATAAAACACTTCTCAACTTTCTTTATCGAACACAAGCTGGTCACAACATGTTCAAAACTTTAACTAAATGTTTGTGCTGTTTTTCTAACCACCCACAATTTATTTCATGCCATCCTTCATATCTGAGACGGCTTGAGCTCTTCACCTTCTTTGATTCTAAGTTTTCTCGGACGGCAGAGCTTTCACTGTTGGCTGCATAAAAGACGTTGCCACTTCAGAAATTCCAATAAACATTGGTGACTGCACTTTGCGTGGAGACCAGCCCTCGCAATAGCTTTGACTTGAAGAAGTAATTATTTGTCCAAGGTTTTCTTAAAACCCACATGTGACTTGATAACTGTTCTTTACATGACCAGATAATATTTAGTATTAATCAAGATTCTTTTTTTTTATCGCCCAGTTTCAGTGATCGTGTATCCACTGTTTCAGCATCTTAATTCAAGGTTTGATGAATTGCTTGAGCTTTCAGGAATGCTCCCTTCTATACCCCTGATGCACTCCGCTGCTTGGTGCAATTGTGGCCTCCCTGTTGCCTTGTTATCCTTCTTTTAATTGACTTTGTGTTTTGCCCACAGAACTGCTCCTGACTCTTTCATGTGTAGGCTCCATAGTCTTCAAACATTTCAGGTGGCTGGCTCCATCTGAGACGCTGAAGCCCCATTGTAATGTTAGGTTAAAGAGTAACTTTGCCTCTAAACCCTTTCTAACCTGAGCCAAAGCAAGATTATTTGCTATTTGAAGAACGTCTCATTGCAAGGACTAGCATTTGTTCCTAAAAGAGTGTTTACCACCGAGTATAAATCTAGATATGTGCAGAAAATATCACAGCTTCACTCAAAAGGAGTGGAGGACATAAAAGACAGGAAAAATGATGGTGGTAGAAAAGGGCAAAGATAGAACATTTGTAAGCAAGCATGTAGTTGTAAACAACCGATAAGTACTGCAGAAATTACAGATAGATGACAGACTGACAGGATCAGTAAATATCTGTGTAGACAAATGAGTGGGGCGAGTCAAATACTCTACTTGTTAGTCATTGCACATTGTCAAGTTGACAAAGACATATACAGCAAATGCCCAAAAGACAAACCTATGTGTAGTGTACATGAGGATAAAGAAGACGCATCAATAATCGTGACGTAGCTGAAAGGATCGAGTTTGAGTAACTTATGCATGTTATTTTCATGATTGATCACAATGTTTAGCAGTAGAAAGAAAACGGTCGGTCACATTTGCTTAATAGGTAGGGAAAAAAAAGGTTGAAAGGAAAGACCGGTGGATGGATAGATTAGAGCTTTGCCTGCGCACCGGCAGTCTAACACGACATCTGCATTAATGCTGATGCAACAGACCAAGGAGATCTCCTTCTCCATCATATCGTCCCCAGTGAACTAGACGCGTGCGTGCGTGCAAGAGATAATTAATAGAGGTCTAAATCGCTTCCAGCTATGTCCGAAGCGAGGTGTTCCCTGTTGAGAGAGAGAGACAGTCATTGTGCTATGTTACAGCACACAGCAGTCACACACTCTGTGTGAGACAGGCTTTTATACAGAAACACGATCAGAATTCTTCACCCGCCACCACGGCTGGTAGCTACCTGCCACAGACAGTTTTTCTCCCAGATCTGGTGGGTTGGTGTGTGGGGGGGCTTTCCATATACAGTATTAAATTAAATTAAATTACGTGTTTTAACATTTTATCCTTCGCGTGTTTCTTCATGCATTTGTGTTCTGGATCTAATGTTTTTGGCTTCAGAGACTACATCAAACCGCGCCTGTGACTCGGCTCTGTCTGCCAAAGGAACTTTGTTCTGCTGTCAGATGACGCAGAAATCCCACTGAGAGCCCATTTTCAAAACCCAGCTCTCTGGAGCAGCATGCCCCCACTTTTGATAGCCCTGACTACCCTGGCCTATTGCCTCATCCAGAGCCAAACAAGCCTCTACATCCTTCATGTGTCCACTAGTCTCTCTCATGTTGGGATGAAGCAGAGCAAAATACAGCGAACAGAGGATTCTCTGATGCAAAAGCCTGAAACACTTGTAAATTTGAACGGAACATTAGTTTATCTCTAGTGTTGCTACTGCAAGGTAAGAACCCTAACATAGAACATATTAGAACTCAGTTAGAGCGGAGTAGTACTAAGGACAGATGAACCTTGTAATACAAGAACGGGTCTTGTGTTTGACATTTGAAGCAATATGTTCTACGTTGAATTGAAATGAGTTGTGCACACAAATACAACTGTATTTGCAAGCAATGCACAAGCAGTAATTCTGTACAAGAAACTCTGTTTTTGGTTTCCTTCACGCGAGGTTCGATTCAGCACGTCATTTAGTGCGCAAGTCTGCATCACTCTTTCAATCAGCCATAAATAGCACAGAAAATATCCTTTCTGATTTTCATCACCTGCTGATTTTTATGGAAATGTAATTGTTAGTGCTCTTTTTATAAAATAAAATATTCAGTTATCACTATTCAGAAAATATCCAGTCATTTGCAAGCAGCAGTTAAAACTGTTAAGTTATGAAAAATGGTAAAAAAAAAAAAAAAAATGAAAAGTGATGTGAACTCTGATGCCACTAAAGGTCATTGCGTACACTGCGGGGGTGACCCAGGTGAACCCAACAAAACATTCATCATCATCCTTTCACACTTCAGACTGACCTACACAAACAAACACACAACATACGTATGTATCACTGCAATTGAATCAGACAGACAAATCATGGCATATTTCAGGAGTGCAATATGACAACTTGCTGCTTTTACCAAAGAAAATGGTAATTGGTAACTAAGTCATATCTTGTAATATGACTTAATATATCCTACTTAATTACTGAGCGTCTGTTAATTATGAGAAGATTATCTTAATTATGACCTCATAATTATCTCAAAACTATTATGTAATACAACACAAGTTGCAGAATAATTTCTGACATTTGATAAAACAGGCCCATGATGACTTGGCCTAATTTCACTTGCTTCTCTTTACTCCTTGTTTTGATAAAAAAAAAATTGGGAGATGTTATGAAGCAATGAAGACGAAATGATCATGACCATCAGGCTTTTTAAATGTTTGGACCTGTTCATTGAAAAAGCAATCTGCAAACTACCCGTTCCAGACCCTAATCACCAGCAGCATGATGACCGATTTAAGAAATATTGAACATTGAAATATCTCGGATTGTTAGAGATTATGATTGATTCCTAATATTAATGATATAGAGATCTAATATTGAATAATCCTGAGATCTTTTTTTGCACTTGCACTTCCATTGACTCTTTCAGTCCTAAGCCCGGCTTTCTCCTTTTCACAATAACATGTCGGATGATGTACGATGTCCCTTGCACCAAGAAAGCAGCCACCATGATATCATGATGCTCCATCATAGGCCTTTTTTCCTGGCAAGACATTTTGACATTTCACAGCAGGAAAAGCACAGGTGGAAATAATACATTTAAGGTCCTGGTATTGTGCACTGCATGCTGGCTCACTGTTATTATTTACTGGGACACTTGACTAGAAGAGAGCCATCATTAATGTTATTAGTAACACCTGTGCTTAGAAATAATGTCTACATATTACTAAGGTCTATTGATGTTGTCTATTTGCTGTCGAGAATTTATTTGCATTTTTAGCAGTTAATTATGACAAACACACAATCAGGGACGTTACATATTAGGAAAAGTAGCATTTGGCATAAAGCAAAAGGTAACCGATTTAGACAGGAATATTTTTTTATCACTAGAAGCAGAATGGAGGGTGTGATGATTTATAGAAATTGTCATAACATTTAATCATTTTAATTCACCATCAGAGTCATGTCAAACTAAATATGTCGGAGAGCCGCCAGCTAATTCTCACTTCTCCTTGACTTTTACCAACTCTTGCAGGGAAAGTGTGTAAACAATGTTTTTTTAAATGAGGTCCGTCTACAAATATTTATGAGAAACGACTGAATGCCTCCTCTTCTCTTCGTACAGAACATTTGATAAACATCCTCAGACATTTTTCTTCCAAAGCCTGGGGTGTAGGGTAACTCTTTTGTACCAGTAAGGTGTTATTCCTCCCATCTCGTCAAACTAGCAAAGCAGTGTAAACACAGAGCCATGTGCCCCAAGCGCGGTGTTTGCCCGACGAGGAATCCGAGGTGTTTTAGAGTAAAATACACTTGTGTTGAAGAAATATGTCACCTGGTGTAACAGTGTGGCTCTTTTTATGTGTTTTGGGTGACAGTGGAGTTCGGGGGCACAGAGTCATATGCTATATCAGGCTCTGGCTTCGCAGACAGTATGTTGTAGGATACATTAATAGCTGGTGTTAGTCTCTTGAGGGGAATTGTTGATAATAATGGAAAAGATCAAATAATACATCTTTATCCTTTTTGGTGCTTGGCTTTGCTTTGCCACACGCAGCATAGGAAGCGTCCTGGGTCACTTTGGCAGAAGTCTCTCTTTTTAAGTGTATTTCAGTGGTGAGGTTAACTTCTATAGCACTTGATGAAATTACACTGACATCCTCTCAGTGGTTAAACGCTATAATCTGGCACTCAAGTATGTGCTTGTGTGTGTGTGGCTGGGTGCACATGCGTGTGCATATGCCTGCATAAAGTAACATGCGGGCATGTATAATTTCTTGCGAACACAGATAAGACCTCATTCTTTACTACGTCCCCAGTATAGCTTAAACATTTACACCCCATATAAAGGTGAAATCATTCGTAAACCTTTGAGCGTAAGTGAAATGAATGCTAAGTGGATCCCAGAAGAAAAATGTAAAGCTATGTTACGCTCCAGCTAATTGTTGCCTGTGGGCTACATCCCAGTCCAGGTAGCATCTAATGTAATTGTCTCACAGATCAATTTGCCATGTCTGCACACAGTAACAGGACAGCACAAACGCAGTGCAGTAACAGAGTAGATGTCAAGCTTTTAGAGCTTGTGAATTATGTATAGCTAATGTTATTTTGTCTGTTACAAATGTGGGACACAACTGTCATTCTCTATCTCAGTGCAGAGCACAAATGTCTGGCACACCTAGAATTCAGGACAAAAGAGGGATGTCCTTTGTGTTCACAGAGGAAATCACCACAACACCTCTTTATAATGACAGAATGGGCTTGTTAAAGTTGTACTTTATTAATCCCCATGGGGTCCTTAGGCCAGTGCCTTGGTCAAAGGCATTGAAAGGATAAATCCTGTTACTTCACATGCGTCTCTGTTGGTGTGTGATGAAACTAGGCCACCTGCACGAAAACCCACGTGAACAAAGCCTAACCCCAGCCCCTGTGCCGTGGCTCAAAGACGTTTAGGGTGTGTTTTGTCTTTTGAGCTTTTCATTTTACAGATCACAGTATTCACAAAAAAAAAAAGAAGAAAAACGCTGTTCTGGATTAAAGGTCACGTGGAAGTAGTTTGTGTATATACAGTATGATGCCGATTGTTTTGCTGGCAAGTTGAAATTGCGCTTTGGAATTTACATCCCATCGCAATGGCTTTTAAGGTGCAGTGTCTCTAAATGGACCCTAATTTTAATTGAACTTTCAATCGTCACACATGTACACAGCACAGCACACACGGTGAAATTTAGACTACGATTATGAGGCAGCTCGTGTATATACAGCGCCTGGAGCAGTGTGGGGGTCTGCTCCACACTGCTCAAGGGCACCTGGGCAGGAGGCGAACTGGCACCTCTCCAGGTACCAGTCTGCACTCTGTACTTGGTCCGCTTCCCTCCGGTTCCCAAGCCAAGTCCCTACAGACTGAGTTGCTGCCGGCCCCCAGTGGCTAGTGTGTCATCGTTGTTGGCAGCTGGTGTTTGTTTACATATGGAGCAAATGACACCACTGCTGTTTTACTGTACACATGACTGTAGATTGTTGATTAAAAATGTACTCATGTACAACCTGGGACAAACAATTGCTATTAGAATTGCACGTAACAGGGGAAATCATCAGGGGAAGCTAAATCAACTACATTTCAAATGAATCAAATACAGTGATTAACTTCTTTATCTTGGCGGGAAAGACACATTTCTGTGGTTTTTTGTGTTTCACGACAACTCATGTATGTATTTGTCTGTTTTAGCGGTCACACTTATACAATTAGAAAAAGTCAACATAACACGTGTATACAACAAAACACACGTGTATAACAGAACTTTCCCACTATAAATGTTCAGTACGAATCTATGTCCGCAATATTTAATGCAGCCTAAAAAAAAATTGAGCACAGACACAATGTGCAGATAACTAGATATCAATAAGTATAAGTACGGCAGATCTATACCATGTGATGGGACATGATGACGCAGTGGAAGTAAAAACAAAAAAAACAATTATTATCACATCATAAGGCCACTGGATTCAAAACTGCACCCTTGATTAAAACGCAGAGTACTGTCTCTGGCAGCAGACAATGGCAGCTAAATCCTCTGACAAGAGAAAAAATCCTCAGCCCCACTTCCTCTCTGCCGTCTTTGTGCTAGTGTGTGCCTGAGTGTGTATTTTGCTCAGTGTCTGACTGCTTAGAATTGTTTTGTGCATGATTTACTCTCTCCACCTCAGTCATTTCAAACCTAGAAATCTAGAGCCCAATCAAAATCACCCTTTGTTTACAAAGTCACGAACATGTTGACAAACTGCAGAACACCTATACTTTGGGGGTGGGGGGTGGGGGGGGGGGCGTTTTCCAGAAAATGATATGTAGCAAAAGAAACTTTGACTCAAAGGAATGATTTTAATCTGCAGCTACTGTATTTTGTGTTGCTGGCACTGGATGCAATACCAAAGCCATCACTGAACATAATCTTTAATAATAATTTTTTGCTAAATTGACCGATATCAGAATCAGAAATCCTTTATTCGTCCCACAGCGGGGAAATGTACAGCGCTACAACAGCAGAGGGACAGTGCAGATAAAAAGGCAAATATAAAATAAGTATAAGTAAGAATAAGAACACAACCTTAGTAGAATAAGTAGCAGCGTGATAAAGTAAGTGAACATGTGAGAGTAATGCAACGAGCAGCCAGTAACAACAATAATACATATTAAAAAGGATGTATTGCACATGAGTGTATTGAATTCCAATGTTCTGTCTGGCTGTATGGACACATTTTACATTTCCAGCCCGGCCAACTAGCCAGCCATTCTGTAGTATGGCGTTTAATGTGGATCGCATTCGTAAGGGGTCGCAAGGTTTATACTAACCTGAGTGGCAGAGCACTGGCTACATTATCTATTAGCATCGCTCTATTGAAGTTGCTAATAACAGGGACTAGCAATCGACAATATTCATCATGGCGTTCTTCTATCAGCTACTGTCGGATTTAGCTGCCCACCTTCACCAGAGCCTTGTCGACCAGATGGGCCATGCATAATTAAGATGATAACCCTCAGCAGAGACCTGACCCTGTCACAGCAATGAAAATAAGGCTGGCTTGCCCATGGGCACACTTCACTCTCTTTGAGATCCCCATAAATTCCTGCTATGGTGCTCCCAGACTTACCTAAGTGTTATTGCCAGAGCATACATTGTATTACAATGGCCAAGGTTTTCCAAAGATTTCACAGAATTTTCATAAAAAAGTTTCATAAAAACAATTAGCATATCCTTTGGCTCTATTGTATTTGTCATTACCTGTTATGGATTTTAAAGGCCCCATGAAACTAAACATTTACTTTTTATATAAAAATATGTTTATGTTCTTTTGATGGTAGTTATCAGTGGCAATATTTCTCATAGCCCTCAACTTTGTTTGGAGAACAGTGACGCTAATTTCAAACATTTTCATACAGGAGAAGTGTGCAGTGATGTGAACGCCTTAACAATATAATGCAATCCAAAATGACACCTTAAATTGTCACTTATGATTACAGACACGGTGCTAAACAGAAACAAATTCACGATGCCTCCGGAAAGGTGTCGCAGGCTTATTGTTGGTGATTGCATATAGTTGTATAACTTGGATAACAGTGTGCATTTATAGCCCATCAAGGTGTTGTGTCATATACTATGGACTTTTTTTTTTTTTTTGCAATTGCATAACAATTGAATTCTGCATTGAAAACATAATTCAAATATGGAGACGCATACATTCTCTATGGAAGCGCTTGGGGAATCTTGGTAACCATTGCAGGTCTTTTGCTCTGTCCTTCTTCGTTACGTAGCGTATGGACATTTTGCAGCACCAGGTATCCCCTTAAATAGGCCAAGAGTTGCCAAACACGCATGAATTAGGGTCTGTGGTATGTAAATAAAGCACTGGTGCAGCATGTCCTTGTTTCCACAGCTGAATCAATTTATCATTCTGCGATCAAATCAGCGCTCATTTAGATGCTGTGCGACAGTTTAATAAATCAGACGCAGAGAGGTTCATATGTCTCTCCTAGTGCTTGAATCTGTTTCGTTTCCAAGACGGTTTGATAAATGACAGCCAATATTTTCAAGGATGATGTCTACATGTCATTTCCTGAAAATACTGGGATGACTCCAACCGTAGTGACCATTGTAGGAATCCGTTTTATAACTCAGCTTAAGGAAGAGAATAGATGTCCTTTGAAAAGACATCAATCACCAAACACCCACCATGACAGTAAGTCCTATCCCCTAATCCATTCTCACGCAGTGCACTTACATCATGTCTAGATATGTTGTGGCTTTACTGTTCCTTATGCCTCGTAACTAATAGCAGCAACAACTCTGTTAGCGGCTTGTGCTGCTGCGTGGCTGGACTGATAAAGTCCACATGAAAGGATAGTGGGAGACATAATAATTTGACCAGTTCAGCCAGCTCCAGCAGTCTTTGAAGTTGCTGCATCCTGGATCATTACAGCAAGGGCACAAACTGTTGTCCAGCTCTGTACAGTGCGTCCGTGTCGTAGGTGTACACTGCAGCTGTCTCTACGGTGGGTTCCGCCACAATAGTCAGTAGATGTGTTATTGTCGTCATGTTATCGCTAACATGTTTTTAGTTGATTCAAAGCTGGCTACGTTTTTGTTGTCAGACTTAAGGGCATTTTCCCAAAACCCCCAAATCCCTGATTAGTTCTACCTACACACAGCAACCCACCCAGAAGAGCAGCTTGAGTCATCATTATCCCGGTTTACAAACACACGCATATCATTCTTTATAGTCTTTGCTCTCCCTGACAACCGCCGCCTTCACATTGATAGCGAAACTCTGGAGAATTCGTTTTCTGGTCGCATGTTTTATATAATTTGAGACTCTTTTTTTTTTTTGTGTGTGTGTGTGCCTGTGCAGCGATTTATATAAAACCCCTATGTGTCAGTGTCTAGATACCTGGTTTTCCACACACCCCCCCCCACGACCGCATTACATCTCCTTTTTGAGAAGCGGTGTGTGAAAGATGGTATGGTACCAAAAATGTCTGAAAAACTTGTTTCCTCGTCAGTCAGCTTTCTGGAGCTACCTCGCTGACCTGTAATACTGTGCTCTACACAGCGTAGTTAAGAGGTCACATAGAGAGGGGTGGTTTTGACAGTTGCGAGGAAGGAGACCATCAGGCAAGCAGAGATTGAGTCTGAGGCAAGTGTGAAGGTGGATAATGTCTGGACACATCAAGTCTGTCTGTTCCCATAACGTTTGTTTCCGTGTATGTCCTCATCCTGACGTTTGCATAAAATGTACCTTTGACATATTTTGATTCAAGTGTTTATCGCAGGGCACATAAAAAATTGAAGTGATCATGTAATTGCCCAAATCGGAGTCGTCCTGCTCTGCTGCGTGCTGCGTGCATTCTTGTGGAGGTATTTTAGTAGGTTTTTGTGATACACATTCCCTCTTTTTTTGTAGCTATTCATGTATTGTGAATACTGTTATGCGGTCATAGAGCATCAAATCTGAGATAGATCTGTATTGACATCCACAGTTAATAACTAGAGACCATCTTGCGATGGGATCACACCGGCCGCAACCCCAAATCAGGCCAGGGGTGTGAGGTGGGGCTGCGACTTACCCCGTCCCCGCTTCCTACACTCCTTACTTCCGGCGCCCTTGCTCAGAACACACCCATCTTTGAACTCGGCCTTCATTTTGATCTCAATTACACACCTCTATGGTTTCGTGACTGCATCTCGCACGGCTGTGACACTATCACTATCGTTTTCTAATGTCTGTCTGTCCACAGACGGAACACCTGGCAAATGACTCAAGTGGTAATACTGCTACAGTAGGTGTCTACAGGAGCACATTTTACAATGGTGACACACACACACACACAGACTCACGAGGTGAAAACAATACCAGCGTCAAACACCAATATTTGTGACACATAGGGTACAGATGTGACATCATGAGGATATATATAGTTGAGGGGGTCTGGCGTGAACATCCCTTTGATTGAAAAGCACATAAGAATTTGACCCTCACTGTCAACACTAATGTGTGTTTTGTGTCCATCGCCCCCGCATGGAAACCCCATAATTCGTAACGTGTCATTGTTTGGTCTGATCCACCACAGAGCGGCGGAGAATGATGTAACGCAGGAAGGCGAAAATGATGATGAAATGGGATTATGTCTCCCGGTATTCAGAACAGGTCCTTGAATTGGATTGACCTACAGTAGTCCCTGTTTCAGGTGTTCTCGCCGATCCGTTGCATTCGACTTGTATTGAAGCTTCGCTCGTCTAAAAAAAACCAAAACAACACCAAGTACCCACAGACAGCCACGTCATGTTTGTGTATGCATCTGTAGGCAAGTCTGTGTGTGTGTGCGTGCGTGTCATAAATGGATTTTTTTTTTTTTTTGTTCAGCTCTGCAGTGAAACAAAAGTACATCAATGATACTCAAACCTTTTTCTCACCCCATTGACTCTCTTTTTTTTCTCTTCGCCACAGTTCTGCTCTCACAGATATCACACCACTCTCTTATTTTCTCACCCTCTCTAACCTATTCTCAGCCTCTCCCTCCCTCGCTTCTCTTCTCTCCTGCTGCCCTTCCTTCAGTCCCTCCCTCGCAAACTACTTGCTATTCAGTTCAGGGAGGCTGCAGGCAGCATTGCTCTAGCTCCCATACTGCTGCTGCAGGACTAGACTTTTTTATCCCCTGCTCTCTCTCTTTCCGTCCGATAACCAGACATTTCCCCTCACTCCTTTCGTATTCTCCTGAAACTATGCACCTTACAGCCCAACACACTTAATGCTTAACCCTTCGCCTTCTCCTCGTACTTCTATTCTTAAACCCCTGCATTGTTGCGTGACGTCCAATTGCATGTAACCACGTACATTGGTGTTTTTCAGCAATGTGAGGATCAGTAAATCCATCAAACCACAATTTCTTTCCTTTGAGTCCTTTCACATTGTATGTTCAGGGCGGGCATTTTCAAACCATTTCATTTCTTTTTATTAATTGGATCTCAGCATTAAACGTGTAGCAGGAAAGTGTCTTTTCAAGTAGTTTTTTAGACTCCATATAAGAGTTCAGTATCCAACACGTTGGGTACATCTTCCAGGGATGCCTTGAGTATTTTTGTGGACGTCAGACCCCTCAAAGATCTGTGCAGGTTGTTGTTTGTGCTGGCTCAGTCATAGACATACCTTTTATTGTTCAGGCTTCTTTGGGCTACCTTTCTCCTTCTGTAAAACAGGAATATGGAGGTTGATAGTTTACAGCCTCCTGATGCCATTGTACTGACTCTGACTATAGAGATGGATAATAAAGTCTTTATGGTGTCTGTAACCTCTCTCTATGTGAAAAGGCTATAGAAGGTCTGAATTGTCTAAAACTTGCTCCTGTCTGCAAATTCCAAAAACCTGCAGGTTATTGCAAATTGCAAACTTTACATCGAGCATTACTACTTGTCCTCTCTGCAACAACACTTAATGTGTCATCCCCTAAACCTAAAGTTTTTATATTATTCCAGTTAAAAAAGAACAAAAAAAATGTATACTTCTTGAATATGCTCTGATTATGTCTAGCAATCAAAGAGCGCAGTGAGAAGACAGACGTGCAACTAGATGTCCTTTGCTCCGCATCTATCTTTGGTTCTGTTTACTTTTTGTCAGTTCCTGCCACTGCCTCTGTCACTGCTACAGTTTCTGTTTCGTGCTTCCTCTCTCTGCCCCCGCTGTTTCTCTTCATTATGTCCAGTTAGATTTTATTTCCGCCCTTATCACTGTTATATAAAAAGCCATCTTGTTCCGTTTGCATGAAGCCATCAGTAAATATCCAAAAGGGGATAAAAAGATCATTGGGTAATTCAGTTTTGCTGCAACCTCCCGGCCAAAGTCTGATCATAACGCTATGCTAACATATGCAGAATAGACGGGCGTTCCCGTGTTCATTTGGTCTGAAATGCGAACCAGTGCGATGTTCCCAGTTTGATTCTGACCCGGGATCTTTGCCGCATGTCGTCGTCATTGCTCTCACCATATCTCCGGTCATTCACTACTGTCATCTCAGATAAATGCAAAAATAGCCCAAAAACATAAAAAAAAAAAAATGTTTTTAAGTCTATGCCAAGTAAATAGCATAGAAACACTCTCGCTTTAGCTTTAGTGCATTTAACCTCTGCACAAGTTTTGCTAAAACACTATACTGTGTGTACATGCAGTATCAGTTTATTCTTTTTCTAACCTTGTTATTGTGTTGCATCCATCTACCAGTTAACCATATATCCACATACAGGGTGTCCTTCATTCTGTGTTCGGACAATCCTAAACAAACTGTTCATTTCGTACTTACGAGGTGCTTGATGATAAGCCAGATGCTTCCTCTCATCCACAGCCTGCTTGACCACAGATGCTAATAGCCAGTGACAGGCCCTCAGTCTAAACATGAGCCAGTGTAATGAGAGGAGTAAGCAAACGGCAGCAGCCATTAAACATAAGAGAGCTTGTGCCAGGAGGCACTCCGGCTCCTCCTCAGGCAGCGCCATTCTCAGCTGCATTAACTCTAACTTACAGGAGAGTGCCAGGCTCAAACAGCATCGTTATAGATACTATAGGAAACCATGTAAGAGGAAAAGGGACATGAAGCCCTCGTATGACCAGCACATCAGGGGTAGGGAGTAGTACTGGCTGTCCTAAGGCTACACACAGGAGCTCTGGATACTCATTCTTTCTCCTACTGCAGAATTTTAATAGGTGTGTGTGTGTGCGTGTGTGTGTGTGTGTGTGTGTGTGTGTGTGTGTGTGTGTGTGTGCGCGCGGCTATCAACAAATGAGTCAAAGCTTTTAAATAGCATTTCTTTACCTGATAATACATTGTTTGCTCATTAACTGATAAAATCAACTATTCAGTTATTAATCAGCGATTTAACAGCCATTTAATCCATATGTTTTGTCGTAACGGAACACAAACCAATGATTGTGTGTTTCTACTTTGGTCATATGACATAAGCTGGATAAGCATTAAAAAATTGTCACCAATGTGTACAATTTGTGAAACATAAAGGCTAATGAGTTACATGTGGTGCGCCAGGAGTCCCCAGGACTTGGATTGAAAGCCCCCGCCTTAGGTCATTATCGCTTTCATTAAACCTCATTAAGAAAAAAGAAAGTCTGGTGTTCAGACATATACGCATGCCTTTGAAGACATTACATAAACAGTATGCAACTCATATGTTAATCAATTCCTGCAAAAAAGCTTTTTTCAACATGACTTAAGAGACTAACTTTTCATTCCCTTATTATTTCACTGTAAACAGCTGCATGAAAAAAAAAAAAAAAACTTGTTTTCCACAGTAGCAAAAATAGCTGAAGCACGTAAAGCCCTGGGAGGCAAGATGTAAAAAATAATGTGTCTGGTCAATGTCATCCAGAATCGTATGCACAGTGCAATGCTGCTCACCGATCTGCAGTTCCCACTTTAAGTATAACACAAATAAAGGTCAAACTATGTCCTTACCCCTGCTGCTTTCTTGCCGGATCAGTTTTGCGAGGTGAAGGTGCAAAAAACAAGTGCAGATAATCTTTCAATTTTGAGTTGTCATCTTTTCTTTTTTTTTTTACATAATAAACTTTTAGTCAACATTAACCATTCGTATATTTTACAATTCATAAAGCTGAGTAGAATAATTGTCTTTCACTGTCCGTCTACACAAACCTGTGATTGTTTGGAGGCCAAATTATACCGGACCTAGATTTTTTATTTACTTGGTCTCAAAGCTTTTCTGGGATGTGTTTCAGATGGTCAACAGATAGATCATATATATATATATATATATATATATATATATACATATATTTAAAGTCAATAAAAGCAGAATAGATAGTGGCTCAGTTTGCATGTCTACATGGGTTTCCTCCTGATGTTTTCTCCCTCATTGAGTCAGAAAGTAAATTGGAGACTCCGCCTTGCCTGTATATGCGAGTGTGAGTGTGAACGGTTGTCTGTCCTAATGTGTTAGCACTGTGATAAACTGGCGACCGGTCGAGGGCAGGCTGGCTGTATGCCCAATGTGAGCTGGGATATGCTTTATCCATCCGCTCACTACCCTGCACAGGATAAGCGGGTGCAGATAATGGATGGATGGAAAACAAAATGACATATAATCTTTCCATATTTAATCCCTTTAGAACAATATTAAGCTAACTAACCTGTTTCAATGTGCAGTGCACGTAAATTTTATAGTATATTTTTCAGTGCTTATTTGCTTCATCATTGCATTGTGCCTGTACTGTATATTCATTAGTTTCCCTGTGGGTTATAAAGGCTATAATGAGATTATGATAGGGCATCTATTTCTGTACTATGTTGCTCTGCCATCTAGTTTAGAAGGAAAAAAAACAAACAAAAAAAAAACTGTTTCTAATCTGAACCACTCATCTGGAATTATTTTTTTCTAGCTGCAGGCATTGTACTGTAGCGTGTTTTCTTTTTCAGTATTCTGTAATCAAACAAGCTGATAGCCACCGCTGCACCTCTTTAAGTTCCACTTAATGAGAACAAGTCATATTGGCCCATCCATGGCACTACAGCTGAGGGAGCACAACTTATCTTAATGAGGATCTAGCAACCCATTATCTGCTGGTAACCCAACCAACATGTTACCACTATTATCAACCCCCACCCCCGGGCTCGCACATACACAAACACTTTCTCACCCTCTCGTTATCAGCTCGCCTTCCCCTTTAAGCCCGCTGCAGACAGTGTAACCACATTGGACAGTAATTGTACCTCTCGCTCCTGCCTAATTGAATTGACAAGGAGCCGGAATTGATGTCATTTAACACATTGATCTTGGGAGACAATAAGACAGAATGCCTCATGCCCCCCCCACCCCCACCCCCCACCCCCACCCCTCCTTCCCCACCTGTCTTCTATTTTCTTCCCTCTGATTCATCTGCCCATTTCTTTGATTTGCCATGTTATTGCCTATGAATTACCAGATTCATTCCTTACTTCTTTCACTATCCCTCGGGGTTTTCTTGCTATTGTCATTTTCTATTGCATTAGTTTCAAGGGAGGTAGAGAGACGTGGCGATATAAAAAAAAATACATTTTTGTTCAATTAATGAATGAACGCGGTCAGATTTTCTTTTTAATACATCAGAAATATATTGATCGCCTGCATTTTCATGAAGTCTGTTCTTACGGTTATTGCCACAAAAAAAGAAAATGGCCATTTATTCACATAATGCTCACAACTACAATAGAAAATAAACAAAGACAGCAGTCTGGATTAAGAAATGTAAAAAAGGTAAAATAGATTGTTTCCCAGGACTACAAAAAAGAATTGAGCTACAAATACATGTAATACACCTCTTTATTCAGTGTCATGGAAACAATACTTTTATTTTGAGAACTAGCTCTTATTTTACGTTACAAATTCAAAAACCGACATACATGAAACCAAGTGTCACATTCTTCTGCACATTATTCAGCTTGCACAGACACTACTGCATGTCTTGTTCCACCATTATAGCGTCAAAAATGCTGTGAAGCAGATTCCGCTGCAGTGCGCCACTGAATTACACAACTTCCTTCGGGAGGGCCTGAGAGAGGAAGCACACTCAGGGCCCTCAGCCTTCTCCATCAGTATGCACCGTCCGCCAGTCGCCTCCTGAGTGTGCAGGAATAACCGCACTGCTACTGCCTCCATTACCCCACACACTAGATTCTTATTTTCAGGCCCCCTCCTCTGTGTTCTTCTCCCCAGCTGAGAATGAATGAGAGCACACCGGGAGGTAGAAAATAATGGATGGGGACAGTTGGGAACATTGTGTGCAAAACACCATAGGGACTTGTGTTTACCAGAAAAACCAAACATGCACATTCCATTATGTGGCAGTCAAAAACTAAGCAATCAATGTTTCTGTATGGGAGACAATTGAATCAACAGCCCACTGTGTTGTCAAGCTTTTAATGGCTGTGAATCTGAGAGCGAAATTGCTTCCACATACAGGGCACACCTGGATGTGAGTGGAGGGAAGTCAAATAGTTTCCCTGATAAACAGCGTCGAAATACAATAATGTCTCTCTCACTTTGTTTTGTCACACAGAAACACCCGCACGTGCACGCACATATCAAAGACCACAGCTTTGACCGACCCGGGCTGAATATAAGTCTGACTCATTTAGTAACCTATGATTCATAATTGTGGACTTCCTTAATGTTTGTGATGGGGGATTCATGCGTAGTGTTTTTAATTGGGTGTTCTATGTTTTTCAGAAAACCCAACATGAGCAATACATGTTACATTGCGTGTTTGCGGAGTTTTGACATATCAAAGCACAAGAGTAATTGCAGTATAAGGGAAGCGTATTTTTAGTCATGGGAGCCTTCTTGACTTAATGTAACTGCCAAAAGCATGCTGCATTGATCTTAAAGATACAAGACTACAGAAAGAGCTCACGCATATATATATACTCAACAAGAACTACTGCTTGGTTGTCAGTAAGAGCTCAAAATAACAGGTGATGGATTTCCCTTTAGAGTGACATCACTGTGCTGTTTTAATCTCCTTAACTCAGATTAAAGAGTTCAGAGAAATAAAACAGCTGGGATATCTGATTCCAGAAAATGAAATATATATATTTTTTAAAACAAGCACACCAATTTCGTTTAGCAGCCTGTCCATTTTCTCTTCCTCTCAGTTCAAGGAAAGTTGTTGGTTATACATAAAATCATGTGAATATTTCTGAAGTGTCCTCTGAAAGGTTGAAGTTAAGCCCCTTTTTCTATTTTTGGTGGTGAGCATCTTTAATCCTATGCGTCCCTCTGGTGCCTTAATGACACATTAGGCTCTTTAGGCAGCACAATGACTAATGTTGTCATGTCCTCTGCTTTGCCTGTGCATGCACATGAACCTGAGAATGCTTGTATGGCACATGATGGAAGTCAACTGAATGCTATCCTGATTCCCTTTACTCCCCCTTGTCAATCAACAATTCTTTAAAGGACATTTTGTGCGTGTTTCAAAAAATAACACAACCACAGGTCCACAGTACAGTAGTCAGGTTAGGGTCAGGCGGGTTTTTCGGATTGAATCTCAAACATATTGTTCACATTATGAGTTTTCTTAAGTTCAGTTTGGTGCAGTGCTCAATGAAAAATGACTACATCATGTGATTGCCACAAGAAAAGAGGGTGGATAACTGCAGTTTGATCTTGGAGACAAAGGACTCATTTGTAATGTTTAACATCCATATGAAAGAAAACTCGTACTATATGAGCCATGGCCAAGGGCAAGCCAGCAATACATTAGCCAGAAAGGGGAATCATATCTGTTTTCAGGGCTACAGGCTCTTTACATTGAGCAGCACATTTGCATCATGTGAATTCCCCACAGAATGTACCCGCATTAAAACGCATGTTGAGCTTGGAGTGTGACAAATCCAAAATGAATGAATTGCTAAAAGATTGCAGTGGTTTTTCCTCAACTTGGCGTCTCCTTCAATGTCAAATCTTTTGTAAGTCAAAAGAAGAGAAAGTGGGTTCGGACTAACTTCCAATAGTGTTGAATGCTCACTGACAGTTGCATTGCAACCGACTACATTTCTTTGCTACAGCTCACGTACTTCCTGAGCCAAACAGAACGTCAAAGAAAGCTCAGGCCGTCAATGTCACCGTGTTGTGGGCCTGAGTCTACAGTAGCAGCCCTTCCTCTCTGCGTGATAGGAGGCATGTTCATGTGGAAACAGTAATTCTACAACCCGAAAGTGACCAAGGCATTGAAAGTGACAATCATTGTGAACCTTGGGGTGAATTAACTATGAGGTAGGCGTTTGATGGGGTCTCATTTAGTTCTTTGTGTTGCATAGATATGAGGCGCTCTGTTCTACTCATCGAAAGGTTCGGACCATAGTGCAACAACACAGAGATAAGCAACCACACGTTGCACAAAGGATAACGACTAAATACTACTAAAAGCCCTGTTGTTCTCTGATCAGTTTGTCTCAACTAAATCCTCATTTGAGGATTCAACAGGCATGGATGAAAGGGAATAGTTGTCACCAGGTATGTGTTTTTCTGCAAAGGCTGATGAGCGTTGTGGTCGTTCGCCTTCATTCTAGGCTGGGCAGAACTGTCAGATGGTTGCATGGCAGCGACACAACTTTGACAGAAGAGCACTGTGTCTTACAATCTGTTGATCATCCTGCAAATAACAATGTTTTAAATGAAAGAAGCCACACCCGCCTCGCAGGTATTAAATTAGCAGATTGGATCGCTTGTCTTTTCGTGTTGCCTTGTTAAAATGAAGCACAGCATTGTTATACAACATGAATCGCACCATCCAGAGACAACTTCCTCCTTTATAAAAAGGATCTATTTTGTATGTCTGGTCTGACTGTAACAGAGACTGTAATACAAGTCCTCGCGGGGACATTAGGGAACATCTTTTATCACACTGTGTTAGGTGTTATGCAAATATATGTTTAATAAAATAAGTGACATTTTTAATTTATATTAAAACTCCAACTTTATTCATATATAGTAACTTCACCATTAGGATTTTACCACTTTCAACTGCCAGAGACACACGTATGCTTTTACTCTAGCGGGATCAGAGTACCCGATCATTCATATGTGTCCTGGAGCAGAAATGGTTCACTCCAAGACACTGACAGCAGCTTTTTAACCTTCGGGCTAAGCTGCCATCCCAAGTTAGATAGTAAAAGTGGAAGTCTAATAACTGGAGTAGTATAAATCACCCCACTCTTTTCCATGGTTTCTGAGCAAAAACAGTAGAGCTTGTAAGTTGTAAATGGAGCGCCCAGGTGGCATAGCGGAAATCGGAGCCTTTTTCATGGTCTGGCATTTCAATGAACACAATTGACAATATTTCTGTATGAAAGACGGCACGAGATCCTATTCTTGTATCTGCCTTAGTGACTTCCATTGGTTAGTTGGGATGTGTGTTTCCGGAATAGCAAGAAGAGCTGCCCTCCCAGTTGAGCTGCCCCTCAGGTGAAAAGAAACATTTGGTGACTCTGTGTGTGTCAGGTGAAGCACACGGTATCCTACACCCTCCTAAAGTCACCAGTCGGAGTTGGCAGTGGCGGGACGTGCTGCACAGAGGGTAATTGGCGGCCACTAAATGGACACTTGCCCGATAAGCTAGTTGCTAGGTAACATACCAAACAGTTGGAGTCATTTCACTGACTGAGCTTCTGTTTTCCGGTAATTAGCGTTTTTTTACCGGTGCGATCTGTTGGTGGTCATGGTGTGGTCATGATGTCTAGTGAAAATAATTACCAATTTGAACTGTGTGTGTGTGCTTTGAAGGCTAACGCTTCATTTTCACATGTCCTTCTATTTCTAAAATGAATCCTCTTCAACACATTGGTTGTAGGGCCAGAGAGCATGGCAAACAGAATGGGCTCCTTGTTTCCAGACGTTGTCGGTTTAGTTGAAATTGACCGCATTCTAGATTAACGGAAACCCTGATGTCAACACATGTTCTATGACAAACTGTATTTTCAGAATTGGCAATCTATACTAAATATGACCCATGAGCTTTACTTCAACAGGAAAATGTACACTATGCATATGTATGTGGTGCAATGTTGGAAGTCAAACAGATGAGATTGTAATGGCATGTACTATAACATGCCTTAACATTGTATTTTTGCTTCTTTTCGCAGACTGGCAGGAAAGAGAAAGGTGACCCATTGAACTCAGCCATTGATAAGATGACCAAAAAGACCAGGGACCTGCGCAGACAGGTGAGTGCATGTTTCATGCTACATCTCAATCTCCCTTTTCAACACTGTGTCTAACTTTTCTGAAATGAAGTAACTTTAAAGGTTAGGGCTGACAATGTTCTATTTTATTTATTTTTTTAAATGTTATCAAAAACCTATGCAAAGGCCAAAACCAACAATGTTTTTGTCCATCCATCAATACTTTCTTTTACTGACAGTAGCACTCAAGCCCCAAGCCCTTTATTTCCTTCTGAGGACCTACATCTTTAAAAACAGGTCACAAATATAAACATACATTTTTTCAAAGGCTAAATCATTTCACTAAAGCAGCTGGCAACTCTATTTGTTTCCACAAACAGGAGTAAGAAGTGTATGTGTTGGGGACTAGTCTTTACTAACCTGACACACCAGATGGTTTATTACACAGAAGCATGTCATTGGAAACAGTTTGGAAAAGGGCAAGCAAAAATACCTGACAGGTGATTGGATTAACCATTTGTCTGTCACCGTCTATCACTGACTTCAACCAATCAGATCGATGATCCATTTGACGAGGCCTAAGTGGCGTCCTTTGCTCTTCTTTCAGCAAAGAAATACTCTTCACTTCTGATACAACTGATGCCATTGCAGCATCTACGCTATTCTCTTTAGGAACCGCCATTGTTATTTTGAGCGAACAGTCGCCTCTCACGCACCTAAACCACGGCCATAGCTGCCAGTAGCTCCTCACAGGAAGCTGATTGGTCCGAACCACTTTCGACTTTGACACAAACGCATTACTTGAAGCCTGACGAGATGGATTTTCGTGTGATCTGGTGATCCTGCGACTCTCGCGTGATCTCCTGATATTGCGAGAATCCAGCTGCCGTGCAAGTTAAGGTATTTACAGCAGGAGGACAATATATGTGGACCAACACATACGACCACTTCAATAAATCAGTTTGCCGCACGCAAAGGAAAGGCATACAACCTCCACGCAGACGGGAGCAGTACCAAGACTGAAAACCTGAATTTTCTTACTGTGAGGTATCCCCTGACACACTGTCATTATGTTTGAGCTGTTAATATCCAGTTTGACCACTTATTAGAGCAGCGCTTAAATTACTTTGCCTTTTGGAACAGTATTCCATGCTTAAATTGTATTTGTAATTAGCTAGACATCGTGAACTAAGTGCTCTGGAAATGGAAAAAAAATGGAAATTGCGGTCACAGCACACACAGTGAAATTTAGACTCTGCGTTTAACCCATCCTAGTATCAGGAGCGGTGGGCATCTATTATAATATCAGCGCCCAGGGAGCAGTGTGAGAATCCAGTGGCTTGCTCAAGGACACCTCGGCAGTGCCCAGGAGGTGAACTGGTACCTATCAAAGTACCAGTCCACACTCCATACTTGGTCCCCAATCAAGTCCTTACAGACTGAGCTACTGCCGGCAAAAATGTTAATGAGCAATCAAATGTGTTTCAGGATTTCAGTGATATTGATCCCTGCTCCACTTTTGATTCTCAAACTCAAGAGTGTTATATCAGGAAGCTGCAATACAAGCACCTTCGAAATTACGCTCAAATAGTGATGATTAACTAGATATGCAACTTCAGAACTCAAAAACAAT
Source organism: Bovichtus diacanthus (assembly GCA_943590825.1). NCBI lineage: Eukaryota > Metazoa > Chordata > Actinopteri > Perciformes > Bovichtidae > Bovichtus > Bovichtus diacanthus. Next base: position 7,292,687 of record CALSBV010012195.1, on the reverse strand, counting down.
ATTGATTTATTTTTCATCTTCACCGAGGACAAGCTTAATCTGGCTTTCCATTGTTGGATGTTTCAGAGTATGAAAAAAAAAATATGTTGACACCATGCTTGGAAAAAAAGAGGATGAGCACACGTAAGTGTCTGTTGATGAAATACAATCCTTCAAGCATGCTTCTGAGGTACTCTTTCAATCCTAATTAATTAAAATCACATCCTCACGACTTGTACCACACGTTTTAAGTAAAGATTGGAGTACATTTGAGCAGGCATCTTGCCACAGAAAAAGCAAACACATTCATAAACCATCAAACCATCAGTTCTGGTCCCTGAATACAATTTCACTCCCAAACAACCCTTTCCTGTCATGCAGTGCAAGATATTTTTTTTGTTGCAGGAGAGGCACTCCGGCAAAATTGACAATAGCAACTACCTGCACAGAGTAGCTGTGGCTGTGTCCTCTCTGACCTCTTAAGACCAGGGGATCATTTCAGATGGGAGGCTTTAACTCACCCTCCCGTTGGGCATTTGGTGGGCTGCCTGACAGGCTGGCAGGTGGTACTCACTCTGACAGGATGTTCTATTGACTCAGGGTTTGGCTTGACAGAATAGGCGGTCTGTTTGAGCTTCGAGTTTAGATGGGAGGGCAAACTCGCGGCACACATGCAGGCATTACATAGAGCTGTGATACTGTAATTATGAGTTTAACAAGTCAGTGTTGCTGTGTAGAGACACAAGACCTTCCTGAGGGGAGGAGCACTATTGTGCGTCTGAGCATTGCATTCTCCACCATCTCCATTATGAAAAGGAGGGATCAAATATTACAGCGCACAAGCAAAAGTGACAGACAGCGTTTGTGAAATGGGAGCAGGTAAGACCGAGCAAGCCTCGTGACAACACCGCCAGACAAATGCGGCGGCACTGTTTTTTCTTTCATGCTGTTGTTTGTACATACAAGACAATGCTAAGCTGTCTGTTATCCAGGGCACATTCGGTAGATGTCGAGCGTGTCGTTCCCACCCCCATTTTGTTTTCTTAATAAATGCAAATTTCAACAGCACTACCCAGTCCGATGGAGACGATGCACGGCAGAAAATCATGCAGCAGCAAATGTTAGAATATTGTTAGATTAGAAGAATGACATTAAAAGTAGATTTTCCATCCAAACAAGATAACCGAAGATATGTGCAGGGAACGTTGAACCAACTCCATGGCTCAAGAATTACAGCCTGACGAACTTGTTGTTATCCCCGTCTGCATCCACAATGATTACACGGTTGCTTTACATTTTATAATAGATATCAATCATTTGCATTTCCTGAAGAGAGACCTTGAATTGCCACTGAAGTGCCTATTCAAAGCTATGCCCCTTCAGTCATATTTCTTTTTGTTTTGTCGAAATGTACACAATAGCATAGTATATATATATATATATATATATATATATAAGTATAAAATGTGTCCACCTCTCTTTTTTTTTTTTTTTTTTCTTTTTTTTGCAGTTCACTTTGCATGTGCAAAAAGACGGACACACACACCAACACTCACACACACATACAGACGATGTGAAAAATGTAAGAGGAATAAAAACTGAAGGCCCCCTAGGCTCCTTGAGAGCTTGACCATGTCCCACCGCAGGGCAGCACACCGAAATCCACACATGTTCTTACAAGCCGACAAAAAAAGATAACAAACTTCTAGACTAGACTGTTAAAAAAAAAAAAAAAAAAAAAGCTCATCTCTATGCACTCTTTATCACCTGACAACAATACATCAAGACACCAATCTCTGGTTTGTCTAGACCTAAAGCGTCCTCTCTATAAGTCAGTGCTCCTTATGCCTGACCGGCCTTTTAGCAGCAGGTGACTCTCTGCTTTCCTGCTGTAGCTACATCTGGTGCTGGCAGCAGTGGGGCTTCTTCCCTGCTCACCCTCTGATCCAGGATGTAGGCCGTAACGATGGCAGCAGTGATCAATTCCCCTCTAAGCGTTGTAATTGTAATAACAATAAGATACTAATGAATGTATTGTATATCGTGCCTTTCAAAACACCACTCAACAATTAACGAAACACGAAATGAAGACATTTCAAGATAAAAACATAATGATAATTATCAATCAGAAATATTTCGATGTAATGATGCGGGCTCATGTTGAAGCAATTACACAAAATAAATGCAAAACACAATAACAATAAGAGAATGGCAAAGGAAAAACTAAGGTATTAAAAAATATATTAACACAATTAGGATTTAAATGTTTATATCACCTCTGGTCTCTAGGCGGGAAGAACAGTAGACCCTGGTCACACACACACACACACACACACACACACACACACACACAAGGTTTTCAAATCAATTCCAAAATAAACCAGTAGCTTTTGAAGGGAGCCTAAAATAGAGGCGATAGCATCCTATTTCTTCAATTGGTTATAAAAATCGTAGAGCAATTTGCACCAACGGCAGGAAGGAGAGAGGCATTTCTGGCTCAGGAATGAATAAATATCACTACAGTCGTACAAACAGGATAAAGTAAAAGCATCGACAACACCCACCTCAGGGATAAGGGTTTAAATATGTGAAATTCTAATAAATGTTCATTTGAAATCAATCATCATTTGAAATCAGAGAGCCGAACAAATAGCACTTCATGCTTTGCAGCTACTGGATCTCCTCTACATTACAAATGAAATATATATTGTATTTGTTGATAAATGTGGCCAAAGGGTATAATATTTGGAAAGCAATAAATAACCTTAATCTGATTATTGTGGCCCACCAAAAGTAACAGAAAAAGAGGATGCAATACCTGTAGATTATACAGCAGATTTTTTTTCAAATGGCAAGGTAACTCAGCTCGCAGTATGCTGTTCCCCTGAACAGTGTCACCTTTATTTTACTGATTTTCAAAGCCAGAGATTTTTTAACTTCTAAAAAACTGTATTTATTTATATTTCACACTACAAACGCAGCCAACATTTAGGTGAGGTAAGGCAAGTTTATTTACATAGCACAACAAGTCAATTCGAAGTGCTTTACAAAAACATTAAAAGCACTAAGACATAGTGCAAAAGAAACACATTATAAATTTAGATTAAAATTCTTTTTTTTTTAAAACAAGCTAAAATAGAATAAGACGGGTATAAAACACAAGAATAAAAGTTACAGTGCTGTGTAAGCTATGAATAACTATTTGATTTAATAAAAAGTACCGGCAAACAGACAAGTCTTCAGCCTTGATTTGAAAGAAGTGAGAGTTGCAGCAATTAATACTACACGTTTTGATAATCAATCAATTTATTTTATGCATTCATGGATTGATCGTAGAAGAATTTGACAAGAGTAAGGAAATTAAAGGAATATGGTCCGAGGCTATTTGAGGCTACCCAGCACAGTAGAAGTGGTGTAGGTGTAGAAGCCAGGGAGGTGGATAGACATGTGGCAACTTTGGTTTTCATGAAGTAGTTTGCCTACAGTCATGGAACATTCTTCTTTTTGTTAACTGCAACCAGAATCTTTGCTAACCTTATTGCTTAACCTTAAACATGATTTATTTTCCATAAATATGATCTTTGCTTAACGTTAACCTTAGAGCAGTCACCATGAGCAGTTATTGTAGAAAGCTAGAATAAAAAAACAGACATTGCATTGCACATTAAAAAAAAAAAGGGGGGTGGGGGTAATTTGGGGTTAGGTAGACTTTCTCAATGTCTGGAGGTAGATTTAAGCTACTTCATACTTTAAGATCAACTTTAAACTCAAACAGGAAAACTTATCCCACTGTTTTAATTTTGGTGAAACTTGGTGGGATAGCATATTTTGATACTGTGTTGTGCTGGCTAGCGCAGCCATTAAAGGCCAACGTTTGAACTTTGAAAGTCTCAAACGCCTACACTTTAAATCTTCAGAATTTACTCAAATCAAACTTGCACAAACTAATACTACCGACAAAATACTGATAATCCTGAACTCTTCCTGTCCTTAAATAACTCACCATCTGGTGAAGAGCCCATGAGCTACACATAGTATTGAGTATTCTTTAACCTCGTTTGTTAGGCATTTACGTGCAAATGATCAGTAAACCTAGAGATGAGTGGTTGAGCCCATCACATTATAGAGCGAAGCCCATGTGTCCATAGAACTGGGGATATAATGCTAAGTCTTTGTTCCCACTTGGTATAAAGAAATGGCAATACAGTATACAGATACAATATTTGTATCAAGTTTAACTTAATATTCTCTAAACCCTATTTTCTCATAAGACATTTGAAATGCCAGATAAGGTGTCTTAACAGTTTACAGGAATAAAATGTCAAGTGGAGCTAACGAGTGATCCTGTAGCTCAGTAATTAGCCCACCAACTCTTTAAAAGCTTGAAAATTAGCAATCCAAACTGGAAGGTGTTTAGGGTAGTGGCCATTTTTAAAGTTCAGCCTCTTCATAGACCTAACAAATTGTGACTGTTTTGTAAAATTCTTTATACCAAGAAATGTGAATGTAAATGCATTTACTTGCCCGTTTCGTCACAAAAACACCTATACATTTTCTTCTCAGCCACAGCCGATGTCATTCTTGAGCCTGAGATAAGCAAAAGCACGTTTTAAAATGTCTCAATTGTTGACATATTTTGAAAATGTTCCTTTTGTACCAAACCATTCTCCCGTTCCTGGAATCAAAATAGACTGTGCTTTCTCCTTTGACTTAGTCTGTATTTAAACATTATCTGCTCGTCGAGTCTATCAACCCCCTTAATTTCGCCTAATGAAATCATGCTGGTCATCAAACCTACAAGCCTTCTGCATAAATGGTGGGTTAATGCATTTGAATTATAATGCATAAGTTGGGGCCTTATTTCACTTGAGAGAAGCTGAATCAGATAGTTGCATAGGCCATCACTCACTTACCATTTTGCATGAATGTCATTAATAGTTGCATTTTAAAGTAGACTGATGTAATGAGAGTACTATCCTTCTTATAAAGTGCTGTTCACGTTAGGAGTCTTTGAAACATCAAAATCAGTGGTTGTGGTCGAGTACCCTTGGAGCAGAGGCTCAGATAGCCTCTCTAACAGACAGTAACATGGAGTAGTTTTCTCAATTTCGCAAAAACAGAACAGTTATAAAGTCTGTAGTTTACTTAACACATACTATAATGACTATTTTCAGAAGGAAACAAAGTTACAGCTCATCCATAGCTGCCATCAGACATGAGTGTGCTTTAGCCTCCGGCCCTGAGAGTTTCACACTGAGGAAGAGCTGATAAAAAACAAGTCCAACAACCACTTTACCATCTTAATGTTACTTTCTATGCATATTTTTGCATTTATATTTTATTTTTGCTTTTAAAACCATGACAGTAATCAACAGTGCAAGTGCAAAAAAACCCTTTTTACTACAAAAAGAAAATGTGAGGTGGAATTGGCAGCAAAGAAAACACAAAAAGCATAGCATAACTCTTATGATTAACATTTTTTCCCCTCCTTTGATTAGTATTCACTAAGTAACCGACCCGACATAGTTGTTGGAAATGAGCCATGTGTTCTACCCCTGTCATCCTATCTGTAATGAATGCATCTGTCAAATCATCTCTCTGGGCCGTATTTTGACTGATGGCTGATTCCAGGATTCCCTGTAGCACAACTGCCTCACATCTTTTTGCTCTCTTTCTCTCTCTCTCCCTCTCTTTCTGCTGTGGGATGTTGAAATCATTTCCATTTCTGCCATTAGTTTGTTGATTAGTACAGCTGTTTTTAATTGGTGAGGGTTATCATGTTAAGGAGGAACATCTGCCAAACAAACTCTTTGTTTAAATTAACAATTCAACATTATCTGTGAATCCCTGAGCTCTTTTCCTGCAAAAAAAACCAAAACAAACATGTATATGCATTAAAGCTTCATCAGCTATAGTAATGCACGTTATCTCAGGCACTGGAAAATCCCCTGCAATTTTTGGAGCCAGCTCGTGGTTATAGCATAAAAAAAAAAAAACATGTCAATTTTAAAGTTATATTTTTAGATATCAACATAACTTTAAGTGATCGTCAAGAAACAGTAAACACTGAAAAGGAAATTTGACTTCAAGCAGGTTTCATCAGGATATTTCCATTAACAATTATTTGTGTGAGTTCTTGTCTGTGAACATTATCACCTCAGCAGTTCCCCTCAGCTCTGTGGAGCATTTCAGCATTTTTTTTTTTTTTACAATAAGTATGCTAGATATTTCCCTCAGTAGTTGTTAGAGACAAATAGCATCATACTACAAAACTATTTAGTCCAGCTTGCTGAATCCGAACTGCATCACCACAACTCGCACAACACTATTGCCGGACAATTGGTGCGGGAAGATTCTGCAAAAAAACCCCCGCATTGCGTTCAATGACTGTGTTTGTGCTTGTCATCAATTCCAGCCAATGTTCTACTCATCAAGACAAGTTATTCCGTATACACACGTTCAAAATGTGTGTAGTATTATATCATTATTTAGTAGTTCATGGTTAGTAGTGCAACCTGGAAATCGTTGTTAAAAAAAAAAAAAAAAAAAGGTTGGCAAAACACCTTCCTAAAAGACTTGGTCACTCAGTAAGAATGAAGCAGCCCTGAAGGTTGAGAAGTGTGTCTCACTGATAAATCACTACTCAGTGAATGCTCTGCTCCCTCTATTGGTGTTAAACAGTCCAATAATCTCTGGCTTTTGTCCCGAAGAAAGCATGGGCTGCCAGGGCTCTGCCTGCCGCCACCAACACTTGATTTGGTTTGTACATTTCCTTGAGTGATTGTAGTCAGTGGAACTGGTCAATAAAGTTGGTTACTTCAAATTCAATTCTACTTGAAAGGGCACCCTCAATTGCATATTTCCATTAGATTATCAAAATCCCAGGATCATAAAAAAAAAGAAAAAAAACTGCGATAGATGCGGGTGATCTGCAGTCAGCGTGTCGTGAACTACATCTGCCAGTTCTCCATAAACTCTGGACTGTGAAAGCACAATTTATGCACCCTTTCCTTGTTTCCAAAACTGTTTTCCCCTGGCTAGTGTTTTATTTTGCAGGACACATTCAATGAACGCTCTGAGATGAGGCATCTAATGTGTTTGTCTTTAGACTGTTGATGATCAGTCAGTCCCTCTTCCCCCAGTTTGGTTTCTCCACTCTCCCCTCACTAATCATCTTCCCATGCTCCCTGATAGATATCATATATGAGAGCTATTACTTAATTTTTGATTTGCTCAGGCTGTTTCTCCTCAGCCGTGACTCCAGCCGTTTATGCTGTGATTGCTCTTGACATTTTAATAAGAAACTTTCCTGCGCTGACCCCAAGGTACCCACCGCTATGTGTTCTGACTCACAAGTGAAACATAACAGGAACTGTGTGCAACTGTAAACATTCAGTAGTCCAACATAATGTTCCCTTTCAAATTCAAATTCATTGTTTCCACCCTTTACATGTGTTAAGACTCAATCAAATTTGATCAAGTCAAGTCTTAATACAAGTGTCTACTCGTGGTAATTATCTCTATATTTCTTGCAATCCTTTGAATATGAATTCATTTATTTATTTTTGAGTCATGCACTGATCACAGGGGATGTTGGAAACAGTGTCCCTCATTGCATCTGTTTTTGTGACCGAGCAGGTGTCTAATCCCACAAAATGCAAACATTTTCCCCATTAAAAAGCAAATGCGCCAAATTAATGCTAATCTCATCTTTGATGATCACACAGCCCTCCCACTTATCAGTGAGCAACACAGATCTTCGTCTGTCAAGTGTCGTTATGCATATGCATCATCTTAATTATTTCACAGAGCTTCTTGTTAGCCACTTCAGTATCAGGTGGGATTCGCTGCAGTTAATGTTAGCCATGTCCCCTCTTTGGATGGCAAGAGTATAAAAAAATAGGACGCATGATGGAGGGATAAGTGCAGGTGTAATTACACTTTTATTTTTCCATTAAAGAATTCAACCACACATTAATTCATCCACTCACAGATAGCTTTAGCTTATTGAGCCAGGATCATTTGAATGCCTCTGCAATACTGCTAAACATTTAGGCTACAATGTAACATTGATTATGTACCTATTGGTCTTCACTGTATGGCACACTTGTGCGGAGTCAGACGCTCAAACAAAGCATCCATTACACCGACATGCGATTGTTCTAACATCTTATTGCGAAACCATATGTATAAATCCGCTGCTGTAACAACTTCCAATCTTCTCGGGAGGCTTTGCAAGATTCTGCAGAGATTTGCTCCCATTCAGCCACAGCATGATGAGCTGCAGCATTGATATTGGGCGCAAAGGCCTGGCTCGCAATTGATCTTCCAATTCATCTTATTTGTTAGATGGGGTTGAGGTCAGGGCTTTGTCCCGGCAAGAGTCAAACCCCAAACTCCAAAAAAAAAAAAAACATTTCTTTGTACATGAAAGTTCAATTTTGACTTTGGAAAAAAAAAAAAGTAGCTGTCATCCACATCTCCTGGACCTTGATTTATGATCGTAGCATTGGCATGTTAGAACCAGAAAGGGCTCTCCCAAAATTGTTGACTCAACGTTTGAAGAACACTATTATCTAATATCACCGTATCTTATCGCATTAGGATTTAACTTAATTGAAATGATCTGTCCTGTACACATACTTTTGGCCCTGTATCTTTTCACCCTGTCTGTGTATCTATCATCACAGCAGTCTTAGTTCACTGCTATGTTTCATTTGTAACATGTCTCTTCAGCCCTTGTGCTGCCTATAGCACTTTTTGGAAAAACAAAATGTATAGCCACGAATGAAACCCAGGATACGAATACCAACAACATCCATAACATTTCTCAAAAAGTAAAAAAAAAAAAAAAAAATGAATATGTAAATCAAAAACCTGATGCATTCAAAGTTAGAATCAATGTGGCACCGCACGACTGGGGAGAAAAATAGCTGCCCCACTAACTTATAATGAGCAGAGCCTTTGCTATCTATTGGAATTCCAGGTCTATTTCCTTTAAGTGTTAGTGAAATACAGAGGGAGTGTTAGAGGAGAGACGGTGCGGCTGGAGCATGGATGGAGGTGAGATCTGAAAGATTGAAGATGGATTTCTGTGGGAGAGCTGTGTGGGCATTAGAATGCTGATGGTGCAGGAGAGACTCTTTCTTGGGAAATCACTCGTCTGCATCATTTCTCCACTCAAACCAACCGTCAGAATCAGTTTCACTGTTAGGCATTCATGAGTATCCTGAGGCCTAACACTCCCTTACACTTATCCTATGAATATGCGCTTGTACGTTCTGTCAACTAGTGACTTGGTCTTCAGCAACAACAATAACAACTTGAAGCGTACAGGAACCTTTCTACCCAGTAGATGTCCAAAAAAATGTTCCACGCTCCTATCAGTCGCTTCTGCGGAGCCCATAGTATTTTATCTTTTAATTTTTCACACCAAAAACGGTCTGGTTGACTGGTCAGCTTTTTTTTTTATTGGCTTCAAACCAATCCATGTCTGACAAAGAGATAATGTACAGCCTTTGAAAGACACTTTAACAGAGATCAGGATACATTGAACAGAGAGAGGATCATTTTTATGACTCTGTTCATACTCTGGTGATCAGCCAGTCACTGCATTTTGGTACTTCCTGCTCTTGCTAGGAATTTTTCCAATATTTCGTTCATATCGTTTTTCAAAGACTCTATCATCATGGGCTCGATCCAAATGATGGGAAAACAAATGACCAAAACATGTGCTGTGTTCCATGGCCACCCATTTTCCTATCCGTGCAAGAAATGAATCCACTATACTGTTTTGTATTATAGAAATGTATGCAACATGTGACAGACATCAGTAGCACTGTATTGTTTATTATCTATAAGATCCAACATTTTATGTTATTATTTTACTGTTGTGCAATTAAATATGCACAGTTACACGTTTAATTATACTTACTCTTCACACTCAAAACCTGGTTAGAAATTAATATTAAGTATTCATTTAAGACACGGTGATAGGTTGTGGGTAAGGCGATTCATTTTGCACATACAGCTCAATAACACCCGCCCCCAATTCCTTTTCATTACTTTTGTTTTTTTACTTCATTTTCACTTTTACCGAGAACGATGGTGTGTTCTGTCACACCTTTATCCAGTGCTGCAACAGCACTAACATAGTGTGAAGATAGTTCTGGCAGTGCAAGATTTTTATCTTCCCTGATTCCCCCACCCTTCCCACCAGGTGACAGGATAGCAAAGTTACACAATTGCACTGACGCAAGTCTGTTCTCTGCTGAGTGAAAAAGATGCAATATTCACAATTACAAATCAAGTGTATCAGCCTGAGAAAAGCCTGATGTTTAGGTCTTGCATTGAATCTCAGTACACATCTCATCAAATCAGTGATCCAAGATTATAGAGTTCTGGATAAAGGAGTGCTTACAGCGAGTGTGGGCTTCAGGTTGTTTACAGCATTTGCAGACCTGTCATGTCCACTAGACTGGCCAAATCTATTCTCTTTCCAGAGGCAATAGTGATGGATTATCTGCCCTTAGTAAGGCATAATTCACTATGGTTCTTTTCTACTCTGTGGACTGGCAATTAAGTTTGTAATTGCTGCAGGTTATTTAAGTGCGATTGACAGACTTGCATATGATTTTTTTGTTTGTTAAATGAATTTCCCCTCGTCAGTCACAGCTATTAGCCTTCTCCACCATCTCCCTTTCTGCTTAAACATTGTCAAATCAGGAATATGGTCACAGTGTTTGCTTTACATCTAATTAAAACGATGTCTTAGAAAGTCAAACAAATCTCTGTCATCCATGTTGTTAATTAAACACTTTTCACTTTAATGTCTTCATTTGAATGTGTGGAGAAGTGATAACTGAACCGGCCGGGAGATATTTTTATCTGGTGTGCATACAATTTATGCTGTTTTAATTTGTATAGACTTAAATTATGCTGCTGAATATTGCTTTCCCCATGACCCCTTATGATGATGTATTAAAGACATTCTAATAAAGTGGGATGGATAAAGGGTTACGTTACTGTTACAATAACACAACTCACAAAATACACCAATGCATTAAAACAGCATAACAAACTTGAATGAACTGTGTTAATAATTCTGAATAGGGTATAGTCTTGAAACCTTTTTTTTTTTCAGAACTCAAACAAATTCAATAATAATAAATTCCCTCATAACTACATGTGTGGGAATCCACCTTTTGTCCCTATAGTGTATTCCTGTCTGTCTTACAAGTCTCACGTGACTAACTTTGTGCAAGATAAAGGACTTGTCTATTGTGGTTTTTATATTGTTCCCTCTGGCATCTCATCAGATATCCCAGTGAGGGACATCAGGGTCATTTTACTGTCTTATAAAACAACCAGTCCCCTGCCAGTTTGGTTCAAAACGATTCCATAAACAAAGATATAAGTCTCAAAGTATGCCCCAGTGAAAGGCCTTATGGGAAAAATTACACCTTTCAAGCGATTTACACTCCTGTCCGTTGAGAGCTCCTCGTTTTTTGCTCTCCCTCTTTCTTTGCCTCTCTCTCTCTCTGTCCTTTCACCCCATTATATTACTACATCATATTCATCACAATGCTAAGTAATCATTGCCAAATGTAATACAGTGAAGTCATCTGCAATAATATTAATACTATGACCTTCTCCCCATCTCTCTCCTTCTGTATTCTAGTTGAGAAAGGCAGTGATGGACCACATCTCAGACTCTTTCCTGGAGACCAACGTCCCTCTGTTGGTGCTCATTGAAGCGGCCAAGAGTGGAAACGAGAAGGAGGTCAAGGAGTACGCCCAGGTGTTCCGTGAACATGCTAACAAGCTGGTGGAGGTCAGTCATAAATTATACATCGGGGCACACCATATATACTCACATACTGTATGTCTATTTATATTCCCCAGTTCAGAACGTAAAGCGTTATGTGCGAATATATAAGCAATGCAGGTCAGGTCACCATAATGGTGCCTGGAGTTAAGCTTTGAACCAGCCCACAGAGGCAATTAATCTTACTGAGCAATATAAACCTTGATCATTAAATAAAAAGAGAAAAAAATGCAGCCTGTACTGCATTTTGAAAAGCCTGTACAATGTACGTATTAGAAATTGCGATATTGGCCCAAATGTTATTTTATTATTTGGTCATTTTCTGTTGCAGTTAGAGAAACTGCAACAGAAAATGGCGACTAGAAAATTTTTAAAAAAAATGTATCACACTGTAAAGCAGACATGTAATTAGGACAATGTGCCCATGTCCACTATTAAAATATTTACACCTTTTCAAACACACACACACTTCTTCTTGAATTCTGCACATACCTTATGTGTACATTCTTTCTTTCACTGGTTGAATGCCATACAAAAAGCTTTTCTTTCAGACACTGGGGGGAATATTAAATTATTTGCAATGTGGTAAGCAGAATGGAGGTACATCTTGCGTCAAAGCATGTTCTTCTTCTTAACTGCGTGCGCAGACATTCGTGGCTGAAATCACACTGGAAACCACAACTTGAAGCTTCAATCATCATTGACTTTTATATTAATTTTTAAAATAACATGCTCGGTTTGTAGCTCGGTTTGCAGAGCTCAGCCACCGCGAGTGATGTTGCTGCTTGCAGCTGGAAAATAGACCCCTGTGCTGTTTTTGTTTCATCGTGGTGACGCAAATAGTCAATCACAGCTCAACCTTACAAGTCTAATTTAGACATGTGTCGCTATGAATAAAGCATTTAAGACTGTTTCTTTGCACCTGAAATGTCTTAATGCACATACAGTAAATGTGCAATTACCTGCCACAGAACTACCTTTCTAAAGGTTAACAAAATGTAATCACAGCAACTGTAAATATAGCTTTATATGGTCATACTATATGTACCCTATGCATAATGGTGGGTAATTATTGTTTGCCTCTATGAAGCCACATGCACTGTGGTTCTCTTTACACACAGAAATATTTGTATAGTTTTTGCCTTAGATTGTAGCAAGTAGATATGCTATGAAGGAGTCTGACTCCCATTGTATAGGTCTGTTGCTTTTACTCATGTAAAAGTAAATATAATCTAAAAGAAACCCACAGCCACTCAGTCAAAACTGAGATAGAACCCTAAAGCAAGAGTAAGTTACAGTTCATGTACTGCCACATGCTGCAGGTGCACTGATACACGACCAATAGGACAGGTAAATAAGGCAAAAATAAGGTAAAAGGTGTCACTCGGCATTTTACATTACATTACAGTTCATTCAGCTGACGCTTTTGTCCAAAGCGACTTACAATAAGTGCAACCAATCAAGGATACGACTCTAAACAGCGAGAATCTTACAAGTACATAAGCTTCAAATAGGTGTAATCATACAAGTGTAGAAAAAAAAGCCAAAACAAAGTAAGTGCAACAAAGAGAAACAAGAGAATAAAAATGAAACCATTCGCTTCAAATAAGCCAACCAAGTGCAAAGTACAATTAAAAAAAAAAAAAATGTTAAAATTCTTTTTTATATTGACCGAGGTGCAGTCGAAACAGGTGGGTTTTCAGTCTGCGCCAGAAGGTGTGAAGACGGCTTTGTTACATATAAAAAATGTGAGCTATATTCAAACTGTAAAAAGCTTTTGCTCCTCTTCATCGAACCATGCTATCTGTGTATGTCTCAATGATTTTCCCCATTTTGCTCGAAAACCAAACCTGGCATTTTAATTTACATGTTTAGGTGCAAATGAGTCTATTATTTTTTACTAGAGTTGCTCAAATGTCACCATTGACTAAGATGGGACCATGCAAGTTTGCCCGTCCATTTTACATGTGTTTTGCGGACCTGAAGAGGGCTTAGGATTTGGTACTCGGGGTGTCTCGGGCAGGAACTGTGGAAGGACTGTTACTTGTATCCATATACCCAGCCCTACGCGAGAGACATCTACAGTAACTCTGCAAATGCTGTGCAGACGATTCATGATTCATAGGCACGAGAGGTTGTGTTACTCCAGGTCAGCTTTGTAATCGTTTCAGCTTAAGGGGTTTGACACGTTTGTATTTAGGTTTATACATTGACTACCACTCATGAGGAGTTTGGATAGTGTGTTTCTTGGTCGTCACCTCTGCAGTAGGGTAGGAGGAAAGGTCCTGTGATAAATTCCTCTGCCATTCAGTGGGCGTTGCTTTTTGTTCTCATGGCCCCTTTCAAAGAAGCCTTTAGAACCCTTTATGTGGCCCTCTCTCAACATACTGTCACTTAAAACAGCACCGCTACTTCTTTTGCCATCAGCTAGAGAGTGAGTGATGTGTGTGCCCTTTTGGTCTGCCCCAGCTGTTTGCTGATGAGGGAGGATCTGACTGATGCTCCTCTCAAAATCATGTCATTTGCATCCAACAATGTTAAAACTTTGTTTAGCCCAAGGACATTTTAGGCAGATACATTTTATTATTCTGATAAAGGGGAAAAAAAAGGGGTGGGGGGGGATGGGGGCTGGCATTTATTTTTGCCTTGCGCCTTTTTTGGTTCGTTATGTAAAGCATGTGCAACAGCGAGCTACAGAGCCGTTGTTTGTATGCTAAGAAGATGGAACGTAAGCCCTAGTCCATGCAGAGACTAGCTCATTGCCTGTGCAATGGTTTATTGCAAGCTTGTGTGATGGCAGACATGAATCTCCATACAGCTATACAGTGCAATTGAAGTGTGAATTATTTTATTGGTTTAAAAAAAGACAACTTGTGTGTGTTTAATAACATCCAGCATTGTGGGGGAATTGGATAAACTCCACTAATGTTCACAAACATTTTACATAGACTGAATATGTTGCATAATTATCCCATTTGCATATATTTGCATTGTCTTAGCTGTGTTCATCACAAGGGGACCATTTGCAGCGTCAAGTGTGTAGTAACAAAATTGAAATCTGTTCATTAAAAAAAAATGGTGTGTGAAAATGGTTTGAAAAAATCAGTCAAACACAGCGAAACAGCACTGATGGCCTATTTTAAAGGGATATGAGTGGCTATGATCTGTTTAAGGTCGTTTCTAGCAACCTGTCCCTTCATCGGATTTCACAGCGAAAGTAGACTCATGTTAACAAGATGTACGATTCCCTCACGCCTCTCTGGCTCACTTGTTGCATGGTGGTTCACAGTTTGCTGGGCCGGTAACATGGCTTATTAACATCAGTGTCATGGTAGGGGTGAGGTAAATGGGCTTCATTCACAAAGGTCTATTGTTTTGTGAAGCATGTTTCAAATACAACAAGCTCCACGGTCAAAGGTGGAGCCCGCAAATGACTACTTTTGGTTCCAGAATTCAATAAAGACTTATCAGAAGAGACATGTGTCTCCCCCTGCCCTTTAGTAAGGTAGAGCCCTGCAGGGTTAAATAGGTTCATCACATTGTAGCTGGCAGAGAAGCACATGCATACAAATTTCCATTTCACGAGATAATGAGGTGCTTCGTCAACAAAGTCCTATTAGAGATCTCCAGCTGTGATCATAGAGCTCCAGCCATAGTGTCTGACAAGAGATGGAAATGAGTAATCGGTGTGGTTGGACATGAACTAGGCTGTCATACATTAAGAATTCAATTATTTTAAACAAACCTATTAAAGGAGCTTGTGGAATCCCTGTTACTAGCAGGTCATCTCATCAGAGTGTTTTATGCTTTAACGCCGTTGATTCACAAAGGAAGTATTGAATGTGATGTTTGCATGTTAAATGCAGTTTTTGATTTATGCAAATATGGCAAAAATGTTGAGAGAAAACTGAGAATTAAGTATTCACTGCAGAATTTCACTAAGTGTTATGTGCTGCACTATTTGGCAGCTTTTGTTCTTTGCTTTGCAAATTAGGCCATGGTATAGTTCATCTGTACGAAGGAATACTTGATAACTCCGAACAGACCGTCCATCCTTCCTTTTGACATCCAAACTATGTTCTAGTGTAAGATATAATGAGGTGCAGTGCAGAATAGTATCCTTCTGTCAGGGTGAGCGTGCACATTGCTGATCCTTGCTAGCTGAAGCGCTAATACACTCAAGGCTATCCTATATACTTGGCAATATCATTGCTGTCATCATCATTATTCGCACCATCACAGACACAGTCATCATAACCGCCACCGTCACAATCCTCTAATATATTAGGCTAATTAACATCCTGATCAATGTCACCGCAGTCATCTCCCTGATGTCAGGGAGGAGCTGTCTTATGTCATTAGCCTGGAGTTTGGACATGATCAGCAGTGTCAAAGTAAGAAGTGCGCCTCGTCATGTCTACTTTGTTTTCATTAGATTTTCCTCCATTTGGCTCCACAGTGGACAATGTCTCTTCTCTCTCTCTCCACCATTGTTCTCTGCTCACCTCAGTGACGAGCCAAGTTCACCCCGAGGGCTCTCCTAATCACATCATACTCATTACACCATCTTGACCAGGGACAGAAAACCACTAATTATTAAACTGGGTATATCATTGGTTTAAAGACGTGTAATGGATCTGTGAAATTTAATGGAAGGATCCCGCGACAGTCGGGGACACAACTCCCAGATTAAATGTTTGCATCAGTGTTGGTCATGTATTTTTGTTGAGCTCTGTATTTATACAAATAGTTGCACACTGCTTGTACACAGCCTATGTGTGTAGTCACTCACAACCTTTCACACGTACGCTGATGCACTAATGCACACGTTTTTTCTGTTAATCCTGCAGTACAAGATGACATTTTGGCAGGCCGACAGACGACTCTTGCACTGGACCTGTTGACAATCTTTATTTCTTTGGAATATGATATTTTAACTGAAGTCCACACGGAGGTTGGATAATATCAGTTGTCTCTATTTGTAAAGGTAAATCAGTAAGAAGTGGGGGAAGTACAGTATATCATACAGACACAGAGAAATTGAGCTAGTTATTACTCGGTGTTTGAGAGGCAAATTGTAGGTATCCTTGTATCATTGGTCTATTGACACAGGATTTAAAAAAAGAATTCCCAAGGCTAATTTTAATGAGAAGTACTTAATCCTTACCATCAGTAATCCAGGCATTGGTCTAGTTTTGAAGATAATAATAAATACAACAGCAAAACTAAGTTCCCATTATTACTGGTGTTTCTGTGTGGTAGTTGATATGAATGAAATGGTAAAAGGAAAATGTTTTTACTTAAATAGTCCCTATCTCATTTAGAATATCAGTCTGTGGGCTCAGTTTTTTTATATTTGAAATAACTGAGCGATGCTCTTGGAAGGTTTCAGTGTTCGTGCTCACAAAAAGTTCCATCTTCCCTTTTACATAACTTCTATATAGCCTCTATTTTATTGAATCGTCTATTTACCATGTTATAAAGTGTAGTCCAGATCATTTGGCTGAGAAGTATAACCGCAATTATCAATATGTCAAGTCAACTGCTCAATTCTGGCTGCTATTAATGGATATATTATTCCTTTTTCCAGGACAAATGAGGAATTATCCTCTAAAATTCTATTTAAATTATTTGCTACAGCAATATTATAGGTAGAACATTAGACTTGTATAATGAAGGCTTTAAATATCCTGAGCCATTAACATTTTTTCCATTATTGAAGTATCCAATAGCAAAAAGATTTTTTATTTTTTTACATTCAGTAACTACTATAAATATTTCCTCATTGCTAAGCCAAATCCACCAGTATCACAAATCATCTACAACAGAAACAAGGACATAAACACTGACGCCATAAAAGCAGAACACAGTCCACACTACAATCCACGCCTTCTTTTCTAATGGTTTCCACACCTCTTCTCGTTCCTATTGACCAATTAAAAGCTCTAAAGCTCACAAAACCAGGAAGGTAATCTTAAACTAAGTCCAGACATCACATCCAACAAAGTGCACTTTTTTATTTTATTTTTTTTTTATCACACCCCATTTAACTGTCACCATGTGCTCACATTGCCAAAGGAGTAGAGTACAAAGTCCCTCGAGCATCATAACACAAGTACATGCACCCGCGGATAAATGACAGCGCTTATACGCTACCGCTCATCACCTCCTGTATAATTCAGCATTTGCATACAGTTACTTTGAGAGACCGGAGTCGTTTATTCTAGCTGCAGTTTGGTCAGGAGCAGTGTATTTAATTCATCAATTCATCAATTTTTTTGGAAACGCTACAGTAGAATTAGTATAGCGTCATCCAAATAAAAGTATAAACGTACGTAAGTAATACATTACAAATGTATGTTTTAAAAACAACTCTTTACTACGCTATTGCAGCACGTAGCACCTTGACTGAGTTTCTCATGTTATAACCGTCACATCTTTTGCACTGGAAATTTCACATACAGGGTTATTAGTGCGTATAGTAGACTTTTCTATGGCTTATGGGCTATCAATAGGCAGGGTAGGAATGCTGATTCTCAACCTACCTGACAACAGTCATTACTCCCCCTTGCTACTATATCTTTTTGTCTGTGTATATTGGTTATCTGTTTATTTCCCATTCAATACACATGTATAATCTCCATTTGTCCGTTTTTACTTTATTATATCTGCCTCTTTCATTGATGTTGAAGGCCAAGCTCTCCATTAAATTAGTGTTGCCCACACAGATATGCTCTTGTTAATTCAAACACAAGATGAATATCCAATCTTCTAAAGTTACCATGGTTCCTTTTTATTGCCACTGCAGCGAGAATGTACACGTGCCAGCAATTCTTGGACCTCTAAAGGATGTTACGCTCCATCACTATTCTAATGTCACAATGAGGTTTTCCTCTGACCTTGACTCCATCTTGGAGCATTTCTCTTTAACAGCTGTGGCGTTATGAAGGACACCTCTATATCTGCCTTATCTCTAACAGGGCTCTATCTCTGCAATGCTTTCTGCCATCAAGAGCATAGTTGCGTAATGGCTAGACAAGTCTTTATTGTACATGCCTGCAATGTACTCTAGCACCTATTAAGCACTAATATTAATATTATTTTCTTTCAGGAATACAGTATTGTGTGTCTGTGGTCATAGAGCTTTCTCCATACTAAACTACATTATGCTAGGTTGTTCACTTTACCTTCATCAGTTCATTAGCTTTTCCTGCTTTGGATTTACAGCATTGACCTTACTTTGGACATGAGCAGAGTCAAGGGGAAAGACATACCTCTAGTGATTATGCATAATCAATATGGAGTTGAATGTAACCAATACTGAATTGGCCTTCAGGGCTCAGCGACATGAGACAAACTGCAGCAGTAAATATTATTCTGGGGGCCACTGCATTAAGCACTTTACTGGACAGTTAACCGGGAAGTGGATGGATCACTGTTGGAACAGGTCTATTTGTGATGACCCGAACCTTTAGGCCAACATTAATCCTCTCTTTTCATACAAAGTTATTAGCCTCTGAGGAAATCTACCTTTGGAAGATGTAGCCACAGAGGTGCATAGAAAGATACATCACACCCCACCTAATCCACCTTAGGTATACCCCTTTCGGAGTTATTTTTAGGTGAGTTCACAGCCAAGAAAATGTCAGACAAAAAGGAATGTTGATATTCAGTCGTCTCGCTACAACAGGTTTCTGTTCAGTCTGTAGATTATTGCAACAAAGCCTGTGACTGAGCACAAATCTATGCACATTTCATTCATAAAGAATCCAATCCCCTGATTTTACCCACTTTCATTTTCCTTTTGTTGGTTTTAAGCTCTTTACCATATTAAATGGTATGGGGCACAGACATTAGTGCGTAACACAAACACACAATGGAATGGGTCAACCCTGTGTCTTTTTTTTGCTGATCTACACATAATTACCCATAATTCTAAAGTAGATATTTGCATTCAATTGACCAAAAAGATGATTTAGTAAATACAGGATGCAACTGTTTTACAGTGACAATCTGAACCTCCAAATTCTACTAAATGTTTGTAAATATCTTGTGAATTAAGCTGCAATTATGTATAAAAGAACCACTGTTGTTAGATCGTAAGTAAGTAAGTAAAGATCACAGTTTTCCAATGCCTTTTTTATCCTGAAACACTTTTAATTTTTGTGGTCACCTCTGAGTGCTTTAAGTAGACGTCATCTCAGTGTTTGAGAGAGAAACTCTGCCCATCAGTGTTACTTTTCATGAACTGTCCGGTTACACTAGAGGACATGAGAGTTAATGTCAGTATTTACCATGAAGAAATGGAGGAAAACCTTACATTACCTCAACAAAGAGAAAGACTGTTGGATGGGAGCACATTGGGTGGACACTGAATCAGCTTAGTACTGTCAGTGCTTTTGTACAGCTTTTGTACTCCTATATATCCCTGTGGTGCTGTAGCATACGGACTTTACCCAGAACCTCTAAGTGTTTTTTTCGAGTGCTTGTTCCTTATGCCTCTGGGCACTTTTCTGCCTGTCAAAGATGTCTAGTGGACTCACATCTGAGTTTCTTACACGTTGCAGGGCATGTCAGAACAGAAAGTGTACCGTCAATTCAGTCCATTAGAATTAAGAAACAGAATTGTGAAGAGGCATCGTTGTGAGGAATAGTACAAAAGGGATTTTTAAAGTCTAGGGTGTAAAAAAAAAAGAAAAGAAAAGCACAGCAGGCTCCATCCTTAAGTAATAGAATAAAATGTATCAAGATGTACTCTTGATTAAACCAAACTGTGCAAGAGGGTCCTTGGTCAATGACTAAGGTCAAGAGAGTATAATACACTGACAATATCCGCAATGTCCCCAGAGACCATGTGCCATTGTGATCACTAGGGAGTTTGTTGGCTATAGCAAGAAATCTTTATAAAGCGTTTATAAAGTATAAGGTCAGATGAAAATGGATAAAAAATGAAGTCAATCATGCTTAATGACTGACCTGCTTAGAGGTTGTCTGTAATTAACTGCAAACTAAACTGAATGAATTAAACTGATGTTATTTTGAGTCCTGTGTTTATCATTAAGAGACATTTAGTGCCATACAGTAGTCACTAGATACAGTTATCACTATACATCAGAGGTTTTCAAACTGTGAGGCACACAGGAGAGAGTTGAATGGGGGGGGGTTCGAGGAAGAGAAGTGAGGCAAAGATACTGCGCGAGGTCAAAGGGACAATGCATAAGGTAAAGGGACAGGGGCATGGAAGTCACTTATGGAAGTCACTTGTCACTTGTAGTCTGGCTCGCTGATTTGGCCCACTTATCAACACGGTCAACAGTTGCCACAGCGGCTCTGACGCACAGCTCATGGAGGTTATTAAGGTACTTGGAGGAACTAAAGCACAATTGTCAGTACGATGAACAGTACCTTGAGCTGGGTTTACTTGGACTGACTGAAGTGACTCACTGAGTTATCAATGTCTGATTGGCACAGAAGTGATAGTTAATGATTTCATACGACCTGCGTCACAAACGGAGACCAGAGGTTTTCCAAAGGGGGTTTTAAGGTGAAACAGATTCAGTCGTGGCCGCTAAAGATTTAACCGAGAACCCTGTGAGGAATAACAATATTAATAGGAAAACAAACGAAATCCACCCACCAGCTGATGTCATAAATGTTTCCCCTTAGCAGTCATTACTGACAGCAGTGTATTATGGGTGGTCTTAACGTGATGAAACCTTGATGTACGGTAATCCGATCAATACTGCTACAGGCCACAACCAGTAAAGTTCAGTCAATGGGAGATTCCCACCTCAAGGTAGCACCTACTTAAACTGTAGGATAATCACTTATTTTCCTCCAGTGTGTTATTCGGCAGTACTCTGGCCTATACACTTACTCAAGTGCTCTACTTGGGTACAATTTTGAGGTGTTTGTACTTCATTTGAGTATATTCTTCTACTCAAATAGAGTATGTTACTTAATACTTCTACACCACTACAGTTCAGAGGGAAACATTTTTACTCCAATAACTTTATCTGACAGATGTAGTAACTTTTCAGATTACATTTTTCCATAAAAATGGATGGTGTTAATGGGGTAATCAAACAACACATTGGTGCAATGGTGTTGTTTTGTAGCAGAACTTTCTTTTGTCTTATTTGGTGTTTCAGTAATCATCTCACGACACCCCAGATGTATCACGTGTGTTGGGAATAAAGTAGTTCAACCCTGACCAGCTACAAAAAAAATGTAAACGCACATTGCATTAGTATTAACAATCTATGAATGTAATATATAATATCAGTCACAAAGGTATTTTTCTACAAAATGACTACTTTAACTTTTGATGCTTTAAGTACATTTTGCTGCCGATTCTTCTTTGCTTTTTCTTGAATGCAGAACTTTTACTTGTAATGTATGAATTTATGAATGTATAAATGTATGAGTACTTCTACTTAAGAAAAGGATCTAAGTAGTAGGACCTGACACCATTAGTATCCCACATTGCTCTTCAGTTTTCAATATTAACATTACAACTATCAAACGGTTTGAAATAGTTTGACAGGCGAGGGTGGGACAAAGCTCTGTGCAGACGCCTTCCTGCTTGAAAGCTTAAAATGTAATGCAAAGTCAGTATAGCCACTAATAATAACATGAATTGTCCTACTGCAGAGGGTTGCCAGATGATACCATATGTTTTATTGTGGCCTTTTCAAAGTCGTTTGTTGCATATAGATCACCAAATGACATTTAAACACCAGCGTTATACCAGCAAAATGCAATACAAACAAAACATCATTAAAAACATAATATATATAATTTACATACATAAATAATTTGTGGAACTTTGATTCTAATAATATACACTGACATTTGACAATTTCTTCCTCTTGGCTACTGTGTTAATTCCCCTGTGACTCAGTCCACATGTCTCCGAGGAAATTGGTCATCAGCCCCTTTTCTGAAGAATTACAGCTGTGCCCTAGGATGCAATCAACCAATCTTTTAACCGCAAGCTGCGATTCATATTCTCTGCGTTACAGCTCCACTGTCCCTGTGAGGGGAAAAGAGAGATAAACAAATGGAAATTATACCAGCATCAAGCTTCTATTCACAAAAGACTGCCCCCAACCATCCCCTGCAGGTTTAGGGGAGTCAACTCAAGGGTCTATTATCTCTCACAGAATGCATGAAGTGGTGGCAATGTTTGTGTGACACATTTTACCAAACCTGGCCCATACAAATTGCCGTGAAGATGAGCTTAGTTCTGAGACAAAAAACATCAGCATTCCCGCTAAGAGCTGGGATAGCTTCTGTAAAGGTGCTACTCAACAAGGAGCGAAGGAATTCCTGTCATTTTATTCAGATATGACACTAAGTGGATTACACAAGATTATGTTCGACAAAAGAGAAAGCAAAAGAGGAATAAGACTTGACATTGCACCATGCTTCTGTGAACATAGACTTCCTATGGTAATGTGATATATAGCTCGGCATAAATCCTTAATTATATCATGTGCCCATGGGGGCTTAGTCATATCACGTTTGATGTCCCATAATGCCTTTTTTTCCTCTGATTCATGTATCATCTTCATATTTCCAGGATGTGAACAATATACTGTTCCAAAGTGCAGGATGTTCAGACCTGTGACATTTCGTCTCTAATGTAGAGACTGTACGTTAAATGGGATTTTATCTCATTAGTCATGAGATGATTAATGTTCAGTAATGTTCAGAGGATACAATTATTTTTGAAAATCTAGTAAAAAAAAAAAAATTATTAGATGATGACCTTGAACTCCATGTCATGTTTTTGAACAATTCTTAATATTCCAATGCATTTGCACTGTTGTGTTTGACCTCTATTATAGATTAATCAATGGGGGGAAAGTGCTGCAGACAAAACGTCGCAACGAAGCAATGCAGTCACTTTGCAGTTGTACTCTCGTCTGATATACATCAATGGAATAGCGAAACATGTTTATTAAGAACACAAATGTATAGAACAACGCAATGGAGTCAAACCATTTGTGGAGCTTCACCATTTGTTTTCTCGTTTGTATACCAATAAAATATTAACCTTTGTAAGTTATTGATTCTGTCAAGGGCATGTACTTTATCCTTAAGCAGTTCAAGTATTCAGTATGTTACCTTCATAATTGATCTCATCTGTGTGATGAGATCTGTGTGGTGTGTGCCCTTCCTCATATAGATAACTTCGCATTTTCTGCTCTTACAGCATAGCGGGGGAGCAGGAAATGCTAGATCTCAAATGGGAGTCAATATGAAGCACGCTGCCTCCAGAGTTATTACCCATCATGCCGAAACCTTCTGTTCTTGCATGCTATGAAACTTCAATTAATGTCTGTCTTTATTTTTATTCTCAGCGAAGGATAGAATACATTACGACACTCTATCTTTCTCACATAGGCACACAGTGTACACACAGATACATTCAGCTTCTTCGTAATATTATATTCCACGCATGTTTGTGTGGACTGTATATTGGGTTATTCGTCTTAAAGTTTTCGGCAGCTCGGATATCAATTGGCGGGGTGAGTTTTAAATTGTGTTTGGTACGTTTTCTTATGCATAGCTGTGTACCATAGTGTCTTTTTTGTTACTGCCTTTAAGTCTCGCCAAAGTCAGAAATGTTAAATTCCTGCACGCTTTAAGCAAACTGCATACATGTACAAAAAAAGTAATTATCGGTTTTCTTGAGAACGCCCATGTCTAATTTTGATTTCATGAGACAGAATGGGCACGAAAGTAGTTCTATTCATATGAAATGGATCAGCAGACAACCTACAATGCCATGTACGCACAGAGCCGGCCATCATTTTCCATTTTTGTCTTCTCTCTTTCATTGATGGAGAGACCTTCGCAAGCCATCTTTTGTCTATTAAAATTCATCATCCATAGAGCCACTGTAATGGACGGTGAGGAGAGCACATAGAGCTTATTTCAAAGTGAAAATTGACTCTTTGTACCCACTTTTCCTTTAACTCAATGCTGAGAAGGCCCAGCTGAAAGATAGACAAATAAAAGCACTGGCTGACAAAATAAAACATTCAACACAAATGGAAATCATTTAGCCTACTGTGTCAAAATATAGACATATTTTGACACAGTAGGCTAAATGATTTCCATTTTCTATAACTTTTGAAAAAAAAAAGTGCTTCAGAAAAGATTTTGAATGATTTATTTTTCAAATTGAAGCATTCCTCCATGAGAGGCCTGCCCAAATCCATTTTATTAGTTTCATAGACTTGACCAAGAGTGTAGCAGTGATTCTCTGTAAACTTAGATTGATTTGGGGTTTTGATTACTCTTCCAGTTCCTCACTCAACCTGTTCACCGTCAGCATTGCTAATTCACCAAACCAGAAGTGTAACTCTTTTCCCGTGGCTCATCAATTCAACGACCTCTTTATAAAAGGGTAAATTAAACCACGTCCCACAGCCATTTTAGCTCACCGACAGCAGGTTAATGGCTCATCAAGAGTCTGTTCTCTCTCCTGAAACTGATCTTCTCCTTCTCCTGCCTGCTCGTCCTTATACGGCTTTATCGATGACATTGTACTGTGAGTTTGTATTTTTCTGTGCACTTGCGTACAATTCTGTTTAAAAGAATTCAGAGTAACTCCATGCCAGCTGGCAAACTGACATGCGTGGTTTTGGTGTATGGGTGAGGTCAGAGAATTTACGGAGAGAAAGAGAGACCTCAGAGAGTGGAGAGCCACAAACAAAAAGGAGTCCGTTTTCTGGCTTCGTCATTAGTAATAATGAAGGACATCTCATTCTACTTAAGGAAACAGGAACTGGTTGATTTTGCTTTTTTTTTTTTTTTCTCTAAACATGCCAGATGCCATACAGTATATGGCCATGAGTAGATTAGGTCTAGGTCTTTATGAAGTTATTTTGGAATACATGATAGATTTCATGTTCAGTCATTTGTGCTCCATATGAGCAAGAAATGTGTGATTTCATATTAATAATGTCACATAGACACAACAGACATATTTTCAACACAATTACTGTAAGTATGTGATTTATTTCAAGTCTATTTTGCCAATTCTGATTTTGTGATAAATTGATATATTTCCTGAAACAATAACATTACACTTATAAATTGTGTCTCCATACCAACTATCCGTAACCGTGTTATTCATTTTGACATACTGACACGCAAATACAGCATGCATAATGTGATACTAAAGTGGTTTACATTAAAACCTCAACACAGAATTCTGAACACAATTTAATCCCAAAAACCGAAATAGTTTGTCTTGCTACACTAAAGCCCAACAGTCGAATCGCTGCTTGCAGCTATAATTGTTCAACTTCTTCCTCTCATTCTAAAAGCCAATGTTAGCTGCTGCCAGAGTTTCTCAGCTCTAGGAAATAGTTTTTTTCCTATCAAAAAAACCTAACTTGCCCTGTGTAGGCATTGATTTGATATCATCCAGGTGCATCGGAGTGAGTCAAGTTGTCGTTCCCTATTTTGAAACACTGATATAGGGGGCTGAGTGCAGTTCGTTTAAGTCCCCGTACACATCTTTGATTTTTAAGTACAACCTACTGTCACTGATCTGCAATTTTATTAATTATCCCTGAAAAAGCAACCAAACACAAACCTTTAAGGCATCATGTGCCAGCCCCTAGGTTTTACCGTATACATTAAATTGTTACTTTTTTGCCTCCGCACTGTTATTTGAAACTAGAACAATCGTCCTATGTGATGCGACTGCGGAAAAAATGCACCGCTCAACTCCTACCAAGCTGGATTGCAATATGCGGAAGTGAAACAAATCTCAGAGGAGCTGCTCCACAGCCCCGTCTCCCCTTCCCTGAGGTAGAAAGCCCTAGTTTGAGTGTTCACTTACATCATCAAAGGCCCCCTCTGTCTCATGTAATATTAACATGTGCTAAATCAGTGGCAAACAGCAGCAGCAATGTTTACACAGCATTAGCACAGGCTTGCAAAGCCACATAGAGAGGGGCTGTCTTTGTGTTCAAAGATTAGGAGGCTCTGACACCCATGGGGGGGGGGGTGAGATTATAGTATATATGGGTTGGCTGTTTTACAAGGTGACTAATTTAGGCACACTGCATCTGTCCTCCACAGGAGCAGTTTTGCAGATTCTGATTTTAAACTAAGTGGCCTCACAGTGGGGAGACTATTTTACTAATGTTCATTCCCTTTGTGGTTTTCGTAGCGTCATCATGTGACACGATTGCTATCTATGGAAAATCCCCTACTGTGCGTAAAAGCGTAAAAAATTACCCCAAAAAATAAAGCTTGTGAGAAGGTCAGGTAGACACTGTGTGGGTGTCAGGAAAGAACAGGCAGACATTCATCTGTAAGCTGTTTGACTTTTTGACACAGGCTTATATCTAATAATCAGAAAGCTTTCGAGGGGAAGTGGGCTGTCACTGTGGAGTCAAATCAGCTGGAAATCAAGTCCATTAATCACATAGTGCTTCATTTAGTCCTTTTCTCGACACACCTCTGAAGTATGTCTGTGTGGAGGAGTAAGAGAGAATGCGGGCTTCAGTTGGAAAGAAAGAGAGAAAATGATTGGTGGTGCAGAAGAAAAGCCATCAATTCTCATTATGGAAAATAGATCATCTCTCCTAATTAGAGCCACAGCTTTTTACCACAGTACAAATGCAGAATAACGCAAGCTGGCAATGGCAGGCGCAACCCATTGCTGATTAATTAGGTGGGAGAATAAAAACCTACAAAGACCCTGTGATTTTGCCCCAGATAGCTTATTAAAGTTCAAGCTCAATACATTGCAGGTTCGGTCTTCTGGGAAAATATATATGGAAATATATCCAATTCCAACGCCTTTATGATTTGCTTCTTATGAAACATGACTGCCCCTCTGTTAAATAAATGTGCCTTGCTGTGTGTCGCTTAATAACAGAGAAAGGAATAATGACTGTAACTTGTACCTTGCTTTATTCAGTAACATAATGAGAGAAATCAGGAAGGAAATTGCTATGGGAAAAAAAATTAAAATGTATATGTATATATAACATATACATCAAACAAATATGAATATATGAGATTTCTGATATCTCTGGTGAAATATGTGTCCTGAGTTCAAGTTAAGATTGAGAGCTGTGTCCTAATCCCTTCCTTAATCACCATAGTAATTTGAAGATATTAAGTGACACACACTGGCATTTGTTCAATAATCATGAGACAATAGAGTAGATGGGTACAGAGGGATTTGTTCCTTGTCAAATGTGGAGTGACGGGTTTGGAGAGGAAGAGAATTTTGGCACTATCAGACAGACATTGCTCGAGCGAGGAGCACTATAGATAATTGGGATCTTCCTTTTTAGATGGGAGGTCATTAAGGTAAAAAAGTTCCATCCTTATGATGGATTATTCAAAGTAAAAGAGGTTCATGTAACAGCTAGTCTTCTTAAAGCTATAAAGCATCTTGTGTCTATAAACAGACATCTGCCTGTCTGTCACATACAGTATGTCTCAGTTTTCACATGACACCCCACCTGCATTTTGTCGAGGACGTCAAGACGTTGTTTCCTTTTTTTGTTTTTCGACCACTCGTATAATAACCTGCCTGTGTTCAGTTATATCCTATGTTTGCCTGTGAAAGTCATGGCCACGGCTCTTAACATATCCACATGTCTGCTGCTGCCGCCGCTTTTTTACTCAAATGAAATAAATAAAGCAGGGACATAAATCCAGCCAAGCACAAACAGGACATATACCTAATTTCATTTCCTTTCTTCTCTGACCCAATGTAGTCTTATCTCCCTCCTCAGCACTTTTTGTGCTTTGTCTATTTATTTTCCCCTCTCCATTTCCCAGTTCCTCTCAAGACTTTAAGCCAGATAAGTTGTGGTTTGTTTAGCAGAGGTCACAGGTGAAGAGAATATCCTGGATAAGGTGGAACTAAAAGAGTGAAAACACAGCAGTGCAGCTCAGGCCTAAACAGCCTCATAATGCAAGCTGAAAATGCCCTTGTGCATATTCATGAGGCTGGCAATGCTCATCATACTATCTTTGATCCGATTCATAGAGTATGCAAATGCATTTGTGCGCACACGAGACATCTCTCGCCCTCCTGCTAGCTGCTCAGATCATCAGATCATCACCACCCAGAGTTAGCCACACTAGCTCGCTCTTCCACAGGAAGCATGCAGCTAACGTAGTTTACTGGACTATCTAACACTGTTTGTTCAAACTGCTTTTTTTTTTGTGCGCAAGTGCTCTAATGTGCATTAATGAGAGCGTAGTGTAATGTGATAGATTGTGTGTTGCGAGTGTAATGTGTGTTATTCTGGGTTCATTTGATCCATACGCAATCATTGGTCCGATCTTATTGCATTACAGGCAGCCACAGGGGGGATCCTTTCACATGTTGTACACATGTTGACTTGGAAATTAAAAGTAACTTGGAAAAGCAATGTGACATGTGAGTGCATACATCTGGGCGTAATACAGCTGTTTCACACAGATGTGATGATGGCTGTGGGCTGATGTGTGATCTGCTGAGCCACGAGGCCATTCAGACACATATTCTCTCGTGCACAACTGCGTGCGACAAACGGCCGCTTGCATACACGTCAATGAAATCGTTCATTTTGAAGATTTTCGTCAAAGTGTTTGTTGTTTCGAAGTATTTCCCTGTGGTTTTTTTTGCCGGTGTATCTGAGAATGCATACAAATAACTGCACACCGTTCAGATTTAACCGTAGACTGGAGGAAGGTAGTCGAAACATAATGTATAATAACATTATTAAAGCCGAGGTGAAAACGTTCCTTGTATAACAGAAAATTGGCATAAAGACACTTTGGTAACACTTTCTATGAATGCCATGTCTAAAATGCATGACAAGCACATTCATAAAGCGCTATAATGCATTAACAAGGCTTTATAACACCTATAAATGTTTATAATCATGCATGACAACTTATAACAAGGTTTATATAGTACTATAAGTGGTGGACATCAGTTCAGCATTCATAAAGATTTATACCTCCATGCCAAAGTGACAACAGTGTTTAAAAGAAGATTATTATATATTATACAGCACATTACAACTACCCGAGCTTTGGTCAGTTAAAAAGACACAGAGAACTGCTGTAACACATCATAACAGATTATACATTTGAAGTTTCTGAAATGTAGTGTCTTATAAACATTAATAACAGGGTTTAGCATTATAAAGTCTTATGGTTGTGCTATTAATGCACTATAGACATGACCCTTCTAGAAAGCGTCAGTGTTAGGAAGTGGGTGGATGACGGCATTCACCTCCCTAATGTTCGAGTAGAAAGAAATATTTTCAAATTCAAGGTTATCTCGTTTCTACGTCAAAATGAGGACAGAAATAAAGCCACATTATACTTAATATTTAGTTATATTTTTCCAGCCTGTTGCCGGGTATGATGTCAGTGCAGACTCACAATACGTTGGTATGACTAAATGTAAAGCTTTAAACGGCATAGAAAGATGTGCACATACAGTGACAGATTAACACACAGTGTAGACTGTATTTCTCATATTAACTTTGAGATATCTGTAAAGACAAGGAAGTGACATAGGGTCTGTGGTAGAGATATCGGGTGCATTTTTACAATGCAAAACAACAATAGTTCTACTTCTGCATGGAGTCTGACAATTCTAGTTGGTTACAACTAGTAAGAAGCATGCATTCTACATTTTATATACATCTATCTATAACTGCACCTCTGTCACCACTTCCTGCAACTGCTCAACAGTTGGTGACAAACCGTGCAAAGAAACTGAAATTATAATGGCTTTTTCAGTGTGTTATTACTGTACCTGCAAAACAACCAAATTACATGGCAAGGTAAAAGATGTTAATCCTTACCCGGCTGTCTTTCAGAATGGAAAATTACATTTCATTTTGCTCTTTATTCGGTCAGTAATGAAATGCTGTGTCAGCCTCTGCTTTTTCTGTCACCATGGTAACAAGCATGCCCTTTGGTAATAAAGCCGAAGAACACTGAATCAAGGCTGAGTTATCGAGGTGGGAACATTTTCACTCCCAAAACAGTGCTGAAATAAGCAAGAAGGTGCTCCAATTGTTCCAGGGGTGTTTCAGACCCTTGATCAGGATCCAGTGATTATTTGTGACAAACTTTTATTTTATAGCTAAAGAATCATAAAATGTGTCCACTTTGCTTTCATTACATTATATCAACTTAATCCCTGAAAAAAGTGCATTTATATTAATTGACCTTTTGTTAGAACAGCATTTCTAGCATTTATATTCACTGGACAGCTTAGAGGCGAGTAAAGAGGACAAGAAAAATGAACAAAAGTCATTTTAGATGCCTAAAAGATTCAGTTATGACTCTCAAATAAATGTAACGGTAACAGCATCATTTTATTCATCATCTAACTTGTGATTCTGTACGTATTTTTTATTTGTATACTTTTATTTTTTGGCCATTTTCTTTTCTTTTCTTTGCTTTACTAGATAACAGCCAGACATTGTAAATAAATGGTAAGCATCCTAAAGCCCGACGACACTAGCACGCACCATTTATTTTTTTCAAAAGCTGACAAGCTAAGGTGAGGGTAGTCAACCATCTCTTGCACACGCATTTATAGATACATTGATCATAAAGGAAAAATATTTAGTCTCATATCAGCTTTTAACTTGTTGTTTTTTTTATTTTTCATTTTTTATCTTTGCCAGGTGTCATTTGCATTGCATGTTTCATAATGTAAGCCTTGTGAGGCTTTTGTATCATTAAAGTAGGGTAATACAAATAAAGTGGAATTGGCTTGACCTCAGGGGTGAGAGGACCACCCACTGTCATTGATAACTTCAGTCACTGCCGTGGATTTATGTGACAACGTTACTCCCAAACAGATCTGCTTCATCAATTCTTAATGTGAGTTTGAATATTTGGCAGTTAGCTTGAGTCAGAGTGTCACACATTTAGTTAAGACGCCCCGTCTGCTCCTGTTGTGTGGGAGGCCCATTTTTCCACACTGACCTCATGCTATTCTGGGCCAGCAGCTCCGCTATTTGACAGCCAACTTCTGGTCGCTATTTCCACGGAGGTTAGGCTGAAGCAGACACCTCTCCTATGAGACGGCGGACTAACATACACAGAGCCTGCGCTCCTCCGGACATCAGCAAGCAACACATACGCCGCAGAGCAGTGACTTTCCCAGAGGTGTCAGATAGAAGGGCTCGTTCCAACTAGCTACTCCACAGAGCTGAACTAAAAGCACATCATAGCCATCTCAAGTCTGAATTAAACTTGAGGCAGCACCATAGTCGTGCTGCGAGCACGTCTTGAATAGCTAGTGATTTGTTGTTCAGTATAGACTGTACCTGACAGTTATTGCACTGCTGCAAAACTAGATTGCAGTTTCGTGCGTTTGTGAGAAAAGTAGTAATTATGTAAATTCTCTCCTTTTCACTTAGTAATGCAGAGCGGTTACAGTAGCAAGGCTTTCATTGCGAGATGCTGAAGAGCTAATTTATCTAGCATAATTGAGAAAGACAAAATGATGACCTGTTGCGAGTTGCCGAGCAGTCCAAGTAGACCAATCACAGTTCTCGTGGTGTTCACATAGCCTGCATGGTTCCTAGACATAGTTACATTATTGAAGAAGTGCACATTGGCTTTGTAAACATCCCAAAAATTGACAATTTACGGGAGGGGCGTCCTTTCATATTTTATTTATTGATTCATTTTTCGCCTGATTTCCTGCATCCAATACAGATTATTTGTATTACGTTCCTTTCCTCTCTTCGTTTTTTTACTCCCGGTACACTGACAGTCACAGATATAAGTTCTGGGAATTCTGGGGACTTGTCTCGAACACTATTTTTGACAGTTTTCTAAACACAGTTAATCAAACCCTTTATCAGTACTGGTATGTGACATCCTTCGGTAACCATGGACACCAGTGCAATTTAATCTGGCCATTGTTTGCAGTGACTCCGTCTCTCTTTATTTTCTTTCTCCTCCTCTTTTGCTGTCATTGCCCCTGTTGCATTCATGCATAGATGGCATGCTAAGTGAAAGAGGAGCCAATGGGGATGAGCAATGCCTGCTAAGCTGGTCTTAGTCACGGGGCATTGTCATTAGATTAATGGAGCAGAAGGAGCCATCCGTTCTCTCTCCAGAGGGGAGCTTTACTTTTGGTGGGGTGGGGAAAGGAGAAAACGAAGGGGAGGATGTGGCTCTGCCTCAAATGGAGGATGATTTGGCACTTTGCACCACCCCCCACCTCTTCTCTCACGCCTCCTGCTGATCTCATATAACCATAACGATGTTCTCTATGTGGACTGTTGGGAACCTCGGGTCATAGTCACTGTGGGGCCCCCCCCAAAAATACATTTCTAAAACTATTTGTTTTTACTACGGTTTTACTTGACCCAACTTTTGATTTGACCGAGCACACAAAAGTTTCATATAATTCCTATCACTGTATAACTAATGATTTACTTCTACTTTTTTTTTTTACTTTTGAGGAGTGGTAATTACATAGGTAGCCACTAGTTATATATGGCTGTGTGGTAATTGCTCAACATTTTACTGTGCGTTACAGGTCATTGCATTTTTGTAAAAATACGTAATAATTAACTTACTGTTGTGTAATATTCCCTGCTGTGAACATGCGACTGTCTTTTGTATGGTCATTGACAGCTCACCAAGTTATTTGTAATTACCGTGCTGTCAAATGAAGTGTTACCCAAATGCTCTTAAAGCACAACTTCACAGCTTTGCCCGCAGCATATACATTCATATCAACACACTTCTGTTTAGAATTCAGTTCAAGCTCCGGTGAATTAATTCTGGCAAGAGTTAGGGGCAGCAATAAAGGGAAAACCTGAGGAGACTAAAGTTGCACAACAGTGTTTGCTCAAGAGACGAGACAACTGTTACCATGGCAAATAATCCAGAAATTCTTTGCTTTACCATTTCCAGCCAATTACCCTGAACCTCTGTCTCACCTGGGTGGCAAAGGTTTTTGGCAGAAGATTTACTCCCTGCTCTGATGAGTAATTCAGCGCAAGTAACACATCTCAGTTTAAACATTTTAGGTGTTGCTATGTCTTTTTTTCTGTGTTACACTTAGGTGCATTTCTCTAATCGTACATCTAAGCCATACTCGACTACTCACCCTCAGCTTGGCAAACAGAGACATATGTTTTCCCTATCCCTTCACTGAACCAGTGAAATGATATGATTATATGCCTGGTTGCTCTGCACTGCCAAGTGTTACAATGCCAGGCCACTGTAGCTTATACATTTTTAAGTGACTGTATTTTAAATGTGGTTAACAATGTAGCTGTAATTTGTGGTTGGGGAGAGATTGTGGTGTTAGGGTCAGGCATTGTCAGCCAAGGTTTAAGTTGGGAGTGTAATCGCGTGTTCTGCTGTGTCAGAAGTCACTAACTCGCCCACTCAATCATACTCCCTTTATAATAGACACACTAGTTTACTGTATTCTTGGATTTCGGACGCTAATGAAACATTTAATAGATGCAGATGCCTCTGTACAAAGCGACTTGCCATAAGTGCATTCAAACCACGTAGGAGCAAGAGCTAGGTTTCATCCAAAAATGTGGAGTGTGTCCCTCTTAAACAAATAAGTAAAATCGTGTTCAGCGCTTACAAGTGCTCGTCATCTGTATGTGTCATCCCTGGCAGGTGTAGAGTCCTATACTACAAGTGTTATAGACACTACTATTTTTGTTCCATTGTTGGACTCTTGAACACTATGTGTATAGAGAGAGTTTCCCACACACAATTTGGACACTAAAATAAAATGGTGGACATTAAGTAGTAGTAAGTTCACTGCGCTACATCGTAAATACCATTCAGTCTGGTTTGTGTGGCTGGATTTATTGCCTAGTATAAAGTGAAGGAAATGACTACATTTTTCTACATTTTTCGGGAATGATGGGGATTGTTTGTCAGGTGCTACTATAGACAACATATCAGAGAAGAAATACTAAACCGGCAGATACTAAGCTTTTAAGAAAACTGTGGTGTTGAAATTGAAACAAGTTAGCTGTCCCGTTGAGACCAGCAGCAATTAGGTGCATTCGCCAATAACGCTATTGGTGTGTTCTTGTTTTGCCACAAAGGAAATAAGAAAGCGCCAAAATTGATAGGAATTCATTTCTCATTGTATCAAGAGTAAACACTGTCCCCTTCCCTCAAAGTCTAACTAGTCAGGGTCTGTCTGTCTGTCTGTCTGTCTTTCTGTCTGTCCCGTCTGTCTGTCTGTCTGTCTGTCTGTCCCGTCTGTCTGTCTGTCTGTCTGTCCCGTCTGTCTGTCTGTCTGTCTGTCTACAAGATGTGGCTTGCATGGGCTTGACCACTGATATGAGAATTTATCCTTTCAACATTCACAGTATTTTAGTCACCTCTTTATAGGGCGTCAGTATATTGAACCGAAGTGTATAGAAAATTGATGGTTCATCTCAGTTCAATTATATCTTTTTCAGATATTTTTTATTGCTTAATAACAGGCCACTGTAGAGCCCTTCTGACACTGTGAATATGATCAGGATATGTACATATAAACCTATCTTAGTGTCAGTTTAGGTTGAGAGCCTGAATTTAAGAC
Source organism: Bovichtus diacanthus (assembly GCA_943590825.1). Classification (NCBI taxonomy): domain Eukaryota; kingdom Metazoa; phylum Chordata; class Actinopteri; order Perciformes; family Bovichtidae; genus Bovichtus; species Bovichtus diacanthus. The sequence continues at coordinate 7,257,282 of CALSBV010012195.1, read as the reverse complement.
AAATATCCAATTACACAGCGCTGCAACAACACCCCTGGGATGGCAGCTGTGAATATGCCCTGATGTTGACTCCCACAACCTGCTGTCTTTTATACCGTGGAAATGACCTTAAATGCTATAGGCTGGACCCCAGCTGTTCATAATGCAACATTAAGAAAACCGTTTGCCAAAAATGGTTGATGACACCAACATGTTTTAACGAGTTCTTTAGAGCATTTTGAAGGTGGAAAGAGAAGAGCGTGAGCATTATTTACTGTAGAAATGTCCAGACATTACTCCCCAAAGAGCAATAGGTGTAGCAGTGCTCAGCTCCCAAAGCTTAATTACACCGATCCTAAATTAATTGGACTCACAATTTATAGTTTATCATTGCTATGTAAGAAAAGCACCTATAACACATTTGTTTCCAGGGTTCACATTAATTTGTAACCCCAGGGTAAAAGTTATGTCTTCCCCTTAATGAAGTAATTAGCTAAAGCCATTGCATCAAAGGCTTGCGCTGATAGCAAATTTGATTCTGTCTGGACACTTGGCCCTTAGACTTGCTGTGATTCATCTACTATTTCGGTGAATATCCTCTGCCAAAAAGTGTGCCAAGACATTACTATTGAAATTTGAAACACGTTAACACCCCTTTTGTAAAATTGACATCAATCAAAGATACAGTAGATGTGCAATGCTACTAACACTCCCAGTACAGAACATTTGTCTTCTTAAAGGCAATAAAGTGGAAAATTAAATGTTTACAGTGATTTTTTTTCCCCATTCTAATGTCACCAGAATTCTGCCACATGAAGTGACAGGAGAGGGAATTATCTGAACACAAAATGGCTTATAGAAAAAAGTTTCTACATCTCCTTTTATCTCTTTTTCTTATATGCTCTGTTTCATCACTGTTTTTATCACCTCACATCTTTATCACTGTGCAGAAAAGTAGCTACACTAAATACACAGTGTACCGCAGTGTACCGTAGATCACCAACCATTATACTTACAGAACGGTTTGAATATTAGCAAGATAGCTTAGGTGCACACTGCATTATACATGAGGTGTTATTTATTAACACCCTAGGAATAATATCCCAAGATGGAGGAGGACTAATGGCCGTCGTGATTGAGACTATTTTAATTGTGCTGTTACTTCTGCCCACAGCCAGTGCCATGATGGCCTTTCACGTCTTCACACTTCCCTGTTCTCACCTGAGAGAAAATCTCACAAGCATTAATTTAAAAGCAGGAATCAATGTGACATTTTCATTGGCACATTTAGACCTCCTAAGAGAGAAATACCCCTGATGGATCAGATCAAGAAGTCCATGTGATGCATCCGGGCTCCCTGAAAGACTCATATGTTGTTTTTACGGGCCTTGAATGTAGTAAACTGGGCTTTTCTACACACAGAATATGAGGTGCGAAATGATGCGATGCTAATAAAAATCAATCACATTAGCTCTTTTATTTTCTGCTTTTATTTTCTGATTTCAGCATTCACTGAGGATATCATTGTGTGTCTTTCTATTTTAAGCAGATGGAAGGATGTAAAGCAGAGTTTCTCTGAGCCCTGAGCTGTGCTATTTAAATTCCTACACCATGGGTCACATGTGTATGACATGGAATGAGTAATTGATTCTTAGAAATCCTCATTGTCACCAAATCATATTCTAACTGCTCTTTTTTTTTTTTTAACACATCTCTTTTTTCGCCCATCCCCCTATTTAAAGGTTGAGGCATTAAGGACTGACAAATACTGACCTTTCCCACTGCGTGCATCTATTATCCAACAGGACTAATCATGCTTTTCTTGAGCCTCAGATAGATGTGAGAAGGCAGAGGGATGTAATGTGCAGAAATGTCAAGGTCTTGCCGTATTCACATTTTGTCTAAGATTGGACTATGACGTTATAGATCCTTTGGATCAACTGAGAATCTAGTCCTGTATGAAAGAGGGTGTTCAGTTTACAATCTTTGAAAGGCCAAATGGGACTAAAGTATAATAAACCACACCTCGAAACATGCTCATTAAGTTTTGGATATACTGTAGAAGCATCCCCTTGTATAACCTTTGTTGCAGAACAAATTTTTTTCTTATTACCTGATAACACATGATGTTATGTTCATCATAATACATTCTCTATACTAAGGATGAGGCAGGCCTCATATATCCAAATATCAGTTTCACTTTATGGCATTTTACACATCAACATAACACTAACACCTTGAGCAAGGAAGTAGTTTTCATACTGCAGCCAGCTACAGTATCTCACGTCAGGCTGAGTTTAATGTCTTGAAAATGTCCCTGATTCTGGCTGTGTCATTTGGGTTTCACTGGCCACTGAACTGTAAGTTGGAGGGGAGAGAGCGGCAATTGCTGTGTGAGTCTAGGCACTTTGTCATTGTTGCCACACAGTGTAAATTGATGCCAGCCTTTGACAGAAACTATCAAGCCCTCAAATCTCGCTATGCCCTGGTAGTTAGACGTCTGTGGCCTGCTAACGATATATAATGTGAGTCTGTTTTGTTTTGTCATTTGCGGATAATTTTGGCCAAAAGTAGTGACGCATCTGTTACACACCTGATTTAGACAGCAACCGATGTCATGCCACCAATAAGTATACCATTCTTTACAGCACAGTGGGTTAAACGTTTCAATTCCCCTGAAAGAGTTTTTAAATAGCTTCTGTTGCAGAGGGACTGTGGAATGTACAGATAGATTAAAAGAAACAACCCAGAGGTCCATTTTCATAATTATGTTTTGGTGCCAAGCCTGACTGCTTGGCTAGCACTCTTAGAAAGGGAAGGCAAGAGGGAGAGAGAGAGAGCGAGAGAGAAAGCTAAGCGAAATCAATACTCCAGTCGAAACAGCCCAAGCTGCTTTTTGTTTTAGTTTTTTTTTTTTTTTTTCCCAGGGAAGGAGGAATGGAGAGGAACTCTGAGAGAGACAGTCTGGCCCCTGTGGCTGTAGCACCAGCTTGAGCAAAAGGCAAAAGATGTTGTAAGATGAATAAACTACTGTGCTACCTACCTGGGAGACACAACTTTTTGACTGTATTGGTGGTACCAACACCCCCTATGCGAGTGAGTGCTCGTAGCGAAATGAAGACATATCAGTCTAGCCAGCCTTTGCTCCTCAAGACTGTAGCGCAGCAAGACACCAAGACCAACAGGAAGTGTGAATAAACTTGCCCTCTGCCTGAGGGAAAGTGAGTCAGGCATTTGTTCCTCTCTCCCTTCTTCCTTCAATGCCCTGTCATTCACAGCAATGTAAACAAGATCATCCAATATCCAGGACTCTAAATTGAAGATGTAAGACATTCAGCTGGTGCACGTGCAGACGTTCACACACGTACATGCACACACACATATATACAGTATACAGTAACGTTGTCTCAGGTCAGTTCTGTCCAGCTGGCTTTATGATTTGTTTATATTGCTTTCAATTACCTCTCTGTGTCCCTTGTTGAGCTCAATAAAATTTTATATTGCGGATATTATTCTCTAGGTGCCCATCCTCTCCTCCTATGGCCTTCTGCATTTAGGCATTCACACTTCAATGTAAATGAATCATATTTTGAAGCCTCGGTGTATGTGGCCACTGAAATAAACCAATGGTCCTTGACATTTAGCACTAGAAAGGGGTGAACAAGCAGAGTACAGACTGCTGCTAGCAGATTGCTCGCGTCGTCTTTTGTATTACATCAGGTGCCTTCACATTCCTTTCCGGCGGTGTGTGTATGTACGTCTATGGCCGCGTGCGTGTGTCTGTATTTGTGTGAACTGTGTTGCCACCCTCGCTGCCGTCTCATTCACAGTTCTAACCTCTCCCTACCAGCAGTGCTGATTCACCTCGCGAGCAGCCTGCAGCAAATTATCATATCTATCGAGAAGCCAGCCATGGTATTAGCAGGAATACCCAATCCTCAGCTGCGGCTGCAGAGAAACGACCACTGTAAATCACACTCTGTCAGCCTCTCAGGCAAGCTCAGTCATGGTTGTCAAGGAGACCGTGATGTGATTGTAAAAGCTATTCTGTTTTGATTCAAAATCATAAAGACTCAAAAGAAAAGAAAATTGTTGCACTGGAGTTTTCTTTTGTTGGGTAAAAGTGAAATGGTCAAAAACCAACATGTTAAATCCATGTACTCATTTTATATTACTTCTTTAGAACTAAAAGTCCATATTTACTACTAGTAATAATGGGACTTTGCATTGTAATCAATGGTTATCTTAAATGTTAGGAATGACTGCAAAGCAGCTTTTGCTGTATTCCAAAAAACAGATCAACACAAATAAAAAAAAAAAAAACAGCATTTATTTACAGGAGATAGCGCCAATGTTTTTTTCCAATCAATAACCAATCAGACTCGCACCATATGCAAGAACTGAAATGCTGATGGACAGAACATAAAATGGAAATTAAGTAAGCTACTTACAATTGAAAACCGCAATCCCTTGGTGGTGTTGCATATGTTCCACTTACACACTGCATATTCATAAAGGTTCAAGTTGTTCATTCAATTCTATTGTTATTTTTGTGAAATAAGGACCTCTGAGAGTTGTTCTTAAGTTAAATCAGATAAATATGGCATGATACAAGAGGCTGCTTTATATATGTCCATAAGTCCCAGAAACAAGTGATCCAGGAAGTGTAGAGCTCATGTAGCTATATTCTATAAAAGGTCTTTTATGTTTGCAAGTGTTATCTTCATTAATGTCATAGTTGGAAAACAGAAGACTGACGGATTGTTTATCTTGTGAGCTTAGAATGTACAGGGTCTGTCTATGTGGAGTTCTATTGAGCACCAATGACATGTAACTGAACGTAGTGTGTGTGTGTGTGTGTGTGTGTGTGTGTGCGTGTGTGTGTGTGTGTGTGTGTGTGCGTGTGTGTGTGCGTGTGCGTGCGTGTGCTTTTATTAGTTGTAACGACTGCGTCTGTATGCATGGAGTTGCTGAACCATGCCGGGGGTCTGCGGGGAGGCAGTGTGTGGAGGATTGTATCCCAGTCAGCCACATATTAGTGGACCTGTCACTTAGTAAACAATGACTTAAACTAATTTCCATTCTGAGTTAGGAAGTGTAGAGAGAACTCCTAAGTGCATTAGAGTCACTCGCAATTTAGGTCCACTTGTCTCTCAGGCGAGGGTGGGTTCGGGGGGGGGGGGGGGGGTGCAAGAAAGGTAGCAGAGGGAGCAATTAAACAGTATTCTGTAATCAAAATGACTCTCAAATCTATTCCCTCATTTCAGAACATGTTGCATCCTCACCGTAGGAGAAAATAATAGACTGTTTGATTGTCTGTTATATTGTTTTCCGATATATTTTTGCAATATTAAGTATGAAATATTGTACAATGAGGGTTTTTTTTAAAAATTGTGTTCCCTGTTCATTTCACTTGTGACATGAGAACATAGAAAGAGTCTTCAATAAGGAAAAATACGTCAAATTTCTTGTCGTGAAAATGAATAATACGTCAATCAAGAACTGCATTCATCTGAACAAGATCCAAGTGCAGAGTACACATTACAACCATTATCATGGTGAACATGCTCGGAAATCTATTGCCTTTGTTCTTGTTATTTCACACTTTTCTTGTTTAATATGGTGCAAGGTCTGCCATTCCTTTTGAAGTAGTTTCGCGCTCGTCAGGCATTCTTCCTGAGGCAATATGTACTTCCCTCCTTTTCAGAGGAGTGGTTTATAGTCACACACAGCAGACCATCGACTCGTGCTGCTTGATATCCCCTGTAGACTTGACCTTTACACAACCTTGACATCTGGTGTTACCTAACGTGACGCACCTTAACCTGTTTCTGTCACCTCCGGTCCATGTGTTCTAGGCACAGACGTCACCGCTGGGAGCTGACAGCTCCTGACTCCATCTATGTTGACAGACTGATTTATTTATTGCGTTTGTGAATGCATGTCATTACTCATGTGTGTGCACAAGCGGCAGAGAGACGGTGAGAGATTCTTGCGTTTCTGTGCATTTGGAAGAGACAGAACATGACCCTTTAGCTCACGTCAATAAAGCCCTCACCAACGCCACCCCTGCAACAAGTAAGCATCTTGACGACAGACTTAATAGAACAAAGTGCTTCCGTGTTACACCACATAACTTAAAATGTCAGCCCCACTGATTGCTTCTTGCACTACCATTCTTCTACTTTTCAAGTCCACTTCCTGCTTCTTCCTCGCGCAAAGCTGTTTTGCCCAGCACCTTGGCTGACACCGGCTCTATTAGTCGTTCTCGAGAGTTAGTAACTGGAAGGGAGATTTGTGTGGTGTAGCTGCCCGAAAATGGCCGTGGAAATGGCATGGTTTACGGGGGCGCTGACCGTCCCGAGTGAAACAAGGAGAGTCTTCTTCTGGCTCAGCTTGCCTGCTCTTTGGCACAGGCACTCAAGTGTTCGCGCCATCCAGAATGATCAAAATATATAAATAAATAAAAAAAGGGGTGGTGGGGGGGCGGCGGTCATTTTTCAAAAAGTTTTAGGCATTACATTGGAATAATAGGTAGGGAGAAGATATTCATGAGATTGCATGGAGATAGACTGATTATGTGAATTGTGCGCGCACAGTGCTAAATAGCAATAAAGAGACGGTTAAGATGTTATTTAATGTATTACCGTCATCAGTGCTTCCTGACGATAAATTGGAGGTTCTCAGTAACAACCCCCTGCATTAAAAAAAAAAAAAAAAATGACACTGTCAGATCTATTTTCAGTTACTCAGCTCCATTTAGGTGATTTAGATAGCATACATGAGAATGCCCATCTCTCCAACTGCAGTGGAAACCTTCATCAAATTAGAATTGAAGTGATTATCCAGGGTAGAGCAAAAGGACAAAATCGATAGTTCTTTGTTCGAGGCTAAAATGAAGAATGAGCATTCAGCGGGGATCTCTCTCTCTCTCTCTCTCTCTATTGCTCCCTTTCTCTCCCTCTTTCTCACACACAAAGATGTGCACATACCCACACACACACACACCCCTTTGAATTGTATATTCTGTACCAACAGCCTTGACCGTATCAGCATTAGGCTTGCGTGGTGTACTCTCAAACCTTCTGTCTTGGTTTTTCCCTCCTCTCTTTGGAGAAAAAAAACAAAACCTCAAAGGAGAAGCACTTCCTTAGATAATTGCAATTAGTAGTTTTGGCTGGATGTTGCAGCGTTGGCCCTGGCCCAGCGCTCTGTGTGGGGGTAAGAGGGAGTGGGAGTGGGCCTGTTGGGCATGTTTCCAGCCTCCAGAAAGCCCTCTGCCCCTTTGCCTCACATGGGCCCAGTGAAGCCTCACATTGGCCGCTGGGCCTGAGCAGAACTAGATAAAAGAAACTACAGTATAAAGACAGAGAGATGAGACTCTCTCTCTCCTGGTCAGGTACCCCAATTTTACTGCGACTAGAAAAAGAGCTAAATGGAAAAAGTGCTGAACCTTTGTCCTACTTCTTGAAAGTCTGCTCCTTTATGGAGACACAGCAAATGACACATAAATGCTTTGTTATTCAGTGTGATTTCAATTCCAGTCGACAAACTTGCACCAAGTTGTATTGGAACAAAAATTGCACTGCACGGATATTCTCAAAATGGGTCCAATGCATTTAGAGATCAGACAAGACAGAAGAGTTGAACTTGCTAATACAAAAAAACTAAACAGGATGCTTTCTCCAGCTGGAGTCAGTTTAAGTAAAAGGACTATAACTGAATTCAAACAATAATGGCTTGATTTGGTCAACCCTTATCTTTACTGGGGTATTTTGTATAAACTGCACAGCATTCATTTCAAATGTACTTTCCAAACACAAGGAGGCATTTGCAGATATGTCACAACATAATTAAGGTTCCAGGAAATGCTCTGTATAGTTTACTGTAATGTAAAACAGTAAGTGAATCCAGGGAATTATGCTGGAATTGTGCTTTAAATTGAGCCTTGTATGTTATTCAAACCTTCTGGAACCAGCCACTCACGTTTATGCAGAACACACTCTCAATCACACTCTGTTTTTCTCTCTCTTAAACACACACACACACAGACACACACAGACACATACACACACACACACACACACACACACACACACACACACACACTGCTTCACATAAAGGACTGCAATCCATCAATGTGCTCATTGCTGTCATGAGTAAAGAGACAGAGCTCTAAGCAAGAGTCCTCTAACACAAATTTGATTTACCTCAATTTGCCTCAAACTGTGACATGTGAGCACTAGAAGTGCTAATACAGACTGGCACCTTTTTCTGCCAAAAGGCATGTGTCTGTTTAGCTCAGTTTCAAAGCCAGAGCTCATGCTTGCAATCTGATTTACCTAAGGATGGTATTAGATTATAAAGAGTTTGAAGCTATGAAAATTAACTGTGAAATACAGTGATAGTGTGGAGAAATGTGATGGCTTCATATGGGAATACGGCAGATTCTGTCTGTTTCTGTCCGAAAGAAATCGATAGAGGTGAAGTTGCGGTTTCAAATATTGTATAGCATCTCTAATATTTTACACTTTCTGTTTTTTTCTGGAACTACTCGAAGAGTCCCCTCCCCGTTAGCCAAACAGTCTGAATGATACACTGCGCACAGATGCCAAATCACCAAATCTTCAAATGCCATCATTCAAATATAATTAGTTTAAAGAAAGAAATAACTGTGGACAGATTCACAGACAGACATTTTCTAAGATATTAGAGCAGCTTCTCCTGACGTGTTATCAAGAAATCGTACCTTGATAGAAGGACGGACATAAATCAAAGTAACGGTTGTTTCTTACATAAAAAAAACAAAAAACATCTGCCACCTTAATTCTACAATATAGCACCTCTTTGCACCACCAAGCCTCATAATGATGTAGGCATGCTAGTCATGCATCACAGACATGCTGGAAATGTCAGCCTAATGAGTTAAGCTTTTCCGTACATATTGTGAGAACCTGGCCAGTTTGGATCTGAATGAATCCAATTACCTTGTGGCAACTGAGCGCTTTATTCCAACCTGTGCTATGTCCCTCTACTATGTCACACACATTCTTAACATACTGTACATGCCCTCTGTAGTGATGATATTTTTCCCACCAACCGTGCAGCGTAAAAATGAAATTGCCACCTGTGTCGTCTGTTATATTAGTGGCTATCTCCCGCAATTAAAGACAAGACCAGGAGTGTTTGAGCAGACTCCAACCTTTGGTGCATTGTTTCCTGCCACAATCATTTTCTAAGACAAATGTTCCCTTTCCTGCACAGACAAAGTATCAATACAAATTGCGCAGGCTACCATGTACTATATTTATATACAGGAAGGATGTATTCACACTGTACTTACTTCCCACATTAAATGATAATATATCATACCTATCTCTGCCTTTCCTTGGCCGCTGTAGTTGTTTCCCACTCTCCATACTGGCTGTGAAGAGATTTCATCCTTGTGCGATTTTAATGCAAGTAACGGGGGACAAAGCCACAAACCTCCTGCAAAAATGCATTCAAACATTCAGCTGAGGCTAATATGAGGCTTCAGCTGTCAAAAGTGGATATCTACCAAAGTCTTTTTAGTACAAAATTCCATATCTGTGGTTCCTCAGTGTTTCCTTGCCGAGCAACAGTGAAGGGATAGTAACACAAAGATGACATTTTTAACTTAAAAGATACCCACTTCATTTGTCTAACCCGGGCTGCTGGCCTCATCTTACCCTGGATTAAATTCAAGAACGCATTTTTGAACAGAACATGGACCTGGCACATAAGGGCGAAAATGTGAATGTTGTTTTGGTGGGGAGTCTGCAAGTGTGGGGACAGAAAAACTTCAGAAAATCTTTTTTGTCTCATGACCTTCAGGTAACATCACTTGGTTGTAAGCACTGTGTCCTTTTTTTTTGCTTTCTTTATTCAGGTGGCCAACCTGGCTTGCTCCATCTCCAACAATGAAGAGGGTGTGAAGTTGGTTCGAATGGCTGCCACCCAAATTGACAGCCTATGTCCACAGGTGAGGACTTAAAACACTCCCCCACTCCCCCCAAAAAAAAAGCACTACTCAAAATGTTTTGGTGATTATAAATTCTTCTGAATTCACCCGAAAGAGGTGTCTTTATTAAAAAATTGGAACAGCTAGAAATGACAGAGAAAGAATTACGCTTGGCAGAATAGGAGGAAGAGCTGTGAGTAATGTGTAGGTGGACCTTGTTGCACTGTTTCTGAGGATGCAAGCGAAGGAGGATGTTCAAATCGATCCATTGTTTCCAAGGTTAACGGTAGGCCTTATTCACACGGGACCCAACAGTAATAGAGAGGAGAGATGGGCAGGCTGAATTTAAGATTCAGGACCTAATATGCAGGCACCACTATGCACACCTGCTGAGACCCACTTACTTAGAAAACTTGGGGAGGAACCGTCTCCTGATACCTCTTGGCAATGCTCAACACAGACAGATTAAAAAACATAACAGACTCAGACTTTGTGGCTGGGGAAGGAGGAACAAAGAGGGGGTGGAACAAAGAGAAATATTTCCATCTGTTCTGAGTAGAGTTAACCCTGGTCCCTTATCTTCACACATAAAAACAGACAGACACACACACACACACAGAGACAAACACACCACCACAGCGACTGCCATGCCCAGATCATAGTGTCTCTTTTCCTACATCAGATTAATTTAACTAAAGCTATATCCAAAAAGCAGTTAGTGATAAAGAACAGGGAGAAAATAAAGCATGCTACTTCTGGTTAAAGTACACATGCCAGTTGTCATATTGATATGATGAATAGTGCCTGTCCTACAAGTCAGTTAATTTGAAGAGTCCCAGCAGGATGTTACTGATCTAAAAGAAAAGGAAAGAAAATAAGGACTTCATTTGCCTTTTTTTTCCTTCATCGTTTTACAATCCTGTGACGGGTTGATCTGTTTTGGCCCCAAGCCAAATGTTCTATCTCGCATAGATCAGACTCTTGAAGTCAAGATACGTTTTGTGAAAGATAACCTTGTTCTCTTCGAGCTGTAAGAAAGTGTACATCTTTTTAATACATCCATGGGTTTTCTGGACAACACACATTTGTGTTGTGTTTTACCACGACATGTGTTACTGGCAATGTGTTCACAGGATAAGTCTGTTGGTGTTCTATATTTGTCTCATTGTAAACAAGTCTCACCTCTCCTTTTTTCTAAAATCAATCAAATATTTTCCTCATTAAGATGAACATGGACCGTGTCGTTTTTTGAGTCATTTCCACATATGCTGCCCTGCTGCTATAAATACTCAGCAGAGCACCAACGTGAAAGCTGAAAATATTCCCCGACATATGCACTTTCTGCTCCTATTTGAGTAATATTTGCCAAAAATCAGTGTCAAGCTGTTTAATGAAATAATCAATGAGACATTATTTTTGATGAAACTATGTATTTGTGACCTGTTTTTTATAGAGTTACTTCAAGAGGAAGGAATGGGCTCAGAGCCACAGAAGTCAGAGAGTCTATAGAGACGATCTGATGCGTGATTATCACTGGTTTTGGTCTTTAACATAATACAGCATGTGCTGCTCTTTACATACCTTGTGTAACAATGTTGGCCCTTCTTCCATGTCAGGTTATCAACGCTGCTCTCACTCTGGCTGCCCGCCCCCAAAGCAAGGTGGCCCAGGACAACATGGACGTTTTCAAGGATCAGTGGGAGAAGCAGGTGCGCATCCTGACTGAAGCTGTGGATGACATCACCTCTGTGGATGACTTCCTTTCTGTGTCAGGTATGAGGCAAACGGGGAAGAAATATCTTCAGAATCTTCAATGGAAATGATCCACTTGTTACTAATTTCCACTCGCTCACAGTCACAGTTTTAGTTGGTAACTGGAAGCTTTACACATCAAAGTCCAAGGGATTTGTTCGTGGCGGCTCAATGTGAAAAACAAAATCAACAATTTTCACAATAACAAATAAGAAATCACAAAAAAAATAGAGCAAATCACAGAAAAGTCAGAAATCAAAACAACCTGAAAACGAGCAGTTAATGGTTTTGCTTGCGTTGTGGTTTGTTCTGTATGGTCTGTATGACCAATATCTCCCAATATCTACCAATAATGTATAAAATCTAAGGATTTTATACATTTGTCTGTTGACATGTATTCCAATGTATAACGTTGTACATTTGGTTCATTGGTAAATGTATTGACATGTTTTTAAGAAGAACATTAGATTATATGAATTGCAATTGTCCCGAATTATATATTATACAAGCGACAAGTCATTGATATTCAGGGAGAAACATGAACCATTACATTCAACTCTCTTTTTTTATCAACAATGTGCAATATTAATCATCAGCACAAAATATTTGAAACAGGACTGATTTGCGTATACAAGGAAAATTGAAGAATCCAAACATTATTTCTCCCGACAAGAAAAAAGCCTCGGGTCCCTCCAATTCTATTCACTGTCGTTCTTGTTTGCCTCTCCCAAGAGAACCACATCCTTGAGGATGTCAACAAATGCGTAATTGCTCTGCAAGAGGGAGACGTGGACACTCTTGACCGGACTGCTGGAGCCATCAGGGGCCGAGCTGCTCGTGTGGTCCACATCATTAACGCTGAGATGGAAAACTACGAACCTGGAGTCTACACCGAGCGTGTGCTGGAGTCCATCAAGCTCCTGTCTGAGACTGGTTAGTGCACTGTACACAAAGCCGGTGTGGCACAAGAAGTCACAGTTTAATGTATCGCAGTGTATTGTGAAGATTAATACTTCACTTTTGTACTGTGCTTGCATCAAACATTCTGTTACAACCCTTTTGGCAAGTTAAACTACTTTCATGAAGCGTAGTACAACACACACACGCACACGCGCACACACACTAACACACGCTAGCACTTCCCAGCGTGGTCAGTGACTTACAAACACACCTTAATTGCCTGGATGCTCAGTGCCTCACAGTTTGGATCAGTGTCTTGGCTCTAATACAAACCTTGGACACCACCTGCTCACTCCTCTGCCACTCTTGCCTCTCATCCATTTTTCATCTGTTATTTCTTTTTCCCCACCACTGTGCAGCTTCTGTGTCACGGCACATTCCAGGAGACCTGAGTTTATCCCTGTGGCACACCACACCCAGGGCCATCGCATGTCTCAGTCCCACCTAAAGTGAAGATTGGCTCCCCTCCAAATTTGACTGAATACCTTTCACAGTACAGTATATAGGGTGTGAGGACCCAGTTTGGAGTCAAGAGTGAACTTTAAGAGTTGTGTTTTAGTGCTGCGGAATTTAAAAGTTATGTTGGCTTAGTATATACTGGATCGGACCTCTGAATATATATATATATATGTATATATATATATATATAGCTCTGGAGTTTTTTGGATCTTCAAGTAGGCCACAAGAGTGCATGGCCCACCAATAAGATGTGCTATTATTGGGTGGAATTAAAGGAATTTATGCTTCATTATCTTTTCAGAATATGAAGTTGTAGGCCACATTAAAGGTTCCCCTGTGGAGTTTCTGACCTCTAATAGTACTGTGGAGCTGTTTATCTATGAGTGGGTCCCTAATTTGTTTATCTCGTTCATATGCGGGTCACTAAATACACATTCCTACTAAAAGCATCACACTGTTCTACTGATTTACAGGTGGCGGTAGCTCGCCAAGATATCCTGCAATGCGCCAGCAAAGGCAGTGAAGACTGAAAGCTAGTAAACATGGCTGTAAACACTGCAGGATTTAAAATATGCACTCGACAAATGTCTTAAATCTCGTGGATACACAAAAAGCATTTTGCTGAGTAACACTGAATGTAAACATAACATGTTCTTTGTTTACAAGGAAACTCCACAGGGCGCCTTGTATAACTTAGGGAATCATTAAACGAAATCACTGACTGCGATAATCGTGTTGCTAGACAAAGCCAAACTTTGTCCCAAAGTGCTCAAGTGAGTTTGTTACACTATTTAAGGTTGCAAAGTCTTGATTACTTCGATTACTGGCGTTTAATGTAGTAATATTTAAACACTGAGTTAGCGGGGTGCTAGCCTGTGGCTATCTCCTGTAAGCAGTACGCACCTTGGTGGTGGTGCAGCAGACCTTGTACATAACAAAATCACTCATTTGTTCCTTTTTGCCAGCATTGATTATGTTGCAACTTCATATGTTATGAAAAAGATTGAGAGGTCAGTGTTTCTTGCCATTCATGCAGTCTTGTTTATATGTTAGAAGAAAGGGTCCGGTGTCTGTTTCTTTTTCTTCCCGAGGAACGTTTTTGCTCCATGACATGGCTCTTCGAAACTCAAAAGTAAAAGTTGCATGCCTTTAACAAATGCGCCGTTACGAAAGGTGTGCGAACAAACACACAGGATGAAAGGAAAGAAGTCATTTAGAAATGATCTGTCCGCAAGAATCAACTCAGACCTCAATAGCTCCCCTCTCCTCTTTCTGTTTTTTTCTCCATTCCCGCCCATCCATCCCTCCCCTGGTTTCTATCTCTCCCATTAGAGCCCATTTAGCGAGGCGCTATATCTATTCTTTTGTTCGTTACTTTCATCTGCCAGGATAATTGAGGGACACAGTCAGCCACCCCCCACCCCCTCCCAGCCCCCTCCCGCCCCCCTCCGCTAGCTGATAAGTCGCAAACAGCATTAGGTGAGTCACGTGTGTCACTTGTGAGCCAGTCTGCTGGCACTCAACTCCAACATAATGGACTACACACAGTGCTAGTTATATGGTATCTTAAGCACATTCTGTTCTATTATTGCATAATTTAGTTTAATTGATTGGGGTAATTAATTGATGAAGTACAGTGGCAATATCTCGTGGACACTTAAGGTCAATTTTTTATCACCATAACCCTGTCACACACGAAGAATATATAATTTTGCTGCTAGTATGGAGCCTGTTTCTAGAGTCAGCAGGACCCCGGAAACATTATATGAGCATTACTGAAAGCAGCGAATGGAGAACCGTTGATTTGGTTTTTCTTTATCATGTATTTGCTTATTGAAGAGTTAACATAATATATGTTACATAACATATGTAATGGTTAGAAGCTTAGTACATTTATGCCATATACAAAAGAGAAATGAGAAAAAAAAAGTTCATTAATGAGACTATGGGTACACAATAAGCCTGGCTAACATAATGCAACTTTATACATAAACATAGGCAGAAAGCAACATTTACCTAAGTACAGTTTTCAGATACTATCAGTTTACTGAAGCATATGTATTTATTGAGACAAAAGCTAATTCCGACTGTTTTTCTACATGTACTGGCTATTATAACTTTACAGAATAATAAGGTAAAACATAGCCAACAGCAATGTATATGGATTAGTTCAACCACCTACACATTATATACTGTACTGTATTTCTTACAGTTCATGGCTACATTAACACATTTAGTACAATGAAACATATGCTGGAATATTTCTCATTTTATAAGAATACATTTTCCTTGAGATAATAATAATAACACACGGGGCCATTGATGCAAAAGAAAATATATAAAATATGTAAACATGCTGATGTGTGTCATCCATATTAAATTGATACGTTCTGAAAATGCTCCCCTTGTGCCAACTGCAGGAAATGAGTGTTACAGCTGTAGTATTTTCATTTTCGTAGCAGCTGCTTGTACGTGTGTGTTTGATTTTTATATATTTTGTATCGGAAACCTGCAAAATGCAAGACTTTTGTTAACCGGAGCAGCTTTCCACTGAATACTGTGAAGTACAGAGTACACACTGTTCTCAGAGTCAGTGGCAACAAGAAAATAACCAATGTGGGTTGACACTGTCTTTGGTGTTGAATATTTCAACAACAAACTCTAATGTCAGTGAAATAATTTACACATCTTCAGTGGCGACTCCAGCAGCTATGACTTTCTTTGCCTGTCCGTGGCGACATCATCAGCTCTACAGTTGCTGCTTTGCTCTCCTGTAAATGACGCGCAATGTCATTTGTGCAACTTTGGCATTTTGCAAAAATATGCAAAGTCTGCAACATGAATTAGTTTGCCATTTAGTTACAAGCGAGTTCCATGCACAAATAAAACTCATATGCTTCTCCATTCTATGGAAGTGCAGTGGGACTGTAGCCTACTTAGGCAGGGCGTGCATTTGACAAGAAGATGGAAACATCAACCAGCAGCTGGTTATAAGATGGCTGGTGCCCTGTCTGACTTCATCTTAAAGTAAGGGCTAAGAGGATGAAGAAGCCAGCTCAAATAGGCAAGTCTCACTGGCTGCATCGCCTTAGGGAGGACTCCTGTGTTAAACTTTAACGAAGCCTCGTGTCCTCTCGATTGTGGGTGCTAATTGAGATGTTAAGGCGGGGAACAGGGAACTGTGTTAGACCAGCCTTTCAGTGGCTCCATATTTCTATTTGATGAAGAGCTGTTGTGTTTCCCCTTCATGTTTCCCTCTTAATGGTAGTAGTTGGGTTTTTTAGGAGCTAGCATGCTCATCTGATCTGGACCATAAAGCACTTATTGATCCTAGTGAACTTTTGCCTCCCTCTCCCCTCAGTTCTCACAGTCTTGGTGTCTATGGATTTGAACACAGTCAAGGAGAAATCTATAGCTGGGGGGAAAGATGATTAAGTGTTGCTGAACAAAGAAAAAGGATATAGGACCACACTTTTTAGAGGGTACTGAGTCCAATTAACTAGACTCTACCAAAAAATCAATAGCTGTCACCAAGCGATTTCACTAAGCGATTTGAACAGGGATTTTAGTGGAATTCATTGATGTGCTCCCCTTTTTTCCTTTTCTCAGTAGAGCGCATGTGTAAAACATTTATCCTGCGTGTGTGCGTGTGTGCGTGTGTGTGTGTGTGTGTGTGTGTGTGTGTGTGTGTGTGTGTGTGTGTGTGTGTGAGTTTTTTTTTTATTTGATTGCCCCTCTGTTTATGCCCGCGGCCACTTGGCCAATCGCAGCCACTTGCCTGTCTTTCTGACAGCTGCCACATCAACACA
>CALSBV010012195.1:7219199-7240241 GCA_943590825.1 Bovichtus diacanthus | reverse complement strand
TTGTGTGTGTGTGTGTGTGTGTGTGTGTGTGTGTGTGTGTGTGTGTGAGTTTTTTTTTTATTTGATTGCCCCTCTGTTTATGCCCGCGGCCACTTGGCCAATCGCAGCCACTTGCCTGTCTTTCTGACAGCTGCCACATCAACACAGGACGCTTATCACAACTACCTGCCCTTTGACCTTGTCTCAATTTGCCCATCCCTCTTTCTCATATTGAGTGTGGTCAGATTTACGGCCGGTCCAAATACAGGCAACCAAGGCACACAACTCTTCGGTGTAAAGCTGAGCCATAGATTCCTGACAGACAGTCCGCACATGGGCCCGGGATTGAAGCGTGTCCTTGAGATGGAGAAAAATCAATAGCCTAATGGGAAAGTGGTTATGGCTTCTCCCCCTTTTCCCCTCTCCCTCTTTCTTCTCTGAGACACCTTTCTTCCGACTAACTCTCTGTGTTTAAACTAATCTTCTCCTCAAAAAAAAGGGACAAATTTTAAGCTTGATCATTAATGTGGTGCCTGGAGAGGGTAGATTAAAAAACTGATATATGGCCTAAGTCAGTGTGCCATTTAGAGAAGCAGGGTGGCGTTTCTCCTTGTTATTACACCGGGGCACAGTAAATGGGATTTAGCCAGGGTTTTGCAGTGAGTAATACCACACATGCACACACTGCCACCCACATGGCATGCCTGTAAATCAGTGGATCAAGTGCACTAAAAAGAAGTGCGGCAGAGACTGAGGGAAAGAAGTAAAGATATTTTGCACTGTCTACTTTGAAAATAATACCTCCTGGGACCAGGCTTTGTGGCTGGCACGACTACAAGCAACACACCATAAATATTGAGCATTTATTTTAAAATCTTTAATCAGAATACCTTGTTCGTGACATCAATTGAGTCAATTTGGGACTCAAGGGGACTGACTGGGTAAATGTGTATCCATTGTAATAATGATGGGAAAAGAGGTTTTACCCAGAATGGGAAGCAGATGGCAAACTCATAGCTTGCAAAGAGAGGAGGTAAGGCCTCTTAATCTGTGCGTAAATAGAGGTGGGAGTTACA
Source organism: Bovichtus diacanthus (assembly GCA_943590825.1). Taxonomy (NCBI): domain Eukaryota; kingdom Metazoa; phylum Chordata; class Actinopteri; order Perciformes; family Bovichtidae; genus Bovichtus; species Bovichtus diacanthus. Next base: position 7,239,186 of record CALSBV010012195.1, on the reverse strand, counting down.
GTAGGAGAGAGTGCTGATGAGGAAATTGCTATGAGAGGAGCAGTGCAGTATGATGAGGTAGGTGAAACATTTTAACCAAGGTGAGAGTGAAGGAGAGCAGGAAACCGACTAAGAGCAGGAGCACTGAAGTCTTAATCTCATAACCCTCTATGTTCTCTCAGACTCCTAGTTTAGTATCTTTAGAGTTTGATGTAACATGTCTTTTTCACATAAATATCAGTGTTACATAAATATTGATTGGGGAGAAAAAACTCAAATGATGCGAGGCGCTTTTTTTTCCCGCTGTTGGAACTTTCTTTTTCAGGACGCTCTCGCAAAAATGTGAGGCGCATAGAGCACATTTTAGAGCCTTTTTGCTGAAACAAGTAACGTCGAACAGTCAGGTTGCGGGCCGTACAACAGAAACAATTGGCTCAAAGACACTATAAAGCTCTGTATAGCTGAGGGAACTGCAGAAATGGAGGATAATTCTCTGCGAGTTCATCACTAACGGTGACTACTTTCACATATAAGTAGTCATGTGATCATCCACCAAAATAAATCGATAATCGATTTTAGCCGATTTAAAGTATAAATATAATATACATGCAGTATATATCATTTGAACACACTAAGCAGTACAAATATAATACTATGAAATACAAATAGAAATGAGAAAAAAAATACCGCAGTAAAGCATAATGTATAACATTAAAATACAAGAATAACAATAGAGTAGTAATGTAGTAAGTGATATGAAGAAATACAATACTTTTTAATGTGCACTGTTTTCATGGATCTCCTTAATTGTGTGTCAGTCTATTAGAATTGAACTCTAAGGTTGTGTAAGTCTGAACAATGATTGGCTGCTCAACATATCATGGTAACGTAGGAGTTAAAACTGTATCCTTCCAAAGCCACTCAAATCAAACTTGACACGTAATCCTAGGTTTAAAGTTGTACGTAATGATTTAGTGCATGTTTTGTTCGTATAATTGCCTTTGATTTTACCTTTTGTAATATATTGCCTAAATTGATCTGTCTTCATGCAACATTGAGGTTTAGACATCAGGAACGGTGCAGTTTGCTGTGTTTGGAGCTTGTTAAACACCTTACTGGGGCACGCCATCTCTGCTGGGAGGTTTTTAAGCATTCATTGTACTTCCATAACTTCTCACTTTAACTATGCTTAAGCCTAGGGCGTGAAAAAAAATCCATTCCTACATGGTCACATTTAATTCCCTTCATCATTTTTCAACTGGAATGAGTGAAATTGCTCCTTACCATCAGCAACTTTGCTCATTAAGAGCTTGGAGAACATTTAAATATTTCTATTTAAAACGCCTTCCCAGCAATTCCCAAAAGCCTATTTTACGCTTCTGCGGTAAGTGGATTAAACTGAATTAAAAAACTAAAAGAAAAAGGGAGAGACTTTTTGTAGTGCCTTTTATGTTTGGTGAAATATAGCTTATGTTTTATATCAGACAAATAAGTATACTGCAGATACACCTTTAGTGCAAGCTGGCTAATTGATTTAGCTCACTCCGCATGTAAGAGAGGAAGGAAGTGTGGAGAATGATAATAAAATCACACAGTTGGCTTTCTGGTGTAGGCTCACCAGCCAAGCTGTCATACTGTATTTGTCTTTTCCCCTGTTTTTCTTTTTCCTATCTGTCTGTCCTTATTAGACCTGTCTTTTCCTATCAAAAGGGGTTGTCTTAAATCAGTCCAAGTATCTACTCTTCAGAAAAGCACTCTTTATGAATACATATTTGTTGCAGATTATTTCCAATTTAGTCAGCGAAGACATCTTTTTCTAACATATCCAAAAAACACAGTCTTTGTCTTTCTTTCTCTTTCCCTCCCTATACTTTTCTATCTAAAATCATTTCTAAATATATATATATATATATATATATATGTATTTATTGTTGATGTAGAGAAGATATTTGTATAGTTGTAGACTTGAAGCACAGTCACAAGTAATGGTGGTGTTGTAAGCATTTGTGTTGTTTGAAAAAGCCTCCATAGATAGTACAATATATGAATAGCGACCTTTTTTGCCTCCCGACTGTCTGTCCAGGTAAACCATAGCTTTTGTTATGATAATTTGCGACACCACAGAGTCCATGAAAAAAAAAAGAAGACATTATTAAACTCTGCATTCAATTATTGTGACTCAACAGGAGATTACGTGGAAAGGTAGCCTGCTAAATATTCAAACTTTCAGTCCATATTCGTGAATATTTAATAATGTCTATTCACATTCAGCAGAATTCATTTGAACACACAAAGAGCATAAAGCTCTTCCATCGGGTCTGGCCAATTGATACTGACAACAAAACCAACCATTTTTATGGTCAATAGGGACTTTTCTTTTGTTGCTTGGCTTTTGTTCAACTCAAAAGACTTTGATGATTCTGTTTCTCTTCATTGTGATTTGACAGGCTGAGCTTGCAAGTTAGCGTCCTTGTACATCTTCTCGCAGGTTACACGCACGCACACGCACACACGCCACACGCCGCAAACAGATCTGTGACAGACAGGCCAATCTTCCTGTTGGGTAAGCCGAGGTGAAATTGCTAATTGGCGTGCAATGTGTGAGCGGCATATTGTCGCAAGCACAGAGGTTCAGGGTGACATCGTGCCTCCTTCTGAAGTGCACAAGTAAGCAGAGACTGACACAGGAGGAGCTGCTGCTGTAACATTTGAGATGAAAAGGTTGTGATCATGCCCTCTACTAGACAAACCACACACCAATAATTATGCGTTCACCATGCATGGCGTTTAAAATACTTTTTAATTGACCTATTAAACCCATTCTAAAAAATTTCTATCACACGTGACACTCCTGACTCTCATATCTTTCTTTTGTTCTCTCTATCGACCTCCCTCGTTTCTCCTTGCAGTCATGCCCCGTTTTGCTGAACAAGTGGAGGTTGCTATCGAGGCACTGAGTACGAACCCTCCACAGGCCTTTGAGGAGAATGAGTTCATTGATGCGTCGCGTTTGGTCTACGACGGCGTCCGGGACATACGGAAAGCTGTCCTCATGATAAGGGTAAGTCCATTACCTCCTCTATAAGGAAAACACTCACTGAAATACTCTGAAATGGTTTAAATGCTCAGCAAGAGTTTCAAGTCAGAAATGAATGTGTTTGCAAATTTTTGAGCAAGACCAAGTGCAGTAATTTATTTCTGCCTTCCTCCATATATTCGAAACATTTTATTGGGTTTTTTGTGAATGTGGACATCTAAATAAATTGTTTATTTCCTATTGCTGAATAGTCAGTCAGTGAGTCTGTATTAAGCATATTTGGTTTCAATTTATGATAAAAAAAACATTTTTGCAATCTACATTCACTTCAATCCATATATTATTGTCTTTTTATCCTCTAATTAATACATTGAAAAGTAGAAACCAAAGCAGCTAATCCTAAAACCTGAGAGAATAAAATATGCTGAGTCACTGGATTCATCCCCATGACTCATGAGACAAATTTGTCACACTCACAAACACCTTTCCAGTTTTTGCTTTTTCCTTCCAATTCTAGCTACACATCTGTGGTACATTATTGGTAGAACAAACTGTGCTACTGACTATCATAGATGCAGTGGATGTTCTTTTACAAAAATATATCTGCCCTAAGGATGAAGACAAACGTAATTGAAATCTAAAATTCAATTGAAGTCCCACTTGAGATGTCACACCTGTCACGTGATTTGTTATATGAAGCTGGTAGAACATTTTTACAGCATGTCATTATAAAAAAGCTACATAAAAACATGACACCAGCAGCTCTACTGCCTCACATATCCTCTCTGATGTTACAGTATCTGCATTTTTCACCCGAGCTGGCCCTTCTCCCTTCACCACGTAATTCATTTATTCAACTTTATGCAGGCTGGAAGGTTTCCCAGTGCAGCTCTGGAAAAAATCTAATTATGGAAAATAATTTGATGTTGGTAAATAATGTAAAACAGGCAGCTTTGAACTGCCCGGGACCAGCTGGCTTCATAATCCCACCCAACTTCAATTACTTTCTGAGGAGACAACTTGGAAGATCCTTGCTTTCTCTGTTGTCTATCTTCATCATATACTGTAGATAGCAAATGTCGGTGCCACATATAATAGTTTTTTGTGCACACATTTTTAAGCGTCTGTGTTATTTTTCTCCCACTTAAGCCGAGTAATGGCTCCTTTAGAATTTTTTACTGCACAGATCTTACAAGCAGTCGATGGATTAAGAAACCAATTCTCCACAGTGTTTAAAAATTGAGGCAGGTCTTGAGAAGAGTGGAAAGTTATAATGAAAGTTTTGTCCTGGCCTTTATGTACTCCCGTACACACACACACGTACAGAGCAGAGTAGTGCGATGGAGTATCAAGTACTGGATACAGTATGTATCCTATATGAAATGTATATGAAATTGAACAGTGGTTGGAGACTGGCAACTGTTAATATAAGTGTTTACTCTTTCTCCCATTCCTAACGAACTGACCTACAGCCTCAAGCAGAAAGTTCAACTTTTTCTGGAAGTTCAGACCTAAAGTAGCACTGAATTACAAAAATGCAAGGTGCTGCATTTGATGGGGGCATGTTGTTTAAGGAAATACAGTCCGCGAAGGCTGGTTTTAATAAAAAAAGCCTCGAGTTCAAAGGCTCAAATTATCTCTGAGAAGTTATCCCAATAACAATAATTGTATCCTCTGTTTTGAGCAGAATTACAAAAGCAAAGCAATTTACTAGGTAACATTGGGCTGTTGTCATTGTTTTTGGCTTGAATCCCCCCCTGTATCTGTGCACTGTGCCAACCCAGTGGCCCCATGGGAACGAATGACCAGTCGCTGCAGCTGGTTAACATCTGGTTCTATTACGCTGGATTTTGTGATCCGGCTATTTTCATAGAGAGGAAGGATTGTCAAGTGTGTTTGAATTTGAGACGAGATGACATTTTTATTTTCCATGGGGAAATAAGGTCAGTGCAGTGGCAGAAATATTTGATTTAGTGGCATTGTATGGGCACATGACGAGAAAAAGGAGCATTTATTCAAATAAATCAAAATATATGAGACACAGAAAACCTTTATTCGTCTCAAAATAATACTAAATATACTAAAAATACTAAATATAAAGTAATGATATCTGTATATACTAAAGAAAATGTAAACATGTTCAGTAGAAAGGCTGGTGGTATATACAGTATGTACAGTATATATCTATCTATATATATATAGATAGATATATACAGCATGTAAAGTATATATATAAATAGATATATAGATTTATATATGTATGTGTTTGTTTTTTTATACAACCGCCATCTCATGGAGTCCAATAAAATATTTTCCATTCACAGAGTCGTGTTATGTTCAGTAATGATATAACATGAGTGCAGCAGACCACACTAAATCAACCACTGTTGGAAATACTAAGAATGAAATGCATCACAATTACTAGCCTACGTCAGTATGCATTACATTTATTTCATTATTGCTCGGGGCTATGGTCTACTAGCAACCTATTGCTTGGTATAAGTCCTGCTCTATAGCCAGCGTGAGCGCTAGTTTTGTAAAAGTAATTATATCTGATACAATAATTCCTCATGGAGAGGCAACATTCTCACAGTGCTCTTCACAAGGATACGCGTGACAGCACTGTGAACGCAGGGCTATTTAAAATGTCAGCATCCGGTAGGAATGATGACTTTACAATGTTCGAGTTTTGATCTCATATCCTGCGCTGCAGCAGGTAAGCCCTCCACCATAGGTTACCATGGTGATGCAGCCCAGTTAAGTGTGAGCCTGCTTCATGAGATCAACAAGCCTGTGTTGAAGTTAGCTGGCCAACCCACTGATCTTAATTAGTAAGACAGCGGAATAAAAATGATATTAATCATTAAGTCTCTCACTTTGTGCAGATGGAAACAATTACAGTCAATTACATTCCAATTTAGCTCCCAATGCCTTTTTCCTATTATTTAGCATGGTAGGGTAATGCTGTAGATTTCCTTCATTATATGACGCTTGTGAGTCTGCTTTTGTTTCTTTTGAAATAAAAAGAGAAATCAAAGGACTGTCATTACTTTAAAAGAATTGCAATCGGCACACAGCAATGTATAATGATACATCTTCAAAGGCACAAAATAAACATGAGATTATTGTGCAGAGACCAACTGCGAATATGAACACAGATAAAAGCAATACATCTGACATTTTATTTAATTTCAAGTTGCTTCCTCTCTAAAATACAGCCCTGCTATGAGTGTTCTTTTAAAAAATGTGCTTTGCAGTGGTGGATCTTGAAAACAACCATCAAAGTATTGTCTAATCCTTGAGTTGTAGCTTGACAAACCCATTTACATATTTTCAAAGTTGTTAGAAATAAATCAAGCAATTTATTAGCTTATATTTTGTGGCAACTGACATTAGCCAGGTGACCCAATAAAGAATCTCTAAAGTTGACACTATATCCGCCAACATTACAATACCTCCTGCTACCACCATGGGGTGCAACAGCGTGAGCACACACAAACACGTCAAGTATAGAAGTTATACATTTTGAATAATAAGTAAGAGTGGAAAAAAAAAAACTTTTAATCATTTTATAATTGTGCTTTATTTAATTGCAGCAAAACATTTTTTTTTTTATTCATTGCCAAACTGTACAATACCGTTTAAAACATGACATAGGCTGTAAATTAAATCATGAAGATATTGAAATATATCTATATATATATAAGAAGAACATTAACTTACATTTAAAAAAAATTAAATAAAATGTTTATAATAAAGGGTTATTTTGTTAACACTACTGTGAGCAAATGAAATGAAGACGCAGCACACACTCCTCTCTGTCTCTCTCTCTCTCTCTCTCTCTCTCTCTCTCTTTCTGTCTCTCCCAATTCCCATGTTAATTTGTCTGTGGTCAAACAGTGACTAAGTGTTGCTATGTATACCTCTATACTTCATCGAATTGTTTGGTTGATGATTTCTGTGTTGAAAGGCACTGACAGCTGCCTCTGGGCTTTTCTTTCCTGTCACATTTCTTTTTTTATCTTTCCATCGAAAGCTAATGCATTAATGCTGTTAATTTTCAAATTCCCGACGCGGCAATGTATACTGAACACGGGAACATATGCTGTCTGTTACTCTGTATTCCCACACAATGGGGCACGAAGTCAAAGCTGCTCTTTTCGACTGTCAATTTAGGAGTCGTGTGATTTATTTTTTCGTTTTTCCATTTCTCTCTCTCTGACTGTTTGCCCGACTTTGTCTTTGTGTTTCTCACAGACACCAGAGGAGCTGGAAGATGACTCTGACTTTGAACAGGAGGACTATGATACTCGCAGCAGGACTAGTGTGCAGACTGAAGATGATCAGCTTATTGCCGGACAGAGTGCTCGGGTGAGTGGATGTTAATCTCCCCGCTGTGCCGAAAAACTTCCCGAATGTGCCTCAGTTATGGAACTTGACATGTGGAAAGTACAGGAGAAGAAAGCACGTATTTGGTTTGGGTAAAGGCTGGGAAACAAGCCCAAATGCATCATATAAGTGACTGTAGTGTTGTTGCTTCAGTCGTGGGCTGAGTTGCAAGTTGAACTGCATCCCACCTCAACACCCACCCCTGTTCCCTGACCATACTGGAATCGATTCTGCCAACTAGTTCCACTTACATAGCATGAAAGTCCATTCACCGTAAATGCTCCTAACAAGCGGGATTATTTTAAATAAACATCGTTCGGGGGTGGCAGGTGTAAAATTGCAATCATAAACAAAGAAGTAATTACCAAATTCCCTTCAGATGCCAGACAAAACACAAAATGAAGTATAGCACTGTGCCAAGGCTTCAGTCGCGATCACCAGGGTCTGGGCTTTGTTGCACATTAGCAATTTTTCACTTGGGCCCAGCTTAAAGAACATTAAGAGGGTATCAGTGCATGCGTCCCTCCAGCAACACAGAGGCTCTAGTGGTGTGTTGCATGTTGAATGGATTGTGGATGGCAGGAGTATGACTTGGCCCAATGCCTCTCCCCATGGCACAGGCCTGTATTATACTGCCTGAGTCTCTAAACAGTCTGCACACACAGGGGGGTAACGCACAAAGAAGGGAGAACTAAATAAAACCGAAATAGCAGCTCACTGTTGCTAAATGTAGGAACTATACAGCTGTAGCCCTGATTGTGATGCCTTTTGATAGAAGTTCAATCAAAAAAAAAATAATAATTCAGATGCTAGGGAGCTGCAAAACAGGCAGCCTTTCATAATTAAGGCCAGCTCGAAACACTGTACTTTAAAATTAGATCATGTAACTGTTGCTGAAAGGCAGCCACTGTGGCCGCAAATATCAATAATGGGATAATGATTAAGGCTAAATCATAGCGTAACCGTAGTGGAAGTAGAGAAGAGTTATAAAGTCAGCAAACTGACTCAGTAATATCATCATTTAGCTAAATCTAGACAACGTTTGTTAAGCCAACATTAGCAACTGTAATATACAGTACTGGTCATAACAGACCAACCAAGGCTGTAGCTGCAAAAGCCTGAGCAAGGTGTGTTTTATTTCTAAGAGGAAGGATAAGAGGATTTTAAGAGGAAGATTGTAATTTCTTATTTCAGAAGTTACATATTCTTGCTTTACAGTCTATTATCCCTGTCATTACTTATTCTCTTGCAGCTTTTTCAAAAAGTGGCGAACAAATGAGAGTTCTCAATGAAACACCCGATCTGTTTTAAAGTGTTGCATAATGTTTATATCATGTACTGTTTGTGCAGCCAACAGGCCCGTCAAACTAATTGACTACATTTTTTGTCATTCATTGCCTGCCATAACAATACGTTTTTTTTAGGTTAAGGCACATGAACTTCTTGTTTAAGATTAGGTAAAGGTTCTATTTTTCGGGGAAAAAGACTACTTAGTAGACGTTAGGGAAAGATCGTGTTAATGGTTAAAATATTTTACGTGTGTTTCTAATAATTAAAATTGTACGTCTATGTTTAACAGTGAGGAACATATCAATCGATAAAGTGCCATTTAGATCTGATCGGATTGTGCGGTTCTCTGTAGTAGTCAAGAGTGTGCGTTCTGCTCTTATCGATTACACAACTCAACTGTTGAACTAAGAGAGAACTCAGAAAAGTTTGTCAAATCTTAAATCCAGCCCTTGAACAAAAAGAACAGACCCATGCTTTGGGAGCACTATAGCTTCTCCAGTATCACTGTGGGGGTCCAAGGTGTGAAGTGCTTTGAGTTGGTTGTGTGTATACTCCCACTACGGCTCCCGCAGCGTAATGTTGCAGGGCCATCTGAGCTTAGACGCACCAGCACTGCCACACAAGGGAGCTTCACAGCACCAAACTGTTTTCCCTGGCTCGTAACTGTGCTTTGAGTGGGCAACTCTTCTTGGGAACAGTTTGAAGTAGAGAAGTCGCAGCATGTCCCTTTGTCACAACTTGTTGCTGTAATACAAGCGATATAAGGTAGATTAAAGGGTGACTTGGTTGAATGAAACGATTGTTCATGCAACCTTTATGTGGAAGCTATGCGCTCGAGCTCGCGTCGAATCAATGCGAGACAATGTATCGCATTGTGATCCCATTCGTACACGTTATCGCGTACAACGCACTGAACTGTATCTGGCATACTGACAAAGGCTCTCGCACAGTTAATTGATATTGCCTGTTTTTCCACGCATAGACACTGTCATGCCCTCAGTGACAAAACATTGACACACGCAGAAGGCAAGCACATCCATAAAAGATGCGTTTGCAGTGAACCACTGGTGATCTGCCCAGTCGGCATCAGCCTGACGTGTCGGGATAAAGCTTGCTGTCCTCTCACGGTCATGCCAAGTGCACGCTGGTGCTCTGTGTTTCTATTCAAACAGACAAGAGGAAGTGTAATCCATTTTCTCCATAGGAGCTGACATGAGCACACTGAGGTTTACAGTCATGATCCCTCCAGGCTCCTTCAGTGTGCGGGTATCGCACTCAGGACACAGGCGTAACATCTCTCCCTCTCACTTTCTCCATCTCACTGTCTCTGTCTTGCTCAGTGTAGAAAGAAATCAAATCAAGTCCAGGGCACTCCCAGGAGCCTTTGTTCCCAGTGCTGCCTTGTGTGGTGCTCCACTTGTCACTTCTATTATACTTATGCATAAAGCTAACTTATTAGAGCAAACATGCATAATGAGAAGGCGGAAAAACACACAGGGGAAGGAGGCCTGTACGTAGTGTCTCCTTCTATTAGAACATGAAGACACACCACGGATAATGCACAGACACACACTCACACACACACGCACGCACAAAGCCAACATCTCTTAACACAGTGATTGGATAACACTGTTGATAGGTCATCCATAAAATTGAACTCTGAGTGTCTGGGCAGTTTATTTCAAATGAAACAAATTAAAGTCATTTCAAGACGCCGCGCTCGGTGAAGAAACCCGGAAAGCGCTCTAATCCCTGCAGACGTAGCCGAGTCGCAGAGTGTATTGGCACAGCATTCCCTCGGCCGGATTTGCCACTATGTTAAGCTCCCAAGGCCCGCTCCTTGTTGTTATCAGTAAAGTAGGGGAAGGGATTTGGGGATAAGTGAATTCTAGAGAGCAGGGGAGGAGGGAGACGGGGGCTTCACCAAGTGCCTTCCTGCTCCCCTGACGTCGCAATTGGCTCATGTTTACCCCTGTGCTGCAGCTTTCTTTTTTGTTCAGAACCCCCCCCCCCTCTCTCTCTCTCTCTCCCTCTCTCTCTCTCCCTCCCTCCCTCCCTTGTGCTCTCTCTGTTTTGTCACACCATTTTCAGAGTGAATTTGAATACTAACCAAATCCCTCACTCTGTCTCCCCAACTTCCCTTGATCCCTAATTTTAGAAAATGAATTTTCAATCCAAATTGTTGAGTTTCAAGAGACTTTTTGCCCCCCTTTAGCTGTTTGAGAGAGCGGTTCGTTTTTTGGTTTAAAGCAGCACTTATGCGCAGAAGGCGGAGAGAAAACATTTTGATTGCCCTTACAGAAAGAGCCACGCACAGGACTACTCCGATTCCCAATTTACATCCTTTATCTGACTCGTTACAATGGCATTCAGCAAAACTATAACTGTACTTCTTCTCAATGATGTGCCAACCATTTTGACACCAGGAGCATACTGCTCGGTGTAATTATAGAAAATAAGTGAATAATTGATGCCTCAACAGTTGGGTGCAGAAATGAAATGAGCGGCAAAGATATGCCAACGACCGCCCTCGAGTGCCGAGGTCAGAGTAGATGTGCCTGGTGGCACAGTGCGCTCACCTGTGTCGCTATTGATTAGGCCGCAATTACTGTACGGCTTTGCCTTCATCGTGTTTTTGGCTACATTGAACATGAGCATGTAATCAGCGAACTATACCCGAGGGAACTACTGGCTACGCAGAATCAAGAGCTGAGAGCATGAACACCCTTGAAGTGTCGGGACTGAAATGCTTTTTGCGGTGCTCAAGTTTATATTTAGACATGTTTGTGCTGTTATTCAAACTGATTTCAATTTAAAAACAAGTCATTATTGAAATCAACAGCATACGTATGATTTTTTAAAATAAGGCACAGCAAGTGTTGTGTTATATACGGTATAAGACAAACTCAAAGAAGCAGGAGGGCTAATGGTTAAGATTGTGTTACAAAAGCCCAATAGTGCTAATTAACCCAAGCCAAAAAAAATGAGGGCTCTCACTGATAAGAGCCGACTTACAGTATTTTTTTTTTTTTGTCACAGAATAAATAAATGGTGGTGCTCCAGAACTACTGCTGTGTGCCGCCCATAATTCACAGCAACACCTGCAAAGTGAATACAAGTTTTCCCTGCTGGAATCAGTGGTCTGTTTTAAATTGTTTATTCCTCATTGTGCAGTCTAAATACATATTAACTTTGTATTTGTTTTAAATGTGAGCAGTGTTTTTCCCCCCACACGCGGTTTAATGAGATTTGCTGCCTCGCTGTTGTTTGTGTGTCTTGGCACTAGCAGCAGAGGAAATCTACACTGGGCTTGAGGGGGCTGGTTTTGCCTGTTTGTTTATGCCGTTCGGGTTTTTTTTTTTTGTTTTTTTTTAAAAGCTAACCGCTTTGCACCACTCTGCTCACACAGTGATCAGTAGGCCAAAGCTGGACACATCTGTTGGCCTCTGATGAGAAAGTTGTGCCTCCACGCTTCTCTATTTTTGTCTGTAATTTCAATTGTACTCTCTTTCATTGCGGCCCCCCTCCTGTTTCAGCTTATTTTCTGTTCAAAGAATTTCAGAAGGAGAAGTCATCTATATTTTTTGTTTTCAATTTCCTCCTGACACATGGAGCAGTGGACACGAGTAAAGTGACGCACTTTCTCACTGAACTCACCCCCACACACCAGCTTTGCTCTGAGAGAGGGAAGATGGAAGAGGGAAAAGGGGGACAAGGGCGATTATTTCATTGAGAGAATAGTCATTCTTGGAGGACAGTCAATAATAGATGAGGTTAAAAAACAATGGTGGCTTTTCTTTTTTTTTTTACTGTACTCGTTTTCTCTCTCTGCCTCTCGAGTCAATAGAATCGACCTAATGGAAACTAGGTTACTCTTCCTTCCATCTCACCTCCCTGACATAATGTTGAACAAATGCATTATTCATTCTCTGGTCTAAGAAGCGAGGTAATTATACATTTATCTCCCAAATAATACCGGGTCCTTACTGCGCCTGTGACCTTGCCACAAGATTTATGCCATTTTGGACCTGCCCCCAAAGGCCGCTGAGGAAAAAAATGAAGGCAAAAATGGATTTCCTCTTTATGGATATAAGATGTCAAGGGGTTTGAAAAGGTCCAGTCATTAAATGTAAAGTTTAGAACTTTATTTTGAAGCGTTTCAGAAGGGCAGGGATAGTCAGACTCCAAACTTAGTGTTCAAGTTTTGTAGGGCGGATTAAAAAGTAGACCGGGCAGAAAAAATAGAACAAATGGTGCTACAGCTCTCCCCTTTATATTCTTGCCTTTATTCTCTTTCTCCTTAACTAATCCCTCTTCTTATTCGTCCCTTTCCTCATTTCCCTATCGTTCTCGTCCCCCCCCCACCTTATCTCCCTCCTATACCTAAATGCTTCTCTTCTGGCATTTCCCTCATTCTGAGCAATCCTTCCAATTTATTCTGCTCAAATGTACTCCCTAACAACCTCTTCCTCCTCCTCTAATGCCTTTGTTTCTTCCATGCTCCGCTGTTGCCTGCAGGCTATCATGGCACAGCTTCCCCAGGAGGAGAAGGCTAAGATTGCTGAGCAGGTGGAGAGCTTCAGACAGGAGAAGTGCAAGCTAGATGCGGAGGTGGCCAAGTGGGATGACAACGGAAATGACATCATTGTGCTGGCCAAGCAAATGTGTATGATCATGATGGAGATGACGGACTTCACCAGGTAAAAAATGACACTCGAAGGCAGTACAAACAAGCTGTGAACACTGTGGTGTATTCTCCCATTTTCTAATTTGTTAGCAAACTCTTTCTTAAACATGTAGCACAGGAAATATCTGGCTCCACTATGTTCACCAGGTGGTCGCTAACTAAGTTTTTCTGCGATTTGGTGTTAGCTTGGTAGTGTATAGACGACATCAGAGGTTCTTCACTGCAAACAGCTGCCTGTTGTGTCTGGAAACAGGTTGGTGAGAGCGGTGAGGGTGAACCAAAACCGAAAGATTGCGCCATGAAACCAAAACCATGAGGAAAAAAAGAGCTGACAGGTTCTGTACAGCTGAGAGTCAGGTGATAATTCTCTGCGGGGTCATTACTATGAACAACCCCTTTCACATACGGGTATTGTTGTCATCGTAGCTTAAGTAAAAAATATTGGAGCAGCAAGTAAATAAAGTGGCAACAGGCGGGATCGGTGAGAAGCACTCTCGCCTTCACAATGCCTCAGAGCTGCACGCTGTTTTGTGAAAGGCAAAGTGAACCCAGACAACCTTTGTTTTGCTCAGACCACATAGCGATACTGTGATTCAAAGATATACTGTAATAGATAATCTGTTTGCATCTAGAGTCTTGTCGCTTATGTTTACTAAAAGCCAGCAGCTTTCCTCTCAATCTCTCCCATCTGGGATCAACATATCAGGGAAATCCCTAATGCCTAACTGATGGCTATCTGCCTCGCGTATGGATTTCTGAACCGTTCCACAATTATATGGCATGGAACAAACCATGAAAGAAAAGGAAAAAAAAAGTGAAATCGGAGCCACGAGTCATTAGTCAAGAGTGATTATGGCTGTGGTGCTGTGACTGCACCATTATTACTTGGCATTGACCCCGGTTACTCAGATTGGCATGAACAAACTGAGGAGGAATTTCAGCTTAGCACTGGCTAAAAATGAAATCACACACAGACAAACACAATTATTTAGCCACAATAACTTTGACGAGCTGGCAATTCAAGAAAACACAACACAGGACAAAGACTCAGCGGTTGGCCACTCTATGATACATCATTAGGGACAAAGGCATACTGTATTTGTTACATCCAGTATCTGGGAAATCGGGTGTTGTTGGTTGATTGTAATGTTTCATATCCCTCCTGCCAGCCACAGCAAATTAGCTGCTACTGTATGAGCTCAGGGGTGAGCTCAGCCTTTAAAATGAACCTCTGCATGTCCTCTGCCTGGCAGCTCCACCCACATTCCCTTTTTAATACTTTGTCTCTCTCTCCTTGAATTTTCCCAGAGGCAAAGGCCCCCTGAAGAACTCCTCAGATGTGATCAACGCGGCAAAGAAAATTGCAGAGGCTGGTTCCAGGATGGACAAATTGGCTCGCGCTGTTGCAGATCAGGTAGCTTTGCAACTGTGTCTGCCACTGTCATTTTTATCCTTACACTTTCAGTCTGAAACTGTCCCTGACTGTGTCATAGTGGCTGGCAGCGTATCACATTTTGAGTTGGAGTAAATGGTCATGGCCATTGGAAATCTTTAATGTGGGCATTGACGAGCCCTGCTGGAGCGGCGGGCTGCATTGCCGCATGACTTTGTCTCCCAATGGGGCCAACACTGAGAGAGCAAGACAGCAGAACCAAGTTGTGTCTCTAATATAATTAGCTCCCAAACGAGGTGTTGCATTCATTATCAGATGAGTACTTCTCTAAAACACGCTGACAGACCATTTTCAATATCTAATCAATCAGTGCTGTGCCTGGGGAAGATGGGAGTGAAAAGAAATAGGTGTGTACGCTGTGTATGTGTTAATACAGCAAATGAAGTGGGAGGTGTTTCAGAATGCTGCACTCCAGGTAATGCACAATGTCCTTCTTCATTTTGTCTGTCTCTAATAAGCAGTGAGAATAAACTTAGGCACAAGACTCACTGATTTATTAAGGCAGCCTTTTGTCATTGTAATTGCAACTGCTGTTAGCTAGCAAACCCTTGGAATAATTATTGTTGGTTTCAGTATCACACGCTGGGCCTCTTTCCAGAGCTGCTTAGCTGAAGAAATGTTGGAGCTCACATCAGAATTTAGAATCACAGTCTCTCTTATTTTCTGAAGTCCCGAAACTCGCATGAGGCCTGCACACATGGTCGCCGACAAAGCTGCCACATTTCAAACAAGTCTCTATACTTAAGGTTTAAGATGTAGAGGAAATATCTCTATTTCTCTTTTATATACAAAAAAAAAAAGAAAAAAGGGATATGCAATATTGATAACTAAAAAGCACTCAAAGAATCATCCCTCTATAAAGGCTGCACAGTCCTTAAAATGTCGTTATTTATACCTGCAATGATTAGTTTTTTGTGTTTTTTTTTATTTGCTTCTTTTGCCCACCTTAGGGCAGTGCAACAAGCTGTAAACACAACATTGACATATAACACCACCTCACAGTAAAAAAATAAATAAAAAATGATGTAGCAAACAGTGGCTTATTTACACATCCGGCAGATACAGAGCAATGTAAGTCCAATATTCACTCTCCTTTTAGACTTATGTGTTGGCCGCTACCTCCTGAGAAAAGACAAAAGTAGCTTACTTTTGTCTGACTGCTGTTCGGTGCTGGGCAGGTAGCGTACAGTTTATCAGTTTATCATTTCCCATTCACTTAGGTGGCGTGATCCTATCCTGGGTACTGAGTGTTCATAATCAAATGAATGCAAAGGTTAGATTGAAGTACACACAGAGATACTGCTCGGGGTTTTTTTTTCGCCTCATACTTTTCAATTGACCAGAAGGCATCTTTAGTCAAAGCCGGCACGGCCTCATGCCACACCGTCCTGCTCCTCTATTGCTCTGCGTTCCGAAGTTTCAGACAGTATATGCAGTACCATAAGCCGAGAGATGAAAAGCAAAAGTTGTTTATAAACATGCTTGCGTGTTTCCATGTGTGAGAACGTTTGTCTCGGAAAGCAGGTCTCAGTGTGCGCCGTGTATGTTGATTAGAGCGGTATCCGGGACAGAAATGACAAAGTAAGCATGAACTTGTGTGCTTACGTATTTACTTCTTGGCTTGTAGACTGCCAAAGAGATGATCGGAGTTCAACAGGGTTTCGGTGGGAGTGAATCTGTCACATGGCAAATCACTGGCAGAGCCTGTGTCTAAACCAACAGTTGCTGTAACGAAAAAGAGCAGGTGGCTTTCCCTTTTTAATTCTCACTTAAATGGTTCCTAGACCAGTGTTTACTGAATATTCAAAGCCTTCTGTTACACTTCCAGAGACATCAGAGCTACGTTCAGGAAATACAGAGGGGCTTGAGGACATTTTCATTTCCAACATATATTTATTATAAAAGTGTTTTCATGTGAGGCATTCGGGGCATCTGTTTGCCATGCTATTCAGTGAACGCCATGAGTTATTAAAAGTTAAAACGGCGAAAGTTTGCTTTTATGAAGCCTCTTAATGGAATTACACGACAAAGGACATAACTTAATTATTTGTCCTGATCCGTACGAAGAAGACAAGTATTTTGCATTCACACGTTGTGGTAGGTAACCTGTGTTTGTCGAGAGCACTGTGGCTTGACAGTAAGAATAAAGGCTGCTCCACTGCTCCCAGACAGGTCCCTTAAGTAGCAAACCTTGTCGCCATGACTCCACATCAGCCCTATTGATGAACAAGTGTGAAGCGGAAGGCAATTCTGCGTGGAACGGGGGGAAGGACTGCAAGCTCTTTCATAGTCATTTAAGCACAGCACTTGACGTAGAAAAACCCCTCGAGGCAACTCACCCCATTTCACTCCAGCGATGCCTTTTTTTTTTTTCTTCCCTACTCTATTTATCCCACTCCATTTTCTTAACTTTGCTTCATTCTTTAAGTATGCCTCCTACATACACGCAATAGATGGTGTAGGGGCAGCTGTACAAATGTCATGCACACCTATTCTGAGACATACTGTACATTGATTGTTGAGCGTTATGAACAGCAATGGCATGTAACAGTATGTATCACTCTGCGTGAGTCTGCCAGCATTTGATTGCAGCGCCATCTGGTCGTTGTTGATGTTTGTACGTTCATGTGGGTATTTTAATATATAGTTTTGTTGTATAATGTTGCTCAAAAAAGGACTAAATAGTGCAGTTCTTGCTGGGGCTATTTTTAGACGCGGATTAATGCTGTGGGATGCATTTACAGCAGCAGGACTAAACTACTGTAGCAATGTAAGAATAAGTTATATTAGACTGTGGCTGCATAAGGCAATACTTGTTAGTAGTATAAATTCATTGTTGGTTTTGCTATTTTCATGGGATTTGTTGTCGGTAACAAAACAAAAGAAGTGAGTATGTCCAGTTTTATCCTTTAACTGTGATTTCAAATGGTCTTTCTTTATTGTCAAGAATACTTTTCTTTTGAGTTGCACTCGTAAACTTTCCGCTCGAGCATTGGGTAGTGTTAAAGGACCTAAATAACTTAAGTGTGAAGTTATTGTTTACTAAATGCTGCTAAACACAGGAAGTCTGACGCTAAGTATTCAGACTTTCAGGTCTCACTTTAGTTGTCACAGCGAAAGGCCCTGTCGCATTCCGTGCAGAACAACAAGAGCAAAGCTCCTGTCGCCTCTACTGACAGCAGTGAAACCAAGTGTGACTGATGTGTAATTAAAAGGCTTCCCACTATAAAACAAAAAGTACCGTTTAGAAGGAAAGCTAGGGAGGATTCAGTACCAACGGTTTTTGAAAGTCAATGCTGTGGCCGAGTGAAAATCTTGTATCTCAGAATTGTGAGCGTTACAGAAAGTAAGAAAAACTCGAGATACATATTTTAGTTTATTCTGAGAGGTTTTTGAAGAGTTGTCTCCGCTTTAAATGGAATGTAATTTCTTATGATGTCAGTGACGTCGGTGTCTTACCCCCTCATGACTTTAGATGCAGAAATTGTTCTGAGCGTTTCTGAATGCATAAAGGAACATTGGGACATTCACAGCCTCAGTGACTTCCAAAAGATATAGGCGCAACATGAAAAAAAGTTAATATAAATGGATTTGTCTTAGTTGTACTCCCATTTGGTAGATAATCTATGAATTATAATATATTATGAATTCAGTGGGTAACGCATAGCAAACAACCCATTTTTTTGTATATTTGTTAACATATTGCCAAATGAGCTATTAGTGGTCCCCGTTTGCAATGTACTAATGGCTTCACAGATAACTATCATAGGTTTACTTTTATGGCGAAGAAAACTTAAAAATGTGATGATTCTCAAGCAGGTTCTGGAGTTATTAGTTTAACATTTTCAACTGGATTTATGAGACGTTTACGTCGTGATGGGAATAAACGTTGGCGATAATAAGGAATAAAAAAGAAAATCTTGTTGCACAAAATTACATTTATTTTTCAGACTTTTCTCAATTTTCCTGATTTTGGGGGGAATATTGGATGCTTTCACCTCTTTAGGCCTCTACAAAATCTTTTAAGTAAATCAATATGGCAATGTTCACTTGGCAATGAAATCTAATTTCCATGATCTCACATCACACGCTGACTGTGCACTGATCTGTATGTTGCAACATGACAGGTTGCAGTAACAGCTTCCAATGCAATTCTAATATGGCGGATTACAGATCCTAAATAAAATCTTTTTTCAAAAAGAATATGACGTTTGAAAGATTTACATGCATAAGAACACCAGGTCCCTTTGGTAGGTCTTTTAGTTAATCCCGATTCATGTCCCTCTTTCTATTGCCAGATGCCGATTCAATGACAGATTGTGGAACATAACAGAAGGAAGAATGAAAACAAGTACATTGGATACTTGAATATAATAAATGGTTTCAGTATGCACTAGAACACAGTGGTGCTCAGTCATTTGGTGGCGATACCCTAGACTGGATGAGCAAATAGAAAGATGACCAGCTTTCTCGAAGTAACTGACAGACGCCGGAAGGCATATTGTGTAACTGTGTGTAACATGCTGTATTTGAATCTGTCGCTGTGTCTTCATTTCCTCCTTTTGAGAATCTGAGAATTATATGGAAAAGTGCCATCATTAAAAAGAAAGGGCAAAAGAGGTTAAAGTGAAAATAAATAAGCGGCTTACTATCTTTTACACTTTAGGAAAGGTCAGTCTCAGCCTGCTTAGTTATGCAGCATCAGTGTGAGGTGTGACTTGTGTTTTGACAGACTGCCACACTCTGATAGTGTGTTGCCCTCATCTCGGCACCAGAGTTCACATCATCCCCCTGAATTATCCATCGGGAGCACGTTTCATTTATTTTGAGCCAAATTATGCAGAAGTAAACAAAAATCTCACCTGCTCCTTCAGTGGACTGAACAAATATATTACTGAAATGCTGAGAGAAGCAGAAGCACTGAGGTCAGAGGGAGTTTCAGAAAGGCAGAGTAAAGGCTGTCATGAAGCCTGTTTCACTATGAGAGAGAGAGAGAGAGAGAGAGACAGAGAGAGAGAGAGACAGAGAGAGACAGAGAGAGAGAGAGAGAGAGAGAGAGACAGAGACAGAGAGAGAGAGAGACAGAGAGAGAGAGAGAGAGAGAGAGAAAGAGACCGAGACAGAGAGAGAGAGAGAGAGAGAGAGAGAGAGA
>CALSBV010012195.1:7186268-7219099 GCA_943590825.1 Bovichtus diacanthus | reverse complement strand
AGAGAGAGAGAGAGAGAGACAGAGAGAGAGAGAGACAGAGAGAGAGAGAGAGAGAGAGACAGAGAGAGAGGGAGAGAGAGATTCAATGGGCTTGGCTTGGCAAAGTAATGGGCCATATAGTTTATTTACATCAACAGGGAATCTGTAGAAGAAATGGACTATTAGTCAACAGGACAATAGGACAATAGGGAACAATTGTGTCATGTCTGCATCAAACTTGCCTGCGGCAGCAGCGTGTATGTGTGTGTGTGTGTGTGTGTGTGTGTCTGTGTGTGCCAGCGGTGTGAAGTGTAGTTAGCAGTGATGCCAGCCAGGACTGGCGGTGCAGTGATAATGCCCAGGGAGAAGCTTCCCTCTGCCTCACTGGCTGCTCTATGAGCTAGTAGCTTCACCCCAGTCTGAATTCAGTGCCACTGACTGAGTGGAAGCTTTATGCTGGTGGCAGCTTTGCGCCTATTTACTGTGTTGTTCTGTGTGTTCTGAAAGCGGCCGCAACGATAAACGTAAATCATGCCCTGTATTGCTCTTTGCAATTATATTGGAGGAACGAAACATTTAATTTCAGACTGTGTTTTTCTCGCTATTTGTGACCATCAGTAAAAGGCACTTGTGGCCAAAATACTATTTGTCTTCGCACAAGAGGCCTTTTCTCGTAGAGAAGGAGAGTAGATGAGCAGCCATGAGAGCTGCAAGTCCTTGAGGGGATATATTCATATCACAGCTCGATGTTTAACTTGCAATCCCCCTCTGCCCGAGCCCACAAGACAAGGAAATGAGCTGTGCATTTCCCCACACTGTGCTGCTGAATGTCCTAGTTAGGACCGTTTAATATTAATGGCAAGAAGAAAGGTGTTGCTACAAAATGATGCTCACAGTGTTTAAGCAGCTGATGCAGTGTTCTTAACCCACAGGGAGCTTAGTGGGCCATGGCTGACTCCTGGAAGGCTTCCAGATGGAATAATAGGAGCAAACTGTGTGATAGTAGGAAACCTGAGGAGGCTGTCCTCATATTCCCTGTTGGTCCATTTGCTGTATGATTGTTTTTTTTTTCTTTTTCCCCCACTGTTGAAGGCCAGCAGGACCAGGTCAGGACTTCTGCTTTAAAATAGGGAAGTGTTATGTCCGCTCATTGTTGATCGATCTGTTTTCTTATTGACAGAAGAAGTGAATGAGTTTGTCACCCTGCAGTGTCACTCGACTTGCAACAAACCCCCATTGAAAAATGAATTTTGAACAACATCTTCCAGGCTCAGTGCAGAGAAATGTAATTAGGGACACAACATGCTTGGAGCCGTTCTGTTTTGGTTAGGACTGAAACATCAGAGACCGCGCGATTCCATTTGGTAGAGAATTCTCATCTCAAACCTATTTTGGGAAAGCATACACTCTTTAAAACCAGATGGTAGTTTTGTAACAACCAGCTTTAGATGTTGCCAATAATGCTTGAAATAAGGCCAAGAACCTCGTATTCCTCCAAAATCTTTGGCTCTGTGACAAAACTGTTTCCTTGATGGCTTTATTTTCTGTCATGATATAATTATATATCCTTTATTTCAGCTAGCTTACCATTGGCTCTTTGTTCATCACAGATGATCCAGTTTTAATCTAAAACAAAGCATGGGCCTCTTGGATTAACCAGCATTACAGCACATCACAGCATACCATTATGACAATCCAAACGGTGTGGCCATGGAGCTCAAATTGAGAAAACATTTGACCACAGACATGCAAACAGGAAGAGAGATGTGATTATGCTAGTTTGCATTGTGGGCAATAACTCCTAAAACACATGTCCTGACATACTATCAAATACATGTTTGTTTTCATCTCATCCTTGGCGAGTTATTTCATATATGTGACCCTCATTACAGTACTTGACTAGTGCCTTCTGCCATATTATTTGGCTGACGATGAGTCATGAGTGTACTAAATCTCAATTCACTGTTCACTGTCGAGTAAATTATTGAGTGTCTATTCCATAGAACGAGGAAACAAGCCCATGTCAGTGTGCAACCAACACGTCTGACGGCAATGGCACGTAAATAGGACGTGTGTCATATTCCCTTAAAGGGACAGTTCATCCCAAAATTAAAAATACACATTTTTCCTCTTACCTGTACTGCTATTTATCAATCCAGATGGTTGTGGTGTGAGTTGCCAAGTGTTGGAGACATCGCCTGTAGAATTGTCTGCTTTCTCTTGAATATAAATGAACTACATGGTGCTTTGTTTGTGGAAGTGTGCATCTATGTACTCATGGACCAGAGGCTCGTGATGGGGTCCTCCTCAACTGAGCTGTGACAATAGCTAGCTAAGGTGAGCTAAGGTGAGCTAAGGTGAGCTAAGGTGAGCTCGCGAGGCTCAGGAAAGCCTCTCATCCATGAGTAGATGCGAGCATCCTTCTGCGCATTGATACGGTAGAAAGAAAATAGTTCCTACATGAAACTGCTCACAACAAGGTTTGTGGATTATCTGGAGTAACCGGGTCATGATTTCATCGCTGTTGAGTTTTTCACATGCATGTTTTTGTGCTTTGGGCACGACAAGCGAAGCGCCATCTAGTTTAGTAAATATGTATTTTGGATTTTGGGGTGAACTGTCGCTTTAATGTCGTACAAATAATATGGACGTTAAGGCCAGATGTGTGACAAAAGACATTAAGATGTGCTCCAAACTGTCACCACGAGGCCAATCATTAAACAGCATCTAATTGTGCCTCAAGCTCCCAGAATCGTGCATTAATCATATTTGTACGACCTGCTGTCAAAATGCAACACTAAACGTGAGTGATGAGACTTAATGCACACACCTGCAGAGGCTTTGAAATCCACTTTCACCTTCTCTATAAAAAAACAATGCTCACTTACAGTATTATGGCTTTTCCCCCCTGTTTTTAACAATGTGTTTCCTTGTGCCTCTTATCCACTCAGTGCCCTGATTCAGCATGCAAGCAGGATCTGCTGGCCTACCTGCAGAGAATTGCCCTGTACTGTCATCAGCTCAATATTTGCAGCAAGGTGAAAGCTGAGGTTCAGAATCTGGGTGGAGAGCTCATCGTGTCTGGGGTAAGTTAAGTGTATCCATACAGAACAGCACGTGGCCAGCTCCACTAACGTTGTTCCTTGAATCAGTAGTCTTGGTCAATTTAAGACATTTTTTTATGCTCTGAACTGCGGGTGGGCAAACCTTTTAGCACAAGGTCATGATGAAGCTTGAAAAACCAGATGAAGGCTCATACAGAATAGGACTGGTGCAATTATTTCAGACCGATTACCATCTAATAATACCAGAAAGATGCACCGCAGGCTTTTTTCCATTTGTATTTTTCATGCCTTGTGAACCCTATTATCCCTGGTCAAACTAAAATCAGTCAATTATCCCATAATGCTTGTATTTGACATTTAACTGAACTATTACATTTGTGGCATATTCTCCATTTCAAAGCTTTCAGTTTTAATTAAAAAATATTGATTAGTTTGACCAGAAATATCCTGTTCAACCGTCTGATATACATCTTTTGTACTTTTGGTAAAATATAAAAAAAATCCCCCAGCAAAGCTGATCATTTATCATATGGAAAGATTTCATCTCTTCATACATTTAATAAATACTCTTTGGTTCAAATTATGGGAAATTAGTTTAATACATGTTTTCAGGCAGCTGTAGATGTGAAATGTTTTTTTTTACCTTTTAAAGTGGTCTATGGTTTATTCTGAATCATCAACATAATCATGTGGTGAACTGTAATTGGCTCTAAAACTTATTTTTATTGATTATTGGCGCACCAGCCTCAAATAAACCTCGTCAGTGTCGGTGCACATTATCAAACAGAGTGGGTATCAAGTCCATTTTATTATGTACATAGCACAAATACAATCTTAACAGCATACAATATCTTTTTTACCCTCAATTTAGATGGAAAAAACTGCAAGTAATGCAAAATAATTGTATGTGGTATTTATTAAAGGCATCCCCTCAAACTCATGTTGGCAGTGATGAATTCTGAAGGGTGGGACTGCTGCCAGTACAGCTCAGAGTAGAACAGAAGCTTCTGCATATGTACAATAATATCAATGGGTATGCTGCTCAATATTCATACATGGCAGATTTATAGGGAAATGTGCAATGATATTGTCATTTTTCTGGATTTAATGATTGTTTTTGTTTAGTTTTTTGATGTTAAATGTCTTCGATTTGTGATTTATTTGTCTTCTAACATCTTGGGAACATGGTGGAAATAAGTGTTTTCTCTTTAACATGTTATCCTTTGAATATTTTTGTTTCTTTGTCTGATAATCCATCAACAAAATCAATCATAACTCCACAAAACAAACTCAGTCGGGGAAAGAAGGGGGAAATGTCAGGAAGAGCGACAGAGGAGGGATCTCTCTTCCACACTGACAGTCAGACGTGCAGCAGAGTACGCTGATCCACCTTGAGTTTAACTTCTGGATTTTCTATCAGGACAAAAATAGGGGGATTGTGCATTCCTACTGTTTCGTCTGTAAATAGCTTCACTATTTACTGCCTTCAGTATGACTTTTTGCTCAAATTAAAATCAGACTTGACTTTTTTCTTTGCTTTCGGCTTTCTTGTATTTTGGGTTGATACAGTTCCTCATCACTTCTTAGGACTTCAATTATAATTTGTCTCACATGAGATGTGCAAGCAGGCATGCTGAGATTTTAACCTTTTCATGGTGGCCAGCTGGAGGCCACACTCATTAAATAAGCACTCGTCTCAGTGTGGGGTAGGAGGCGGCCCACTGTCCGCCGACCCTTAAATGTCAGCCAAACAAAACAGACGGAAACAGAGGTACACCTGACCCCTGCCTCTTCTAATTAAGAACTGCTAGAAGAAGATGTCACATAGCAAGGGCCATGTTTCTAATCCGCTTAATTGCCAGTTACGGCACAGACCTCCTAGGTATGGGATGTAGCTAATATGTTCTTGTTGAGTGCTTGAAAGTCATTGAAGTTTTTCTCTTTACAGACACGTTGACTTTTTGACCCTGAGTGTTTCTCTCTCTCTTTCCCCTGCAACTCTCTTTGCCCTCCTGCAGCTGGATAGTGCCACGTCCCTGATCCAAGCAGCCAAGAACCTAATGAACGCAGTGGTGCTGACTGTAAAGGCGTCTTATGTAGCCTCCACCAAGTACCAGAAGGTGTACGGCACGGCGGCTGTTAACTCACCCGTGGTGTCTTGGCGCATGAAGGCGCCCGAGAAGAAGCCTCTGGTAAAAAGGGAGAAGCCCGAGGAGTGCCAGACACGGGTGCGACGAGGCTCCCAGAAGAAACACATCTCCCCTGTCCAGGCCCTCAGCGAATTCAAGGCCATGGACTCCTTCTAAGAAAAAAGGGAAAAGTCATGCTTACCCAAGAAAAACAACAAAACATGACAAGTTGAAGAAAAAATCCCTTTTTACATTGTGTTAACCCACCTCTGTTTGCCCTGTGTGTGCTTGGTGACACCTCAGGAGGACTACAGTACATATTAAACTGCCACACTACGGCTCCTGCGAACACCGCGGGCCTCATGGCTCGTAGGCAGCCAGCACACACCCAACACTATTTATCGATCTTAATGTAGCTTAATATGTGAGAGCCATGTGACACAAACTATGGGAGTAAAAAAAAAAAAAAAGAGAAAAAAAAAAGAAAAGAAACATATCAGAGGAGGAAGAGTGGCATTTTAAAAATTTGTGGCAGTTGATATTCTAGCTATATCTTTAACGTGCTACTGACTGGCTGCTTGTATACACATTTAAACTGTCTGAATGGATATCCTGAATGGTTCAGTAGAGGAGTTATTCTAAAGGGAATATGTCAATGTTGGTATGCTCCCTCTTGTTATTTTATTTCAATTTGAATGTAACCTGTAGTGCTAGGAATAATTTATGTTTATGATACCTGGAAGTGTTGGCATCCAAGTAGTTTCCTTGTTCCTGATGATTATAATAATAATCCATATGGTGTTTTTTTCCAAAGCACACTTATGGTCTATTGTATTGCCTTTTTAAATTCAATTTATTTAATTATTACATCACTAACTATGATGACCTTGATTGGAAGTTGTGTAGCGTATAAATATAGACGGAGAGGTTTGACTAGTTGTGGTTTGCTCAGAGAATAGAAATCCCTGCATACAGTACCTTTATATTCACCCTTCTCTAATAAACCCCTCAACTTGACCCTCAAGGCTTCACGTGTCTTTCTTACTGTCACATTTGCAGCAGTAGCTACCAATCTGTGAGCGAGTATTACAGCAGCGATGCCTTTTATTAATCTGAAGGATCTGACATAATCATTAGAGATTGACATGCAAGACCTGCAGATAAAGAGATTCCAGAAGAGGAAAGAAAATCTATTAGTACTAAAAGCTTACAAGAATAGGCATATTGATTCAGGGTCACAGGTCAAGTCCCATTACTTCACTGACTTGAGATAATTGGTCTTCGGTCAGCACTGTTTCTGCTATCTTTGTGATATTTTACCAGGCCCTCCACTTAAACAGTCTACTTTCCAAACTGACATAAAACCACCAGCAGCTTTAAAGTTTTCACCTATAAAGTGAAATATCTCAACATCTAATGTCATGGTTCCCAGATGATATATCTTAACACGTTTGTTGATCCCCTGACTTTTCCTTTGGCACCACCATGAGGTTGACTTTTTTTTGTTTTCAGTAAAATGTCTCAACAACTGTTGACAGGATTGCCACGGAATTTGGGCGCACACATTCCCGTTCCCCTCGGAATGAATTGTAACAACGTTGGTGATTTTATCTAGCCCTATCAAACATCGTCATGTCAGCTTTGTCATTGCGAGCGTTATCATCACGTTTACATTAATGTTCAGCTCAAAGCAAACTCCTAGCCATGTTGTTATATTTCCTTAAAATACTGCTTCTCTGTTCGATTGCCATCCGTCTAATGAGCAGCTGTATCTATTTCTCATGGTCTCAAAGTTAACTGCTGACTCCATGTCAAGGGATATAAGCCGATATTGACCACTGAAGTCCCTGTCAATCTCTCTTAAGCCCGCTGAGTTGTTGAGGGAAAGAAAGGAGGGGTGGGGAAAGAGGAGCAGCAGTGAGATAGCTGGGACTCCTGACACATCGCCAGTCAGCAAGGCAAGAAACCCCAGGATACTCTGAGCTCTGAATGTAAAAGAGATCTCCAAAGGCAAGGAAAAAATCATTGTGGATACTACAAATGTGAAACTTGTATAGCTCGTCTGTTCTTTGGGAAACCGCAGAGACCTGGCTGCAACCTCCCTTCCTCTGAATTAATTCATTTTAAGAGACAGTACAATGTATTCTTTTCAGAGAGCGGCTCTATCAAGCCTCAACAGGCATCCCCGGCACACCCTGCCATTAAAACGGGGAGAGTAAATCAATTGATTGCTTAACGCGACCTTGATCCCTCATGAATCAAATCGAAAGCATCGACAAGCACAATTGTCCCAATAACGGCTCACGGGACACTAGTTTAGATAATTCAGCAATGTAGTCACTGATAATGATTAAGGCTCTTTATGTATCCACATTGTACTGCTAATGGTTATTAAAGACAACATAAATCAAGCATCCGAGCATCACCAAACTACCCTGCGTTTAGGAAACAAGGGCACAGGAGAGAAGCTGCAGCACGGTCCAGTTTAATTGAGGGATTAATTCCTGGCTTTGGTTCTGTCTAACTAGAATAATCCCTGTGTGTAGCCATTGCTACCGTCCAAATAAAACATGACATGATGGCTGACAGCCTGTTCTCTTTGAAAATGAAAAAGGAATCATTAAAGAGAAATAATGATGGTTTGCGGAAATGCATATTGAAGATTTCTTCATGGGATGTGCTGTATTAAAAGGATTAAAACAGAGTTCTAATCTAGTTAAACAAACCTCCCTCCAACTATAAAAAGTCCCAGAGGCTGAATGGTGATGAACAGGATACAACCAGCTGCTGCAATATGTTTTTTTGGCTTTGGGTCCCTGGTGTCAGATGCCTTCTGACCCTGAACACACTGGAGACTCTGCCATCTGCACAGATGGACAACAGCGCTGTAAAGGGACCTTTTTAATGGCTGCAGTTGTTTCATAATGCAACATAAAAATTTAATCAGAGAAAGTGGACTTGATTGCTATGGCTGCATGTAGATGCAGGGGCTGGTAGCTACCATGAACTTCGCTAAATTTTTGTTGTCTTTTTTTTTTTTTTTACTACTGAATGACAGCGATACACTCATCAACATCTGAGAAGGAAGCCTGGTGATTGGATTAAGTGCACCTGACCTTAAGACGATCACCGCCCAAGGCATCTTCCAACCACCCAGCCAGTGGACCAGACCTGCCCGACCAAACACCACCGAAGGCGGCGTCACCGCCAAGGAGGAGAGGGAAGACAGCCGATAGCGGAGCAACTGTAAGCTAACCTCAGGCTACTCCACTAACCAGCCTGCTTCTAGCTGATGTCCGGTCGGAACATAAGACTGTAGCTAACGCAGCAACAGAACTGTTGGGCTCTATCGTGGCTTCCCAGATCAAGCTGCTGCACTTGAGGGGCGGACCACAGGACAGAGCGCAGGAGAGGAGGCAGACTGTGTGTCTACTTCAATAATGCTTGGTGCGCAAACATCGATGTTTCCCCGATGTCAAGTTTTTTAACGTTAAAGATGCCGGTCATATTATCTACTCTTGAATTCACCATTGTTTTTGTTTGTTTACATTCCTCCTGCACTAATACTACTGTGTTTTGTACTGTTCTGTTTTGTCATGTTGTTCTTGTGTAGCACAATGGACTGAGCGACAACTTCATTTCGTTGTGCAACCCTCTGTTGCATAATGACAATAAATTACGCTTGAATCCCTGAGTCCTCTTTGATCTGATTCATAGTTGAGTGTCTTTTGTACCTATTCAAAGGCCAGAAAGGTTGTCAACTGAATAGAAACATAATGCTTGGAGAGATAGCTGAAGTGTCCTTAGAGCCAAATGAGGCTCAATAGAGGCACAGATTTTCCGTTTTATTTTGAATCTCTCACATGAACAAATATATTTGTGATTCAACAGAGTTAAATAAATATTTTGCAGTGGAAATATAATTTCAGTTTTAAACCCTTGACAAATAACTACTACAAATCCATTGCAGTCAGTTATGGGGGGATAAGAAATGAAAACTCAGGTGTTGCCTTTTTATTTATCCGTACTGTTCTTCCAGGAAACGGTCAAACCTGTTTCTAATTCTAACTTTCTCCAAGCAAGCCGACAGCTGGGAAGAGTCAAGAAATGTCATGGTCTCTTCTGAATGCTGCGATATGCTCTGCAAAAGTCTGGGTAACACACACACACACACACAAGTACATCTCCTTGTGTCAGTAATTCTAGCAGTCTTCCTTCAGCTCCAACTCCAACTCAACTCCTTGAATCGTCTGAGGAGGTCAAGTGG
This sequence comes from Bovichtus diacanthus, assembly GCA_943590825.1. Lineage (NCBI taxonomy): Eukaryota > Metazoa > Chordata > Actinopteri > Perciformes > Bovichtidae > Bovichtus > Bovichtus diacanthus. Next base: position 7,209,659 of record CALSBV010012195.1, on the reverse strand, counting down.
CATGGCATTTCAGTGCGTCTGCCCAGATTCAGGCTCCTCTGCCCCGACTTATTCTCTGTTTTTCAATCTGAAGGTTGTTTGCATCTTGTGTGTACTACTGTGTATGCATGTTTGTTTGTATGCTTGCATGAAATGTTTCTTTATTGTAAAGCGTCTTTGTCTATCTTGAAAAGCGCTATATAAATTTAATGTATTCATATTATGATTAAGATCCAGACTGGGAGGATGCAAAATGTTTTTCGGAGGCACAGCCAAAGATTTAAGCAAAAATGTGATTCTTAACGGTCGATAATTCGGCCATTCCCCTAGCACAATATCTCTATCTCTCAAAGAATATGAAAAAGTCCCACAGTCAGAGGCTCAGAAACTGCTGAGAGAAATATTTAGCTCCCGTCACAATGACACAGCAACATTCCTCCTATCTTCCACGAAGTTTAATGATGTAGGAAGGACTTGCTATGCTAGTAGTGAACTGCTGCAGCTGGCGAGCTAACTGCTAATACATCAGCCATCTGTAATGTCCTAGTGCTAAGCAGTCGCAATGGCTCCCCAAGCTTCTTTCTTTTTTCTCTGTGCCGGGCCGTTTACTCCCCCCTGGTATTTTGGTCTCGCGATTGTACATCATTTCATTCAAAATAGTATTGACTTGAATTGAAGAGGAGAAAAAAAGCTATCCGAGCTACAGTAAGAAGCTCGCTAACGGTCAGTGACAAGATAACCGAGCGAGCTAACTGTAAACTAGCTAGCTTGTTAGTGGAGTTGCTAACGGTTCACATGGCTTATTCAAAAGGCACATTTGTAACTTTGATTTCTGTCTCATAACTGTCAGCAAACCATTCCTCTTATGTGGAGTAGTTAGTACTCCGACAGAGGAGGGTTAAATAAAAGTGGCTCATGCAACAGATTCTACTGAAATGTTGTTCTTGTTCTGACCTCAAGTCTGACACCTGGGAGAGAAAAAGCTCATTCTCCAGGTCTTTGAGATCGCGATTTCTTTGTCTTTTAATTGTAATTGATGTCTGTGCTAAACAATGTTTATTATGTAGGCTATACAATCAAAAATAGATGCTTCTGTCGTTTTTGTTGGATTGACAATTCAACGAATTAAACACAATGGAATTAATAGACAAACCGTAATATTGTTTTACTATTTACAAAACAATCAGCAACTATATCTTTGAGTACAGCACCTCGGATTTGCACATTGTGTTGTTCTTATAGCTGACACAGTCCCACTTTAAATTCTGCTGTAATCAGGACATATTCATGAAACATTCTTGCACCTTTTATTTTTGCATAAAATCATGCAAACACTGTAGATCTTCAGTTTAAGCCCTCCAAATAGTACTTTGTTTAAGGAAAAATGCAGTTGAGAGCAGGTTGCTTGTGAGAGTATGACTAAAAGCTGAGGGGACACAGGGTTCACTCTGATTCTTGTGAGATCAGCCAAATTAAGTTTCAAGTTCATATATCAAACACATTGCTAAACAGAAAGTTGTCATTGTACTATTTTACAAAACCCCAAATTTCATTAATGCCACTTTTTGAGAATTCTCTCGTTTTACAATATCTGCACATGGCAATTTGAGATTGCTTATGGAAGGATTGAGGTTATGGCACATAAACTATGGTGAAGATGTGGTTAGGGTGGAGCAACTAAAACAATTGGTTCAGATTAATTGGAAAGATATTTTTCTTTTTTTTTTTTTTTTTTGAACAGTGAGTAGTTGCATTGTGACAGAATGCAAGCTGCAGTCTCCGGCATGAAAGTCAGATAAACCCCTGTAGACACCCTTCCACCACAATAACCTCCACATCCTAACTTTGCTGGAGCTCGCTACTTCCTGCATTGGCACTGGATTTAAATTGTCCAAAATGAACCCAGGGATACTGGGCTGGATATATTGTATATATTCCCAGATACGTGAAGGATTGTATCAGATTACCCATTTTTTTATTTTTTTTTTTTGATCCTTTTGGAAATACATCAGAGGGTCTTTCATCTTACGAGCATTGTTGTGCAGACGTTTCTCCTTGATCCAGCTGACGTAACACTCCATCACTTTCTTTTAGTCCTTCTACATATCTCCACAGATCCATTCCATAATAAAGGAAATGTCAGAGAAGTGCTGGAAGTTACATCTGAAATCTGATGTGTAGAGAGTGAACACAAACTTGATTGACACAAAGCCTCTCAGGCATGTTGAAAGAAGCCCTGTGTTGTATGATTTGATGGTAACACTTTATAATAACCAACATTAATAAATGGTCAATCGATAGTTGATTCAACTTTAGTTAATAGTTATTTTTGCTACAATAAATAAATAATAAAATATCAATTAACTTTAATTAACTATCAATTTAGCATTTATTAATGATGGTTATTAGCTTTGTTTTACATGTGGGTCTGGTATGCAAACTAAAGCAAGTTAATGGAACCCATTGCGGAGTTCTGAGGTCCTGCAGCACCAGCAGCAAGAAAAGCTTTTATAATGCCGATGGCTGCAGCATGTTGGACAACAAAACCACTGGATGCTGGCCGGTACATGTTCTGTGCACTCTGGATGGTTTCAGAGTGCACTGACGTGCTCGGGCAGAACCTCCCCAATTACCTTCTCACCTGGATGGCAGTGATGGACAGTCTGCAGAAGGGGGGGGAGGGGCACAGTGCTGTCTCCAAGTGTAATGAACAGTGCAAGTAAGGGGACCAGGGCATCGTCTCGTGATGACCTTTAGAGTGATGGACAGTTTGGGGATGGGGGCTGTTATTTTGCCAGTTTCATTCTTGTCAGTGCAGGAGGCGGGTGAGAGCTGGGCAGTGTGAGTGAGGGGTGCGTGGCCCTAAGTGGCGTCCCATTAGGGCCGAGTGTTGAGGTGGGTGGCAATACCTGCCCTTGGGTCTTCCTGTCACACCTTCTGAAAAAGAGGTTTAAAGAAGCTTGACAGCCAATGTGCGTGTGGGGTGTGTTGGATTGCTACTTGCAGAGATAGGATAAATAACTTGACCACTTGTTTATATATTTTTTTAATTCAATATCAAGTATATATTATTATATGAAGGTAAAGTGTATTCTTAATTATAAATGAATTGTAAAAAGTCTATTTGCAGGCAGTTAAACTCATCTTTGTTCAGTCACAAACTCAAGAATCCATTCCATGGTCCCTTTTTTCCTTGCCACTAACTTCTTTAGTTAAAACATTTAAGCAGTTTAGTGTATCACTGATGACTCACAGTACAACAATAAACTGTATTCAGCCTAATGTTCTCTCCCTGTTGTTTTCTGGTCAGCCACATATGTTCATATGAGCAGCAGATCTGCAGGAAAAGCAGCAGTAAGTTAGGTTCAAAGCTGCGATCCCTGGTTAAGTTTGCAACTTCTTTCATCCAAAGAGCATTCACCCTGAAAGTCGGAGGGCTCAGGTGTCATTGCCCAGTTACAGTGTCAACAATTTACACATGACACCAGTGTCAGGTTCTGCAGGGAGTTTTGATTGAAGAGGAAAAGTTTGAGTCTAACTTTGTAGCTTAGTTCTTAAGGTAAAAAAACTACTAAAATAGGTCTAAAAACTCAGCATGTATCTGTGCTTGTTGTCTGTACCTGATTTTTATCAGATATTTCCTGTAAATAAAAAAATAATTGAGTTGGTTTTCTGAGTCTTTGTTCGTATCACATACACAATCTTTGTCCTACTGTACATTTTTGGGCCATAAACTGACTGTGTATTATGGAAACCGCAGTTTTTTCTCAGTGTTTCATACAGACGTAAACAAAATGTCCCATTAAAGGAATAGTTTTAGGAAACATTTTAGGAAATACTCTTCTATTCTTTTTCTTGCCGAGGTTTTAGATTCAAAGATTGATACCACTCTCATGTGTGTCCTTTAAATATAAACTGTTAGCAGGAAATACATGTTAATTAATGAGCTTTAGAGGCACTTTTAGGTTGCTTTTTGTTTTACCTTTGGACACAGTGAGGCGTTTCTCATATCTGTGCTGAGCTAAGTTAATAAGCTGCTAGCTATAGCTTCATATTTAGTGTACAGGTATGAGAGTCTTATTATCTAACCCTCGGCAAGACAGCAAGTAAGTAGGTTTCCTGAAAACTTGAATGAGACTGAATTGGCATAATAAAATAAGATATTTCTAAGATATTAAATGGATTAAAGAACATTTCCTTCCAGCATAATACTCACCTACAACACTATGAAACACCTATTCTTTACATCACTAAATTCTACTGCAGTAACAGCAACCTATAAGGTGGAGGAGGCCATAAGGGTTGCAGGTTAAGTGAATCAAATGCAGCGTTTCATTCAAGTCAGCTGTACTATTGTAAACAACGTACACTATTTTAAACTTGAATGTATGTCTTCATGCACAAGGAAATCAGTTAAGTAGAATAAATCATTTTTAAATAGGCCACTTGAGTTTAAAGTGAAACGACATTGTAAGTATTTTTTTTAGCGGCGTGCTCAGTTATGTGCTTTGTTCTGGATCTCAAGGTTACGGAGAAGAAACATTAGTGATCTGAAATAATGTTATGTTAAGCAGTAATAAAAGTTGATGGCGTCAGTGTTTTACAGTATATGACTGGTTCTGGTCTTTAGTTTTAATTAGCGCCACTTCTTGAGTGTTTTAGCCCCAGCATTACAACTTGTGTCGAACTTTAAAAACCATCAAAGTCTGCCAAATGCTGCTGCTACAACACTTTGTGACAACAATGTGTGACTGTATGTGTGATACGACACATGAGTGAGAGCAGCACAAATACACATTTCCTCCCTGAGGAGAGCTGAAACTTGGGACATTTTGAAACTTGAGCAAGAATTCATGGTCAAGAAGTCACAAAAAATAAATGTATAGATTTTGATGACCCCTGACCCACTGTACCATCATTAGGACTAACGTTGCGTTCTTTTATATAACAACTTGTCATTCCTGCAGTACATTGTTGAATGTGAGAATAACAGCTGACAGAGAAGATCATCAGGCCCTGTTGGAGGTCTGCACTCTATTGAGCGCTTGCTTCTTTCATTTTGCATTTCACCAGATGGTACCTTAATGAGCCGAAGCTGTCACCATTTAAATTACACAGAGCAAGGGATAGAGTGGCAAAGAGAAAAATATCCTTTGCAAATTTGAACAAGGTCACAATAAAGTGGTCAGCAGTCGCCCAAAATGGCTGGAGAAACAGCTTGATTTATGCCTGTCTTTAATTGAATGAGGAAAGAGTAAGTGACCTCTACTGAGCCTGAGCCTCGGCCAATCAGAAAGAAAACTGTATCACACAAGAAGGATGTGGAAGAGTTATTTCCTTCCATCACCAACTATTATCGTCCCTACAACTATTAACTATATAGCTACTATTAACATTAGCTTTCAAAGAGAGTGGACACAAGCTCATTTGCTGGAGTCCATATTTACCCATCAGGAGTGATGTGCTTTCACAGAGGTTAAAGCGTGGATAAGAAGCGTTTCACTGATGAAAATTTAAACATTTCTTTGCCGGGTCAGCAGCTTTTAATGGGTTGTACAGCTGTAACAGTAAAACACAGAAACTACTAATATAAATCAAACTATTATATAAAACCACTTTTAATGTTTCATCAAATAATGAGAGTTTTTCTGCTCAGGCAAGGATTCACATTTTGAAAACCACTCTGGAGAGTTTTAGTGCCACGTGAGGCTTGATGGGATGGAATGGGGGACATTGAATGTCTACGTCCCTTAAATACAGTCACCCATTACAATGAAAAATAGGTACACAAGAGCAATGTAACTACAGCCACACAGCTCTGTGAGACTGTACTTAGGCACAGTAATGCTTTGACATAAATGCTAACATCAGTGTGCTAACATGTACACATGACAATGCTGCTAACATGCTAATGTTTAGCAGGCATAATGTTCCCATGTAAATCATCTTTAGTGTGTTAGCACGCTTCCATTTGCTAATTAGCGCTAATAAACACAAATTACAGCTGAAGCTGATGGAAATATCGTTTTGCAAGTATTTAGTCATAGACCAAAGTATTGGCTCAAGTGAAAATGTTGAATGATAGTGGCACTATAAATGTCTGCTCAAAGTTTTATGTCAATCAATCGAATTAGAAGATATTGAGATTTTTTTTACTGGATAAATAGAAATCTTTACCTGCTGATGGCAATACTTGAAAAGTCAGGTTTTTAGGATCCATCCTCTGGGGACCATGAATGTCTGTTCCACATTCATGACAATCCATGCAATATTTGTTCAGATATTGTGTACTGTTCCGCTTCACAGTTTACAAATATTGCTTCTTATTTCACAGTAGGTTGGCCACTATACTATGCATAGTCACTTAATTCAATAACATTTTTCATATCACATTTAATACTTCTAAATAAGGACAAAATAAGGCTCATTGTAACAGCTTATATATTGATTATTCTCACAATATTGAGTATTGAGTTTTACTTTTGGTACTTATTTTGATGCTAATACCTTTGTACATTTAGTAAGTCAAATGTTGAATGCAGGGCTAACAGAATATTTCTACACAGTGGTGGTGCTGCTACTTTTACTGAAAGAAAATGTTTGGAGTTTTCTTTTAACGTATAACATTCCGTGTTACCCACCCACACACATTGTGTGCATCATTGAGGTCGAACAAACACGTTGATTGCATTTCGTTCCTCATGAAACATTTGCAAAGTGGATTTGAAAGATATTTTAGATCCAGTATTATTTGTGCATCCTCGTGTGTGTGCGTGCGCACTACACACTAAGCGGCGATATATGTGATATAATATATTATATAGCCTAATATTGTGATTATCTGAAATAATTATTTAAATGTGTACACGTGGTCATAAATATACACACACATATGTAATCACATACTGTATATTGTGGATGAACATGAAAGGGAAATGGCAAACATCATCTCATTTTGTTTATGATACTTTGTTTCTCTTCACCTTGTCAACTAACTCGTCCCACTGGTAGTACAAAAGCAGTTTAAGACGAAAAATATTTAAAAAAATTAAAAGACTAAAAGTTTTTGTCTGACTGCGGCAAAGCCTGTGAGGTTTCTTCAGGCGTACAATTAGTGTTATCTAGAGCCTCACTGATGCAGGGCTGATTCTTCCGTTTCTAAACTACCTTACATGTCTTCAGCATCTAAATGGCATGTTTGTACTGTCATTTCTGGTTGGTTAATATCCGACATATATGCTCAAGAGTTATATCGTGCCTGGTTGTCTAGATAAAAAAAATAAAAACTTAAGCACGTAAACAAGTCGTGCTAACTTCCCTGCTTAGCCTCTCATGAAAACCAGACATAGCCTGTTTTTCAAAAGGGAAGCTCTTATGATGCAGGTCTTTTTTTAATGCACATTCAGCCCGTGTTTGATCCATTCAACCGTTGAATATAAGACACACATTGAAGTTTCAGTTCTCTCCTGTAGGGAAGTCACAATACCAGAAATTTTGTAATCGATACCAATACAAGTGAAATTCCACGATTCTGGAAACCATGGTAAAAAACAAAGACAAAACAAAAAACGATACACTTCAACATGCACTCTGGTATTACCGTACATAGTGTTTGATTTTTTGGAAGTTAAACAGGTGAAACATGTCCTTCAAACAACTGTATTACTTCAAGTTTATAAGTACCGTCATGTTTTCACAATTTTGGAATCGACTTGGTACCAAAGTTTTCGTGAAACCCCTACTCTCTTGATGCTTTTTGTCTTGTCCCCTGAGGTGCCTTCTCTGTCTCCCTCTTTAGTTTTTTGTGCCTTTTTATAGACAAGCTGAGTGCTTGGGTTGATCTTTTCTTAAATATCAATAATATTCAATTAGATACCCATCCCTCACACAAATGCCTGTTTGCCAAGCCCGAGCAGAGACTGACCCGTGCAGAATCCAGGTTGGATAATAAACGTTGACCCATTGAAATCAACTGCCAACACAGGTTTACATTGAAAGCGGTATAACAGGATCTGTCCTGACCTAACACCCCATTAACCTTGCTGCTTATTTGAGCAGCGTGCATGTGGTGTTTTGTCTTTTTTCCTACCGCGACATGCAGGAGTAGTCATATCCTAAGGCTTGATATATCATCGCACATAAACAGACCCGTTGTGATTTATTCCTTTGCCGTTTTATTAAAACAAACCTTTGCCAGGCCTACAATTGAATTCTGAGTTAGTTTTCACAGCATGCTACTGTCAGGTTACTCGGTGCCTAATTCCGTCTAATTGAGTAATGACAACAACTCTGCATAGTGACACCTCCACTGCAAGGTCAGTCCAAAGCGTTGCCAGCTTCACACAGAGAAACTGAGTCAAACCCTCTCCTACCACAGAGCACACAGCAGGAGCTATCCCCAAATCCAATAAATCTAACTGCAGGTACCAAACGCACACATGAGCAGGAATACACACACATACACTGACTGTAGCGTTGATACACGCTAGATTACGAGGGGGTTGTAGCGACTCCATGGTTGGCATGGTATCCACACAGCACGAAGCATCTGAATTGATTCATAGCCTTTTTTTGTATTGTTAGCATCAGCCTTTTGTTTGTGCTACTATTCTCTTGGTACTGGGAAAAGACATTTTACTTTAAGGAGAGCCTTAGTGGTTTTATAATCATTAAGTGGAATGTCTGTCTTTCTGTGTTTTTCCTTGTATGGATCTAACTAGAGGACCATTAGCAGTCATATGACTGTAACTATGTGTCTGCACAAAGGCAGAAATATGAATATGGATTCTTTTCCATCCGATTAAGCCAGTTTCTTTAGTGAAACCAACACTGATTTCCACTCCCCCAGTTAAATTTAAATGGATGCAGATATGCCCTCAATCATATAAATCTGGCAGGGGACCTTTATTGCATGCTTAAAAAACAAACAAACAAATGTCAAATAAAGTGTGCATTTTAGTAACATTTTGCAGATTGCAGTGTAGACAGCAAGAACGTAAAAAAAAAAAAAAGAAAGTGTGAAATATGCCAAAAAAATGAATGGTGACTTTTCAGGTTATCTTGTAAACAAACACAAGTTGTGTTTACATTCAGTGTTCCTCACAAAAACGCATTGTGTGTATCCTTGAGGTCTAATGAATGTGATGAATGGGATTTTTAAGCATTTTTAAATCCTGCATTGTTTAGATTGATGTTTACTAGCTTGCAGTCTTTCCTGCTTTTGTTGGTGCATTAATGTGTTCCTTGGCACATTACCAAACCTGTAGATCACTGGAAAGATGTGAACCCATTGGCAGGACTGTAGATTGCGTCACCCGCGTGCAAGTTCGTGTGCATGTGTGTCCTTGTGAATAAACTCCACAGGGTATATTTCGAATGAACAAAGATTCTGTTCCTCACCCTATTTTTCCACCTTATTATATCACACGCAGACGCACATTTTAGAAAATTGAGTAACACCAGAACCGCTACAGTTCTTCTTGTATTTTAAATGATACACCTGTGCTTACAATCCATAATAAAGGAAGAAAAAAAAAACGGTTTAAAAGAAACGGATCGGGTATGCATCGGATTAGTACACAGAACAGTCTTTCAGTCGAAAGCGTCTCCTGACGTTTACTGCAGATACACACCAGGGACCGAATAATCTGTCAAGCAGCCAAAAACTGCTGGTGTCACAGATGATGAGGAGCTCAAAAAGACCGTCCGAAAAATGTCTGAGAAAATCAATTTGACCGATTCCGAGAGTCTGACGGCGTGAGTATGACTTAACTGATAGACATGCTCCATTTCTATTATGCTTTAATAGAGGTATTTTGTGTTTTTTATCTTTAGATGTTATAATTGGAGGCCTCTAATATTCAGACCAATGCAGTAGATATGTACTCTGTTCTATTACTCGACCTGGAATCAACTATATTACACGGTAGATCTTTGAAAAACATAAGAATCAAATACGGATGTTAACCAACAAAAAGGATTTTGAGCGATTAACTGCTCAGATGAACAGTTAAAACCTTTTTTTTTTTTTTTTAAATAATAAATTCAAACTCAGAGGAGCGGATTGTCTCTAAAATGAGAATAGCTTGTCCACCTTAAATGTAACTTTGGGGCTGACCCCCTTCACTTTAATCAGCAGCTTGGCTTGGGTCAGGAGTTGTAGCATATTCACAGAATAATAAACTGCACACACACTGCGCTGCTTGGTTCGCAGCTAAAATGTTACTCCTAAGCTAATGCTCATCGTCACACACCCAGCACCGAAGGCCACTGGGCAGACACACAGCTGACAACCTTGGAGCTAAACTATTTGATGCAGTGGAGACTCACAGGGAAAAGTGGCTGCGTTTAGTTTGAAAGGATGCTTGTCTAGGTTTTCAGTTTTGAAAAGAAGAGACAGTGAGGATGTGTTTTGAATGTTATAAGGCGTTATAAGATCTATTTTGTCATTGTTCTCCTGTCAAACGTATCAAAAAAAAAAAAGGAGACAGTTGTTCAACTTTTTGTCTTTAATAACTGACTGAACTGTTCATTACTTCTTTGTTCTTATATAAGCATTTAAGTCTCCTATACAGATTTTCTGCCTTTAGCCGAGTATTATTGTGTAGGATACACTGTAGCTTTTCTGCAGCTCTTAAAGAAAATAAGTCTGAAAGGAAAATGAAACAACACGTCTAAAAGCTTAATACTCCATATGTCAGCTTTGGCCGTCCTGATGTGTCTTTGTTCAGGAATAATTTAAAAAGAGAAAATATGTTTACTCAATGGGATTTCCTGTACACTTTAATATTACACAAAAGGAGGAAATGTATACAATAATACCATCTCACTGCTTGTCACACTTGGGTTTGATGGATCCTGAGCACTCATCTTCTTAAAACCTTGTTCATGCCTTTTTTATAATTCAAATGCAGTTGTACTTAATAGCACAGTGAGGTGTTGTGAGAGCTTAGAGTAGGGCAACAAGGTGCTCCTATAACCATTAAAATGTTTGACTGCCCATTAAATCCATCTGTACCTTTTTGTAAGTAGCTCTATCCATCACTATTATGTCTGGTATATTCTCTGTACATGGTCCTTGGGAGACTGTTCAATGCTCAATTTAGGCTGAACACAGAAATATGGTCTACTAAATGCCATGTCTGAGCAATGAAAAAGGAAAATAAACGGGAATATATGAGAAACACTGAAAAATCTTGAAAATAAAGAGGAAATCTTGACAAAAACCACAGACTATACATTTTATAAAGACATTTTACTATTAACACCTTTACACACACTCAAGTGCTTCTAGAGCGGGGTGTGTACATGGTGGTAGTCCAGTGGTCAAGCTTTCAAATAGAGCAGTAGAAGTTTGTGAGTTCAACACCAGTCTGACACCATTGAGCCCCTGAGCAAGGCACTTAACACTGAGTCGCTCCAGGAGACTGTCCCTGTAGTTAGTTCAATGTAAGTCGCTCTGGATAAGAGCGTCTGCTAAATGACCTGTAATGTACATGTGCCAATGTTATAATTAAAATAATGTCATACAGACATAGTATCCTAATTTGATATTGGCTTACAAAGATGCTGCATTGGCAAAGTGAGTGATAAGTTACATTACATTGTAAATTACATTTACATAGTGTCAAATGTAATGCAAAAGGAAGGATGTATTTCTTCTTTTTAAAGATTGTGTGTTTGTATTTGCTCTCCTCTTCAACTTTAACCCAGTAGGCCTGAATACGATACAAAATGAAAGCCCCGTCCCTCCCCGCAGGGAGAGAAGGCGCAGCGAGCAATAAGTCCACTGCCCCCGGATAGTGGCGAGGTCTCTGCGAGGGGTAAAAAACTACTTGGACTTACTGTAAAGGTAAAGGTAGAGATAACATGAGGTGCTCAGTCATACACAAAGTCTGGTCACAAGTCAACAATATTACCTGCATCACTAACCCCCAATGTGCACACCACGAATGCTAAATGCAGTTCTAATTAGTTATAAAACAATTAATATTTATCTTGGATTATAAATGACTTTTTGCGTTTATTATTGGACCCAGGTGTCTGCCTGTCCGAATCACCAGGCAGAATAATTAATAAACAAAACTGCATATTCACTCAAGAAACTCGCAGGAGAGTGAAACTATGTTTTTTGACAGCAGAATTATGTTTTCATTTTATGTTTAAAAACCTTTTAATCTAAAATGAAAAAAAAAAGTAACGCTTCAATGTTAACCAGAGGCATAAATAATTCAGTATATATATATTACAAGACAAAAAAAATCCCATTAAATTAGGTAATTTTTTCTCATTTTAAATGCATTCGCTGATGTTACCCAGAACGTAGTTGATTATACATTTAAATCTCGGTATTAACAGTGGGAGTTGTACATTGGGCCGAGTAGCAGTGTGATTAGGAGTAGTAGCCATTCAATTTACACTATATTATTGGCAGTAGCATGATTATTATCAGTAATAGTAGTAATGACAGTACCAAGGAGTTCTATTTACCAAAATGTTACCAAATCGCACTTTAGTTGTGACAAGTGCGGATGAGAATAGGATATTGAAAAACATTGACAGTGAAAATGTTGCATATTGTTCAATATAAACATTCTGTCGGATTCTGTATGTTGATACACTTATAATGACAAGCGACATTAAGTTTCTCCCACTTCTTATTTACCCGTAAGGGAAATAAATGTCTCCGTTTTAAACTCTAAATACTTGATGTCAAGTTAATATCCACCTCCAGCTAATTCAATGGCAAGCAAATACAAGTAAAAGCCTGCACATCTTTCAAATCCTTGCTCTTTATTTTTGTACTGATTTTATTTTTTATTTCTAGACCATTATCTGGTAATTCTTCCATAATGGCTTTTTCTCCAAACTGATTACAACTGATTTGTTTAGTCTACATTTTCCATTTGATCTCTGCCAATTTTGGTTATAGCCGCCTGCTGCAGAGAGCTGAGTAAAATCTGTTGTGCACTGAGAGAGCTCTCCCCATACAATCTTATTTTGATGCTATTGTTCTTGGTCCCAGATGTGAAAGTAATGGCTCTCCATCTCAACGACAGGCACTTGGTGGGAATGAGGCTTTTAAGTTTTTAAATGACTTAATGGAAAGCTAAAAGAGGACTAAAATTAAAAAAACATGGCATCCAAAGTAAAGCATTTTCTTCATCAAGTCAGCCCCAGGTGCGGCCCTTCCATGGCTGCGCATATAAATTGCAGTTTCCCCACATCCATATTAACTCCACAGCTGTAGGGAGATGTCTGTATGCTTGGGCAACACTGCAACATCTATTTCAAACAGGATTTCATCACGGCCCGAAGTGCCATCAATGCATTTGTCCCTCTTTACTTTGAGTCCCCCTGAGCCTCAAAGTAAATTGTACACAATGTGATGGACAATAACGTGCTCAGAAATGTCCTATGGTCAGAGAGCAGCCTTTTCATGTGATAACAGGCTCTGGATGGCAGTGGGGTTTTCACACGTGTCTAGCCAAGTGTTTCTGACAGGAGGAGGAATATAAGGCAGCCGGTCGAGCACACCAGCACTAACCACTTCAAAATGGAGCCTTTCATCTCGCCAGCAGTCACTGAGACATTTCATTCAAGGCTCAAAGGCAGTAGACATTCTGGTGCAACAGACCAAAGGCCAGATATGACGATGCTTAAAATCCACAGGCCTACACATTCAACTTAATCTCTGTGTCTAAGACCTTAAGCTCTTAATGAATACACACAGCTGTATATATATGCATTCTTGGTTTTGATTTAAAATGTCAAGGAAAAGAGGAGCTTGTAGAGAGACTTGGAGTGCATGATTTATTCTATTTCAGGATATAAATGGTGGTATGCAATTTTTCCAAAATTGCCCAGTCAGTTTATTTATTTTTTTGCTAAAAACTGCTTCCCTCCCACTTTATTTTGAAGCATGAAATTAGATATGTTATGCTAACAGAATAGCAACAAATGTGTCTCTTGTGTCTCTGTGTTTCCTACATTGCTGATTGCTGCTGTCTTTATCGCGTTATTTTTTTTCACATGTTTTATGGAATATAGGCAATGTAGTATAAGGATTTAGTTTTTTATGAGGACATGCAGTGTATAGTTAAATAATATATATTCCACACATACTGTACACATGCTCTCTCTAATCTAGGAAAAAAATCAAACCTGATCATCCCCGGTGTGATTCAATATAGGGCATCTGCCTCTGAGAGCAGCAAGCTAAATGTTGGTAGTGGCCCTTTTGATTTACAATTCGGAGTCAAATTTGAAAACCTAGAAATTGCCATTATCGCACAATTTGCTATATTACATTTTTGATTTGTGTTTGATTGTTTGTATTCAACAGGGAGCAATACTTGATGTCTACATTTGCATGGTGTAGACCTTTTGAGCTACCACTGAAGGCGTCTGCCCTATTTGTGTAGATCATGTGTGAACTATTTTTGTGTAAAACACTGTTGTAATACAGTTTCAAATTTACAGCTACAGTATGTAATGTAGCTGCGAAGAAAACTGTTGGCTGATATTTTCCAATTGCCGAATAAACCACAAATATAGATTCTACAATCCCATTAGGTTGGAAAATCAGCTGCGTGAGGATAAATGGAACATATCGGTTGAATGTAATTCTCAAGAATGAAGCAACATTACATTAAAAGGTTTTAAAGAAGCCTTAGAAATCCAGTCTCTTTAATCTATCTACTGGTATTGTGCTCATGTTCCTGCTTTACTGCAACACACCCCCATCCTTCCTTCATTTCTCTGGATGTCTCCAGAGGCCTCCACTTCAGAACAAAAACAGCATTAATGAACTCTTTAGCCCGTGCAAATGCGTTCAGGAAGAGTACAAAAAAATACCTCTAATGCTTTGTTTTTTCTATTGATTTTCTAAAACAATCAGAGACTATCCTGAGTCACTAATTTCTGGCAGTGATAGGAACATTTTGACGGTTTTATCCCCACAGAGTAGAGGAAATAGCTAAAGGGACGCATAGAGAGCAAGATCATTCAGCTTTGACTGTCAGATAGGGAGAATGGCGGGACTTGAATGAGCTTGGGGGCCGGCACTCTGGATTCTCTTTATAGCTCTGCCATCCCATGCAAAAAGGAATTTTGAATGTAGCTCCTACATATTTAATACACAACTTGTTTCACAGATGTTTCTCCAGACATTTTCTCCCTCATAAAACAGGTCATATTATTTTTTAATAAGCCAACATCTCCTGTTGTTATGAGGATAGGTTATGAAGCCCATCAGAGTTGCTTTGATGTGAACGTTGATAGATGGATGCATAAGCTGGAATGACGGGGAGAAGGGAACACAGTGCTTACATGCAAACTTTGTGTGCGATAATGCATGTCGTGGATAAGTTAAAGAAAAGTCCTGCAGCTAAAACAAAAAAAAAGACTATATTTAGTGGATTAATTGGTCAATCAACATTTTGAAAAATATTTGATGCTCAAATGGGAAACTTTGTTGCTTTTATTTGTCATATATGATAGCAAACTGACCTTTTTAGGGTTTTTTAAATGTTTGTATGGCAAAATAAGCATATAAAGACGTTGATTAATCTAGAAAGTGTGTGTGTGTGTGTGTGTGTGTGTGTGTGTGTGTGTGATTGAATTGCATGGAGATATTTTTCTCAAGAAATGTATACATCCATTTATAAAGCCATAAATAGCAGAAGTCTTCACACAAAAGAGTAGATACAGCCAGCTCAAAAGAGAAAAAAAATGTCATCCCCTTGGCAAAGCTGGAGTCACAGGTTTGGGTGTCTCTCCTCCACCATTCCATGTATTTAACTCCTAAATCCTATAATACTGTCCTAAAGACTGTCTGCTAGTGAATGAATAGGCCAACAATATACCTTTTTTGGTTTTGCACAGCGGCCAGGTTGAGTAGTAGGTGGCTATTCCTCTCACCTAGCTTGGAGAAGCCTTTAAGGAGCACCCTTTGAAAGTGTTGGAAGTTTATTATAAGCCTTTTAGCAGAGTGGATTCATGGTGAGCTGTGAAAGTGCTGAAGGAGAGCATAACAGGTCTGCCTGTACAGCAGCATCCAGAGCTCAGGAGCAGGTTTGATCGCTCTGAATCGTTTAAACTACCGCACTACATCTTCCCTGTGAGTTTTCAGTTAGTCTTAAAGGATGGAGAGAGAGTGTAGACAGCACTACAATTGTCTCTTTAATTTCAGAATATCTTCTTAAAAGAAGCTTGACATTGTCTGAGAACAGAAGACAGCATTACAAAAGGCGGGGGCATCATTTGGAAACTTGAGCTGCTAAAACAGGGAGCTCTGCACACAAGTCATTAACCCGTAATCATTAAAAATCAATTCCAATAGTATCCCACCGTTCTCATATTGTTCTGAACCTCTTTTGCATAACACAGGTCTCACTAGACTCAAAGCTCAGAAATCCATCTAAATCCTGTCTCCTCTCTTTCATGAATGAAGTTAGTGGGTGAATCTGGTGAAATGAAGACTCTTAACTTTCGCAACTGATCCAGACAATCTATTCATGAGAAGAGCAGTAAATCCTAATATTTTGTTGAGGAAATAATAATGGAGTTAGAATTAGACCATGCAAGATGGAAAGTTGTCATTATTGAGGGTGGGGGGATTGTGAGTGAGGACCAGTGGATTTAAAGGAGCTGAGACTTCAAACAGGGACGTTTCAACTGTAATATAGTCCTGCTCTTGCTTTTTTTTAAAAGGAAAAATTAAAAGTACCTCGCAAAGTACAAACACACACATGAATTGATACTAAAAAAAAAATACTCCCCATGTTGTAATATCTAAGCTGCAGGGTTTACCCCACATGTCCACTGGATGTAGCTCACATATTCCTTCAGGATTCAATGCCTACTGGAAGCAGCAGGAGAGACAATATACATACATTTAGTCGATATTACATCACTAAAAGTGCATTTTTAATGAATTGACAATAAATGTAAGGTTTACTCAGGGTCAAGTTCATTTCTGACATCATAGATGCGACCTGCCCCAGCAGAAATAGACTTTGCAGGCACTGGAAAGGTGCAAAGAGTTGATGATGGACATCGGCACACAAGCAAGACTGGCAGCAGATCATCTCTGGCAGCTGCGACAGAGCCAGAACACAATGCAGCAAAGCTTTTCCAAAGACTAAATTATGATACAGCACTGAATCGAGTTATATAATGTGTATTAAAACTAACAACTATTATGCCAAATCATGCCACTCTGTGAAAGTGTAGATCTCTGAAAACTGAGCGGCCAATTCCGGTGCCTGGCACAACGAGCTGTATCCACTGTCGGGAAAGTCTCTGCTCCTTGTGCAATATTGGCCCAGGCACTAAGCGAGAGATTTGATTGACTCTCGTATTTGAATGTGCAGCGTGCTTCCCCCGGAGTTCCAGCTGTAAACTGGAAGAGATGAATGACATGTGTTCTTCTGGAAATAGACATCGTGATTCAAAGTGGGGAGATCCAGCCAGCGTGGGACCCAACCCCCTACATTATCTGCATAATATACTGACAAGATTAGAAATCCGGATTTTGTTAAATCCAGCTTGGAGTTCACTTGCGTCAGAATTAAATCATGGTGCAGCTCTGACAACATGGTACTCTAAAAAGCACGTCACATGCAAGCGATTTAGCTATAATCTGTTGTAGTTTTGTTTATTTCTTCACATGAGACCATTATGATCCCTATGGCTACAATGTTTTATATATAGAGTAGCACTGAGCCACAACATATGAAGAAGAAAAGCTGTAATAGCTGCCACGGAAATTTGGACTTTCCCTCTGAATTCATCTACAGTTGTCTGCTGCAGAGCCTTCTGGGCATATAAAGATTTGACAAGGTGCCATGCTGCATGTTACCCTCACTGAAATGTAGTCGGATTACCGTGCTTTAATTTGGTAATGTTTTACTAATTAATTTACAAAGAAATGTACCTTATTTTGAATAAAATTAAGGCCATAACATTTTGTTTTCATTAAGACGTCTCTGCATAGAGGATAGGACAGAAATACCAACTGGGCCATAAAGGATATTGTTGTGCCAATTCTCCTTCTTAACCTCTGTCCTAGTTTCAGAGTCACCCTCATAAAATGGATATCTGAGCGGTAGCAGTCTAAACTCTTACATAAAAGGTCTGAAGGGTCGTCTTTTTTATTTTATTTTTTTTTAAATTGTTTTCTTGTGGTGTTTAATAGCAGGTTGCTTCCAGTTTAATGTTGTTGCCTATCTTTATTCTTCAGCTATTTAAAAAGTTGTTATGAGTAGCCCTTGATGCCAAGCATAGTGGAAGTGAAACATTTCAGTGTGTAGGGAGACTGGGAGACCTAAAATGTCATCTCACACAGTGATTTGTATTGGAAACAACTACGTTTTACATGAATGGATAATCAAAAGGGAAAAGGTTAAAGATGATGGAAGACATTACTGTATCTCTTCCCTGTATCAGGTGAATATTTAGAGATGGAGGTAAAACAAACTATTATAAAGGTTGATAAAACTGCAATAAAAAACTTTTTTGAAAGGGTTCAAAATGTATTTTCTTTATCTGGAGCCGCTTCTCTTACAATTAAAGAGAAACTAGCAGAAACTTTCTTGTACCAACAAGTACCAGTAACATGGGAACTGAATCAGCATCCATAGCCCAATGCTGCACACATCACATAAACTGTCTTATAAACTAAATTAAATAAACTAATGTCTGTCATATTATCAATCATGAAGAAATCTTTTAGTTTTTTTATTTTTTTATTTTTTTTAAAGGACATGAGTTGTGATTTCAAGCTGTTCATGTGCAATGTAACCCTGCCTGACTCGTGCACAGAGGTCATTTTCATCCCATCTGTGGTAGCTAGTGAATTTCTTCTTTGTATTGAGGAGCCAGAGGTTGTCTAATCCGCCAGCTTTATATTAGGCTGGGTAGTATCTATTTTTTCATACCTTCCTGACATTTAACTTGGGTATATGGTATATGATGCCACATGACAGCAAGGGGGGAGGAGCAAGAGTGCTGAGCAAAAAAAAAAGGAGGAATGGCTTGTCACTAAAATGAGAATAGCTAGTCCACCTTAAAGGTCAGCCCACCTTAAGTGAGTTGCAGTTAGCAAGCAAGACACAGCACTGCTACATTCACAGCTATAGCCTCTCTCTCTCTCTCTCTCTCTTTCTCTCTCTCTCTCTCTCTCTCTCTCTCTCTCTCTCTCTCTCTCTCTCTCTCTCTCTCTCTCTCTCGCTCTCTCAACAATTTCAGAATTTGCTTTACTCTTAAGAAACTAGATTAAACTAGAACTACATTTTTGTTGGGTCTTACATATTTTGAGGTTTTTAAAAGCATTTAAATTACTACAGAAATGGTGCAAGAACCCTGCATTCATCATACTGCTGTTAAGAGGCTTAGCCTACATTACTGCAAACAAACCAGACTCCCAATATTTTTTCTTTATCTTCTCTAGTGTTAGAGATGTCACATGATGTTTCCACTGTGTTTAACTAAACCATTTTAAACCACCTCTCCTTTTTTTTATGTGTGTGTGTGTGTGTGTGTGTCTGAGCGAGAGGGAGAGATTTGGATGTGAAGTGTGCATACATGTATGTCCATATTTTGACAAAAGTCTTCCTGCATACTGTATGTTCCATCTCCTCAGAGGGCTAGAGGCTGTGTGCATCGGTCAGGCTTGAATGCGTGGCTCTGCCAGAGTTGGCAACAGACTATGAGCTGAGTGCTGAGGAGGGAAGGCTCCAGGTCGGTCTCCCTGGAGAGCATCTGTGGCTAAGGAGCTTGTTATTGATCTAAGTAGGTGGAGGAATGAGAGACGGAGGGCAAGCAGGGAAGCACCTCTGCCCTATCCTGTCCTCCAGTGTCCCATCGGACAGAGCTGAGAGTCTTTATCAACTCCACAGGCTGCCTATGTCAAAATGGAAAGGCTACAACTGATGAGCAGGTCCAAAGTCCCACAAGGATGAAGATTATGTTACTGGAGATCGAATCGAAACAAAAAACTTTTAACAACTGTTTCTCAACAGCATTTTCTCAGCAAATGTTCAGTTGCAATTATAATATCTGATTAATCGTTCAAGCTCCTCAAATGTGAGGATTTTCTGCTTTTCTCTGTTTTATATCATGCTCAATTGAATATATTTGGGTTTTTCACGGTTGATTGTTGAAAACAAGCAATCTGAAGACATTGAACATTGCCTATACCTTAACGCATTTATGTGCTAGTACCTCCAGATGGGTAACATATGAACATAATTCACAAAGTTGTTTTTAAAAGCTTTCTGTAGTTCAAGAATAAAGCTTGAAGTAGTGAGAAAATTCTGCTGCGGATGCAACAATCACAGTCGGGTAGAACATTTAAAAGTTGCATTAACTAAAAGCAAAAGCTAAAAATTATTCACGGTTATCGAGTAGAGTGACTGAAATTAAGGACAAAAAGTTGCACCGCTACACTTTCACTTTTCACTCTGCAACATACATACAAGAGGCTTTTTGCAGTCAGGCAGTCTGGTTACGATGTAAATGCACTGCTCACTTATTTTTTACTACCCTGCTCATTTTGCAAACTGCTAATACCGCTGTTGTTCTTGCTTGATATAATAATGTTTCACTATGCACAGTTCCATCCAGTTCCAACCTGTAGGCTCTGTGTTCCCCGGAGGAGTGGGAGTACCAGCATCCTCGGATCATAAGGTGCAGAAACGCCTTCTGATCACTGCTTTACGTGCATAACTGAACACCATATTTTCTTTTTAGACTCAAAGTCTATTTTCCTTTCAGTTGTACATGTAGCTACATTGATTGTGTATTGGGGCGTGGCTCGTTTCTGCATGCACAACAGTACAGTGATTGAATTGGCCCAGCGTAGACGCTGACGGAGGAGTGCAGCTGCTGCTGACGTTGCGCTGATGGGTTTCTTTTGATATGCCACTGGTGTAGACAAGGTTTTGGTTGAAGAACAACTTCAGTTCACGTTGATGGACTTTCCATTTCAGAACGGTCAAATTGTAGAATTCATTACAATAACTCACTCGAAAATACTCGCAGTTGCAAAATGCTAAGATTAAAATGTAGTCATCATGGCACTATTGGATTGCATTGTCAGTAGGTATGTAGGTTGTATGTCTATGTATGCATGTATATCATATGCGTGGATCAAAAATTATGTGTTTGAATTATTTATGAGTTATTGTATGCCTAAATGGTTTTTAATATGGCCTCTTGGAAAGTTTGCCAATTAGCTAAAAGAGATCCAAATATCAAAATCTAATCGGAGAGAGTGGATTTTTCTGAGCATGTTGAATGTTGAATAAAATCCGACAACCACATGTTCTTCATTGCTTGCTCAAGCAGAGTGAAATAAAGGAAAGCGAGGATACACCAGCAAAATGCTCCTTGCGCCTGAGGAAAAGTGAATAAAGCACATGTTGGACAGAGAACATTTTCACCCCGGGAGGGACGATATTGTTGCCAAAGCTTGCTGTTCTCTCCAAACACGTGTACCTTTGGTAGAACTGGTCCAGAAAAACAACATTATATAGAGGCTGATGTTGAATTCTTTGCCACTGTAGCCTAACCAGCCCTGCCAAATGAAACTGAACTGCAGAGGAACATCTCTCACCCTTACTCCTACATATTATGTTATTATGCAACTAATTGATAACATGTTTTTAAAGACGATGTAATGCTGCCCTAAATCACATTTTATCAGCATAATCAATGAACAATAATAATGATTGTAAATTGTTTAGTATAAATGCAAAATGTTCATATTGAACATATTTTCAAAACATTCCGTGCAAATAATTGTTCACGAATGATTAAGGTATTATGTTAGAAAAATAACAAAAAAAAAAATCATGGTCTTAGTGAAATATTGTGGCCATGACGATGGGAATAAACAAAAAACTATCTCTGAACAACGGACAAACTAGAATCCACAATCCATCCGCACAAAAAAGTTCTGTAAGATGATGTTTATGGTAAATTATAGCTGCACCATAATAGTCAGATTCAGGTTGCCTAATCAATCTGACAGTAATGATTCTCAACTGCACTGGAATAAATGCAGAGGTTTTGCCACTTGACGTGAAAACAGAAAACCCCATTCATAAATTCCGAAATGTTTTCAGCTTCCCAATATCGTGTTTAGAGGATTGTTTCGATTTGAAATGGGAACTGTTAAAGACTTTGACGAGCCTTACATTTTAATAAAAAATAATCTTTAAATCTGCATTTAGCACAGACTGAAACCATGCTTGGCTTAGTGAAAATGGATCGATATGGTATCACAGATAACACAAGTATTTATGATTCTCTTTGAGTCAGGACAAAGTTATTAAATATTAAAAGTTGTATAACTGTATAATTGAACTGCACTGTGATTTAAAAAAAAGTTTTTTTTTGTTTTTCCAGCCGCTTTTTATAAACTGCAATTTGTTAGTTCACTCCTTTAAATCCCACACACCAAAATACCCTTTAATTAAAGCATCTGTTGGGACTGTTCACTCAGTAGAGGTATATAGGTACGCCTTATGTCTAACGATGCATACCAACCCGCTATAAATGCCTTTGAGAGTGTACTAATGAATGTGAGCTTTTAAAAGAATTCAGGATCCAGTTCGGACGCATTTGCTAAATTAACCTCCAAAGGACTTAATTAAAGGCAAAATGCATTCTTTTTTACTGCTGAAATGTAGTGGCCTTGCATAAAATGATTAAATGATTAAATTGGAACTTGTGGACGTCAGTTATCCCTACCCGTGCAGATGGACAATTGGTAGTGATTGTGCAATTACATAGGCTAAAAATGATCATCTACATCAAATGCGGAACACACTGGACTAGATCAGAAAAAAAAACACAGCATTGGTTCTTTGAATGGGTAATGGTTCATAAAATGTGCACATTTCCAGCATGCAAAATATGCCATTTAACTTTTAAGCTTATTTGTTAGCGTACCTCACAACAAGAGAGAAACGGCGAGTACATTTATTTATGTATATCCACATTATTTTTAATTTTTTATTTTTTACTTCTCATGCAGAGAAAAGCTAATGTGATCAGGAAATAAATATATTAGAATATATTCATGTATATGAATGAAGGTACGTGGACAGCTGCCATGGCACTTTGTTTGTCACATTAAAATCTCCTCGCCATGTTGTTTCTATGGGGACGACAAATGTGGAAACAATTATGGCACGGTGGGCTCCAAACTAAAATCCATTCATGTTGTACACATGTTCACACCATATTTGCATACCAACATTATATTTGTATTATTATTTTCCAGACACTGAAAAAGAACGTTGTGCCTCTTGCTTGAAAAGTTTAAACTGTTATTATTTTTTTCTTATTTTAATTTTAATTTTAATTTTAATTTTAATTTTAATTTTAATTTTAATTTTAATT
>CALSBV010012195.1:7170809-7186258 GCA_943590825.1 Bovichtus diacanthus | reverse complement strand
TAATTTTAATTTTAATTTTAATTTTAATTTTAATTTTAATTTTAATTAAACACTAGTAGTATGAAATATCCAAAGCTAATAATTTATGTCAGAAGGTGCACATGCCCTACCAATAAGGACAGACTATTTGAATATTTCAGCTTTATTAGTACTTTATTAGTACCCATTGTTTACTAAGATGTGCAGTACTTATGTTATTCCTATTAAAACAATTGCTCCTTAACGGGGTAGTTATGGGGAGGACATCATATACCTGTTGAATGAGACAAGGTATCCCATGTAAAGCAAGACCTGATTATTCTGCCTAGGTAATAAACAATGCAAATTAAGATGAAACGATCGACTAATCAAATAATCGACTGACCAACAGTTTAAAAAGTAATTTCTTTAAGCGAAAATGCCAAATATTTCCTGTTTCTACTTCTCAAGTATGATCTTCTGCTTATATTATAGTAACCTTCTGGTTATGGTGGTCTAGTGGTCAGGCTTTCAAATAGAACACCAAAAGCTTGTGAGTTCAACACCAGGCTGCCACTATTGAGCCCTTGAGCAAGGCATTTAACCCTGAGTCGCTCCAGGAGACTGTCCCTCTAGTTAGTTCAATGTAAGTCGCTCTGGATAAGAGCGTCTGCTAAATGACCTGTAATGTCTTGTAAACTGAATACCTTTCAGGTGTAAACTGTTGATTGGCCAAAACAAACAATTCAAAGATGTCACCTTGGGCTCCGGGAAAACTGTGGTGGGCTTAATTTCAATATTTTTATGTTTTATAGAGCATTGATTTGAGAAGATAAACAAAACTAATTGGCAATGAAAATAATTATTTGCTGTCTTTTGAAATGGTTGATTTTCTCTAAACAAAGAGCTGTTAATGATAAATAGCACCCTGAGCGACAGTAAAAAAACAAAGGGAAGAAAATTATTATTATATAATATTATATGCAACTTTAATACAACTCAAATACAGACTCGCTCCTCTTTTGCGTACATATTAACATGAGTTTTATTGTACCTTTGTCAATACACGATGACATACCAGAGCCAGTACAGAGCACCTTGTCAGTGTTTGAAATGAAATCTGAAAGCCTTGTAGCAGAAGTTGAGCCTTCAAAAAAAGTTGTATATCTAACTAAAGCTTACATCATAGGTAAAGGGAGCAGTTTATTATTTGGGCAAGATAAGAAGGCAAAGTAACAAAAGTGACTTTCCATAATGCCATTTATTTATTAAGCAGTTCCTTTCCTGTGTTTGTACTGTGCCACCCTCCCTCCACTCTCTCGTCACTTGCCCTGCCTACAGGAACTGCTCGCTTGACTCAAGGGATGTGGGAGGAGTGTTTGTCACAAAGCACCTGTTCAGCTTGTAACAAAAAAATTGTGAGAGTACAACACGCACTCCTCACAATGCATTTTCCACAGTAACTCTGTCTCTCTATCTCTCTCCCCGGGGTAGTAGGCTACAATACGTTTAGGCATTATTCAATAAAAAAAAAAAAAAAAAAAAAAAAAGGCTCCAAACCTACAAATGTTCTAGTTGCCAGATCTGTTTTATAGTCCAGAGCTATAACTGTGGGTGCGCCCCTGTTAGTCACCTGGTAGAGCAGGCGCCCCATGTACGAAGGCTGTGTCGGAAATAAACAAACAAAAAAAAAAACAAGGCACATCCTCTTTTCCACTACAGATACTCATGTACTACACATTATCTCCTGTATCCTGTATAGGTTTATGGAAAAATATTTACATCAATGATGCCTGGTTCTGAAATGTATTCAAAGGTGATGGATGATGTTTTGTTGTCAACTTTTCAATGTCAAGATGCAGGCCATAATATTACCTGCCCAGAGATACAGGAATGCACGGCTGTTTTTCTTCTGTAGCATAACGGGACTATAACTTTTTCTTGCACAATGACATTAAATGAACATTGAATCTTATACTGTTTAAAGCAGTTTAAAGATAAAGATAAATAATTACATAGTTATTAAATAAATACAGTTTGAAGCTCAGTGTACTTTTTGTTTTCGAATAAATGAAGGCACTTTGTTTGTGAATGTCTCCTCGTATCCCCTCATTAAGGAAAAACACATTATTTGTTACATTTTCATTGCGCCCTTAAAGTTCCTTATGTGCTCCTTTCAACTTAGGAGCACATGTGTATAAAGTAAGCGTAGAGCCCTGGGTGTGATTTGCCACAAAAAGGCTTTTAGAGTGCAACAATCAATTATAAGATCTGTATGTTTAGAGACCAAGTGTAATGTATTAAACATGTTATTCTTTCTGTACATTTCAGTAGAGGTGCAGTGATTAGTCAATTGATCAATTAGTCCATACACGGAAAATCAAGCGGTGACTATTTTCATAATCAAATAATCTTTTAGGAATTTTGCAGAGTAAAAATGACAAACATTTGCTGCTTCCAGTTCGTCAAACATGAAGATTTGAAGCTTTTCTTTGCCATGCATAATAGTAAACTGTATATATTTTGGTTTTGGACTGTTGGTTGAATAAAACAAGACAAACAAGTCTTTTCAAGACATCTTGGCCTGTGGGACATTATAACAGGCATTTCTCCCAATTATTTGACATTTTGTAGACACATGATTGACTGATTAATCGAGAAAATAATTGGCAGATTAATCCACAATGAAAATTGTTAGTTGCGGCCATACATTTCAGCCATTCAAATGTAGCCTATGCAGCCTACTTATCCCACAGAGGGTAAATGAACAATTAAGAGTCAAATGATTTGCCTAATGCCTGATGCTGATCCTGAACAGGCCAGTCGAGGAGGCAGACTTTTTAGATGCTAAAATAAAACACTTGGATGCAAATGAAATCCTGGAGCAGGGCCTGAGTGCAGATGGGATCCTTGAGAAGGTCAGCAGTTGTCATGAATGCTCAAGGGCCATAGGACTTTCTCTCAAGAACAAGTGTATGAAACATCCTCTGATTCTTTGTAAGGTTTTGTACTTATAAGTAAATCCTTATCAAACTATGTGCTAATTGACCACCTCATGTAGATGAGGTAGTATGTCTTTCAAGTGGATTGATTTTAGTGCAAAAAGAGATAATCCATTGACTTGTAAATGCTGTGATATTTATAAAAAAAATTGTTTTGGAGAAAAAACTCTTTCAAATGTTTATTTTTACAAGTTATACATTGTTGTCCAGTCCTTTGCTTATCATTTTATATCTAATTTGAATGTATTGAGGAGTGTTGGCAGAAAAGGGAGGAGATATCAGGCTGAGCTAAATGTTAGTTAAACTAGATTAGACTCTGAAACAACATGTCTGTGTGCTCAGAGAAATCCAACATAAACCAGGCTACAGAGCTAATGCATGCTTTTGTTTGACCAGTCTGTTATCAGTGAGATGTTAAAGCCATTATGTGTGGGATTTGAAGAATGTGAATTTGCACATGATTATGTTGCATATTGTTTTGCAGCTAAAGTGGAGCCAGGTTCCACTTTTTTTGCCAGACAACCATGTTCTTTCTAATTATTTTTTAATTCTTTTGCTCTCGCCCTCAGAACCCCTGCTGTGCCAACACAGTGGTCTCATTGAAGGAATGTCGATCTCAACACGGCCTAACCTTCCTTATTCTCCACCCGTGGATTTGACCTGGGAACACAGAGGTAAATGGGCTGAAAGTAACGCAGATAGGGCTTTTCCATTTGCGTATCTGTGAGGGTTGGCTGGGCACATGAGGGATTGGTCGCGGGCAAAGTTCAATAGTAAATGTGAATTTTATTGTACAGCAGTGTACAATATGATGACCCCCCCATTCTCCCCCTCAAACAAGCATGTATTGTGAGACTAAACTCATGTCTGTACAGGAGACCACAGAGAAAGACTTTTTAAAACTCTCAGTACTTTTGAAGCTTCTAACTGAATCTCTGTGGTTTGAAGTTTAGCTTCTCTCCTGCGTCCCTATTTGTAATTTCAGATATCTGCTTTATTTTACTATTTCACGTTCACTTTCAGCTATATAAGAGTCGTTTTAAGTCACTGCTGATGAAAACCCAACATTCATAAATGTTGCTGCTTCTTGTTAAAGCTTTTGAATAACAAAAATTCGGGGGACTTTTATTGTGAAGAATAGGGAAAAAAATGTGATTAACAACAGTTTTACAGCCTCTTCTTTGACCACTAGCCACAGCCAAGGTTACACACAACTTGAGCCCTGTTGTTATGCAAATTCCTGCTGTGTTGGGCTGACGTGCCGAGTCAAACTGAGTCAAGCCAAGCCAGCACACGTGTGGAAACGTGGCTATAGACTGCATCAATTTTTGCTAGGACTGTCTCAATTTTCTACTAGCAAAAACTCATGCTGTCAGAGTATTTTAATACCACATAAAAATTCTGCACATTGAGGCTGAAGTGCAGATGCTGTAAATGGACAGTTTTCCTCCTATTTCAAACTAAAACACTGCAAAAGAGTCATTTACAAGAAGTTCATGAAAGGAGAGATTTGGCTGAGTGAAAAGTTTGAATGAATGATTGACACATCTGAATGAAAGTTCTGAACTTTCAAAACTTTTCTTTACACTTTCAAAACATTTTTCACTTTCAAACCTTGACTTTGGATTCAAAGCATATTTTTCACAGCCTTCACTGTAGACCGAGGAGTTCACATCCTTAGCTTTTACAATGTCCTTTTTGGCATTTTTCATGAAATAAACACCTGCAACCTTTGCAATTCACAGTCATCCAAAGTGCATTTTTGGGTGTGTGTTTAGCATGTACTACAATATACTATACATGCGATTGAATATGTCCTTTTAAGTTGCTGTTCTACAACATTTTTGCACAATATTTATGAGAAACAGCCATGACCTTAATGTTGTAAACAGCAATAATCTTGCCTTGAAGGTTAATGGCAGTGATAAATATTTACCCCAAAAAATGTTTCTGCTGTGGGAGTTAAAATATGGCACTATGCACCTTGGATTATTTTCCCCACAGTTGCACATTTTGATCATTAAAACGAGGGGAAGACGGTTCATCCGTGATAAATTCATGTGTTCTGACACCAATGAACTGCTGCAATATAATGGTTCATGTCCCACTGACTACTTGGAACCAAAAACATGGCTTGTGTAATGCATCATAATGTCACAGTCTGTTCACACTAGAAAACTATGTATGCTGGTCTCAAGTATGTTTGAAAAATAAAAATACCAGTTTCTTTATGAAATGGTGTTCAGTGGTTTCAGTGCATAGTTTATATTTATATTCTCTCTCTCTCTCTATATATATATATATATTCTATATACAATATACAATATATATATATATATATATATATTCTATATGCAATATTTATATATATTCTATAATCTATATATTATTTATATATTCTATATTATTTATAAATATATATTATGTATATATACATATATATACATATATATATATATATATATATATATTATGTACGTATATATATATATATATATATATATGTTATGTATATATTTTATATATATATATATATTATGCTCCTCCGAGAACCATCACCTTACCGTGGTGGAGGGGTTTGGGTGCTCCTATGAACCTGAGGGCTGTTGTCGGGAGCCTAGTGCTCCTGGTAGGGTCTCCCATGGCAAATTGGTCTCAGGCGAGGGGCCAGACAAAGAATGGTTCACAAAAACCTTAATGGAACAACAAAAAAGAGGAGGTGTGACCCTGCCCGGAGGAAGCCCGGGGCCCCCGTCTGGAGCCAGGCCTAGAAGGGGGGCCCGTCAACGAGCGCCTGGTGGCCGGGTTTGCCACGGAGCTCGGCCGGGCATAGCCCAAAAAAGCAACGTGGCACCCCCCCCTCTTCATCCTGTGGGCCTACCACCCGCAGGAAGAACCGTTGGGGTCGGGTACATTGCCAGACGGGTGGCAGTGAAGGTCGGGGACCTCGACGGACCAGACCTGGGCGGCAAAGGCTGGCTCTGGGGACGTGGAACGTCACCTCTCTGTGGGGGAAAGAGCCGGAGCTTGTGCGGGAGGCGGAGCGCTACCAGTTAGATCTGGTTGGGCTCTCCTCTACGCACAGTCTCGGTTCTGGAACCGTACTCCTGGATAGGGGTTGGACCTTATTCTTCTCTGGGGTTGCTCAGGGTGGGAGGCGCCGGGCGGGTGTGGGGATACTCACAAATACCCGGCTGAGGGCCGTTACGTTGGAGTTTACCCCGGTAGACGAGAGGGTCGCCTCCCTACGCCTACGGGTTATGGGGGGGAAAACTCTGACTGTTGTCTGTGCATATGCACCGAACAGCAGTTCAGAGTATTCGGCCTTCTTGGAGACCCTGAATGGAGTCCTGTTGGGGGCTCCAGTAGGGGACTCCATAGTTCTACTGGGAGACTTCTACTGGGAGACTTCACGTGGGCAGCGATGGAGACACCTGGAGAGGCGTGATTGGGAGGAACGGCCTCCCTGATCTCAACCCGAGTGGTTGTTTGTTATTGGACTTCTGTGCTAGACATGGGCTGTCCATAACAAACACCATGTTCGAACATAAGGATGCTCATAAGTGTACATGGTACCAGAGCACCTTAGGCCGAAGATCGATGATCGATTTTGTAATCGTATCATCTGATCTGAGGCCGCATGTTTTGGACACTCGGGTAAAGAGAGGGGCGGAGCTGTCAACTGATCACCATCTGGTGGTGAGTTGGGTCAGGGGGTGGGGGAAGAGTCTGGACAGACCTGGTAAGCCCAAACGGGTAGTGCGGGTGAACTGGGAACGTCTGGAGGAGGCCCATACCCAAGAGACCTTTAACTCACACCTCCGGCGGAGTTTCTCTGGCATCCCTGTGGAGGTTGGGGGCATTGAGCCTGAGTGGTCAATGTTCAAAGCTTCCATTGCTGAAGCTGCGGCGGGAGCCTGCGGCCTCAAGGTCTTAGGTGCCTCAAGGGGCGGTAACCCTCGAACACCGTGGTGGACCGCGGTGGTCAGGGAAGCCGTCCGACTGAAGAAGGAGTCCTTCCGAGATATGTTATCACGGGGGACTCCAGAGGCGGTTGCAAGGTACCGACAGGCCCGAAGGGCAGCGGCCTCGGCCGTGACAGAGGCATAGCAGCGGGTGTGGGAGGAGTTCGGAGAAGCCATGGAGAAGGACTTTCGGTCGGCACCAAAGTGCTTCTGGCGTACTGTCCGGCACCTCAGGAGGGGGAAGCGGGGAACCATCCAAGCTGTTTACAGCAGGGATGGAACACTGTTGACCTCAACTGAGGAGGTACTCGGGCGGTGGAAGGAGCATTTTGAGGAACTCCTCAATCCGACTAATACGCCCTCTTTGATAGAGGCAGGGCTGGAAGATTATGGGGGATCATCAGCAATTTCCCTGGTGGAAGTCACTGAGGTAGTGAAACAACTCCACAGTGGCAAGGCCCCGGGGATTGATGAGATCCGTCCAGAAATGTTGAAGGCTTTGGGTGTGGAGGGGCTGTCGTGGCTGACACGTCTCTTCAACATTGCGTGGAAGTCGGGAACAGTGCCTAAGGAGTGGCAGACCGGGGTGGTGGTTCCCCTGTATAAAAAGGGGAACCAGAGAGTGTGTGCCAATTACAGGGGTATCACACTGCTCAGCCTCCCGGGTAAAGTCTACTCCAAGGTGCTGGAAAGGAGGGTTCGGCCGATAGTCGAACCTCAGATTGAAGAGGAACAATGCGGATTCCGTTCTGGCCGTGGAACAACGGACCAGCTCTTCACTCTCACAAGGATCCTGGAGGGGGCCTGGGAGTATGCCCATCCGGTTTACATGTGTTTTGTGGACCTGGAGAAAGCGTATGACCGGGTCCCCCGGGAGATACTGTGGGAGGTGCTGCGGGAGTATGGGGTGAGGGGGGCGCTTTTGAGGGCCATCCAATCCTTGTACACCCAAAGCAAGAGTTGTGTCCGGGTTCTCGGCAGTAAGTCGGACTCGTTCCCAGTGGGTGTTGGCCTCCGCCAGGCCTGCGCTTTGTCACCAATCCTGTTTGTGGTATTCATGGACAGGATATCGAGGCGTAGTCGGGGGGAGGAGGGGTTGCAGTTTGGTGGGCTTGGGATCTCATCGCTGCTCTTTGCAGACGATGTGGTCCTGATGGCATCATCAGCCTGTGACCTTCAGCACTCACTGGATCGGTTCGCAGCCGAGTGTGAAGCGGTTGGAATGAGGATCAGCACCTCAAAATCTGAGGCCATGGTTCTCAGCAGGAAACCGGTGGATTGTCTACTCCGGGTAGGGAATGAGTCCTTACCCCAAGTGAAGGAGTTCAAGTACCAAGGGGTCTTGTTCACGAGTGAGGGGAAAATGGAGCGGGAGATGGGCCGGAGAATCAGAGCAGTGGGCGCGGTATTGCACTCGCTTTACCGCACCGTTGTGACGAAAAGAGAGCTGAGCCAGAAGGCAAAGCTCTCGATCTACCGGTCTATCTTCGTTCCTACTCTCACCTATGGTCATGAAGGTTGGGTCATGACCGAAAGGACGAGATCGCGGGTACAAGCGGCCGAAATGGGTTTTCTCAGAAGGGTGGCTGGCTTCTCCCTTAGAGATAGGGTGAGGAGTTCAGTCATCCGAGAGAAGCTCGGAGTAGAACCGCTGCTCCTTTGCGTAGAAAGGAGCCAGTTGAGGTGGTTCGGGCATCTGGTAAGGATGCCCCCTGGGCGCCTCCCTAGGGAGGTGTTCCAGGCACAGCCAGCTGGGAGGAGACCACGGGGAAGACCCAGGACAAGGTGGAGAGATTATATCTCCACACTGGCCTGGGAACGCCTCGGGGTCCCCCAGTCAGAGTTGGTCAATGTGGCCCGGGAAAAGGAAGTTTGGGGTCCCCTGCTGGACCCGACCCCGGATAAGCGGTTGAAGATGGATGGATATATATTATGTATATATTTTATATATATATATATATATATATATATATATATTATGTATATATATTATATATATATATATAAAAAAAATATATATATAAAATATATATATAAAGTCTCTCTTTATAGATGTCATTATAAACCTGGAGATTTGATTTTCGCAATCTGTGTTCAGCCTTTTGCCACTTTTCTTTCTATTATTACTGCCATAGAATTTCTCCATGGAGATCTTTTTTTACCAGATACAGCTTTCACCTCTGTGGGTGCAATGGCATCAATAACATTTGTAATTTAAGAGTTGATACAAGCACATTGACTGAGACTCTAAAAAGGGCAGGTATGGAAGAGAAAATCTGTGATATCATTTTCAGTGATATACCGTTTTGTGCCTTTTGTGTACCTCTGTTTGAACATTGGTGTGCACAGAGATGGAGCTCTCAAAGAAAACACAGGAATAATCAGATTGGTCACCACAACCTTGGAAATAATTAAGTCGAGAGTGTGCCCCTTAATGTGTGTGTGCTCCATTACATAGTAAGTCAGTCTATAGTAGTTATCAAGAACACAACAAAGTTATTTAGCCCCTCTGCCCTGGGGGCTGTCAACATGGATGTTAAAATCACCAACAATAACTACACAGTCAAAGTCAATACAGACTATAGACATCAGTTCAATAAAGTCATCAAAAAAGGTTGCACAGTCTTTAGTAGGCCTGTAAGTTTGGTGACCAGCTCCTTCATTTGGTCAGTAAACTCCAAGAGGGGGGAGGAGGGAGAAAGGCCACTGATAAACACCAGCTGACTGTTTTTAACAGCTCTTTAAAGTCTTGTTTCAGCACTTCTGTTGTTTTTGTTGTTTTACAACATCATTTGTCCCAATGTGCAGTATGATGTTTTTCACAGTTGACTGTTCAGCCCTGATATGCAGGATCCTTTCTGCCAAGTCAGAGACCATATCCTCGGGAAAACAGAGTTTTTCGTTTTTCTTGCACATGCCTTTTACATCCTTTACAGCAAAGTCACTCACAATCAGAGTTTGAGGTCTAGTCGTTAACGTTCCCTGCAACCTTTTACTTTCTGAGTTACTTTCAGTCCTTACCCTGCTGTGTGAAGATGAGAGGTATTCCAGGTGGAGTTGGAGATCTTGTGTCCTGTAACAGTGGAACAAATCTGTTCTGCAGTTGCACACTTGGTTGTTGGGGAAGTGTGTTCGCCCTTTAGTAGTCCTTTTAAGTGTTGCACCAAGAAAGTTCCAGGGAGGACTACCACTTGTAGATTTATTACCCGGTACACACTCCTGTTTCTTGGTAGTCTTGTTGATGCTAATTAGCCATGTGTTAGCATGTTCTTGTCCACTCTTTAGAGATATTGGTAAAGTGGTGTGGTTCCCACATAGTCCATTCATTTCCACGTTGACTTCCAACCCGAAAAGTTAGGTTTCCAGCACTGCAATCTTTTGTAAAGGTGTGTGTGGGGGGGCATCTTGCTGCTATTTAGCTTTAGCTAAGTACCGCATTTCCAGTCACTACAGTCTAGGCTTGCGCTGTGGATAGGCCACGCGAACGTAATACTGAGGAGGTCATAACAATTTTGAAATATGGCAAAAGCCTATCTACAAAAAATATTATCAGTATTATCAGTATCCAGGAGACGCTGCTCGAAGTTTCTCACAGAAGAAAAATAAGAGGATCGGCAGGAAAATGCAAGCAGAGGCGAGAGCAAGCAGAGAAGCGTCCATACTGTAAGAAAGCAGGAAGCAAAAAAAGTGTTGGGTCCTTTTCCGCAGCAGGCAGCATAGTTCAGTGAAGAAGCTCTAAAAATTCACTGTACCAAACACAGGCAGACACAATAAGCGATTAGCTGGTTAACATAGTGAAACATTGAGCAGCTAAAGAGCAGCTATTTCCCTCAGGAGTTTGTGGAGACCAAAACACAGTAAAGGAGAGTGAATATTGGACTTGCATTCGCCAGAGAGACAAACTGTAACTGCTGTATGTAATTGCTAACAAGTTCACCATATCAACTTAAAAGGGCAATCTTGGGCTTAAAACTTTTTGTCCCCAGGTTTAAAGAAACACCCTTTTTAAACCTGGAGGAAAAAAGCTGCAGTATAAGATGCAATGAAAACACTGTTGTGAAATGATGCAGCATGAGATATAACTGTTGCTCTTGGATGAAATGTTCCTTTGTTTCCCAATGCAGTTTTTCCATAAGTAAGATTCACATTGTGTATGTTTACATGCATTTCAAGTTGACTGCACTGAGATGCTTCAGAAACTGCCACTACAATTGCAACAAAATAAAATCCAGTACCATTGTCAAATAAAGAATCATCAAATATAATTAAATTACTACATTACAAATACATTTATGTAAATAAAATTAGGGGAAGTAATCTTAATGCATAAAAACACTCAGTTTTTTTGGTCTCTGTAATTTGATCTTTGAAGCCTGTCAGAGAAGAAAATGTGTTTTTAAGTAGCACTAAAATAAGTATTTCCATGCTGGTAACAATCATTTTGTCAGCAGCCTACACTTTGATTTACCCATTGCAATGAATAGGCTAAGCTATTATGTCCCTGCTATACTTATCAATTTTAAAACTATTAAGCAACAATGGACTTTAATTGCTCCCTTGTCTGCCACACTTACAGGCTGTGGACACTGCAAAAACCTACACACAGTATTTATGGACCTGCAACCTGCAAAAGAGATGGTACCACACAATACTAAAGCATTTGGGTTGAGTCTTTGTTATGACAAGAAATAAACAAAATGCATTATCATTTTGACCAAGGGAGCTACCACGTATACTACGTCTATCAGGTGATGTCTGTTTGTCTTATATCACATGCAAATTGTCAATAGGCTTGACAAGCCTGTGTCAACGACAGTCCAACATCCATCCCAAGTGCTCTTACAGGACAAGGAACAACTCCACCAAAACAAAAATTTGCATAAAAAGAAACAAAAATAAATTATACTATATATATATATCACACTATAGTTTGAAAAATCTCAATCATTAAAAAAACAAAAGGTAGTTCAACAATTGACTTGGAAAAGGGATCCATTAAAAATAGTGCAGTGTTAGTTGCAATGATCTTAGATAAATTACAGAAATAATGTATGTTTGTTTCATATTTCCGTAGTTTTTTTTATTGTTGATTTAACGGCCTTCAGAGCATATTTGCCTCCGGTTGTGTGTTTCAGTTATGCTCCCTCAGCCAGCCTCTGTGAGCAGAGTTTGCATGATGTTAACTTGCAGTAACCCTGCGCACCTTTAACACAATTGTCATGGTACTGTTGAGCCTTTCCTGTAAAGAGCCAGCTTGTTGTGAACATAGAGGGACAAAAATAGAGAATGTCTTGGCAGACAAGTAGCAGAGCAGTAGAACTATATCTTTAATTAAAGTGACTTTCTGAGAGTAACTGGTAAACAATGATGAAAAAAATAAAAAAGTAATATAGCACACTCAACTGTCATGTTATTTAGAGCACCAAAATATAACCAATGCCAAACTAATAAAGTGACTGTAAAACTAAAGTGTTTGACTCAAAGTTATTCTCTCTCCTTTCTTTGTCCCCCTCTTTCACTTTTTATCTGGAAGTGATGATTCAGGACGATCAGAAAATATGCAGAGATGAAAGACAACGTCAGTAGAATGTATGTTTTATTATGTGTATGCAGTTGGCAGCAAGCTAAGACCCATTTGTTAGATAGGTGACCCTGGAACTTCTTAAATTGCTCCTGAAACAACTTTACCCTATTTGGTTCATGGAGTTGGCCAAAGGCACAGTGCTATTTAATTATTATTATTTTAAACCCATATAACATGAAATATCAGTTCTTCTGCAATGTCTCAAGTATTTTGTATTTTCTTTGGAAGCCACAGCTCGACCAAGCTTTCCACAATATTGAAGCTACACCAGAAAGTGTCACTTCAAGATCTAATCCTTACCTTGAAATTGTTTTTCTTCATGTTTACCTGACTTTTCAATAAAAAATAATTAATTCTTGAGTTTTAACAAGTGACTTGTTTCCCGAATGTCCTGTATTGGAGTTTAGCTTCAGAAAAGCAGCCAGTGCTGGCCGTGACATCTTTCAAAGCATTTTGAAAGAAATGAAGTACTCTCCAATATATTAGATTTTAAATAAACTAGCTTTTACAGAATGAGTTGGCCTTTTCAGGTTTTACCTTATACTTCAAAGAAATATCAGAAACTACAGTATCCAGTGGGTATTCAGTGTCTAATCATACTGACAACTTGATTAAATGATCCCTAGGTAACTTACAAATGTTTAAAAAGTTGACATTTCTTGCCAAATTCAATCGTCTTCATGGCTGTTAAAAGAACATACACAGTCGGACGTGGGTGATGTAGACAAAATATATCATCACAGCATTATCCAATGTAATATAAATGATCATCCAGCCTTAAAGACAAGTCAGTGTAGCTGTAAAAGCATGTTTCAAAATTGGTTTAGTGATGATTGACAGAGGATCTTTATGTGCCACTCTTGCCTGGTTCAAACTTACCCTGTTTGTTTATGTCTTTTGACCATGACGACTAAAAAACATCACTGAGAGAGACCAGATGGATAGGAAACGATATCAAGACAAATGACAGCCTATCAGACAACAAAAAAGTAACAGTGAGACGGAGGATGACGCAGAACACTAGAAAAAAGGGGTAGAGAGTAATGGCAACCCTTTGAGCAGGAGAAATACACATGGTAAAGCTGTCCTGGCAGCCCCAGACGGAGATGAAGTAGACAAAGCTCAAAAGAGACTAGTGTGAAGAGACTTGCATTAAAGCCCTCCACATGCCATCACAAATTCTGCATCCAGACAACAAGACAGAGGAAATGGCAACCATAAATAAATGTGGCCTGTTTCTTAAACTGTGTGTCACACACAAACCGTGTGTGTGTGTGCTAAAAGTCCCCAATAACAATTTCTATGTGGCCATAAAACAAAGCATAGAACTATACGAGAAAATAACAAGTGGAATGTAAGGGTATGTAAGAAGTGTAAAAATATGTCCACTAAAAGATCAATAACTCCAGTAGATTTATGTAAAAGCTAAACTTTTGCTTCCTTGCTCCAATATTTTTTCTACTGGCACTGTTGTTTAAATTACAAGAGCAAAGAGGCACATAAAAAATACAAAACTGCTATCGTAGAACAGTTACCAGCGACTGGTAATTCAACTTATTGACAGCCATCATTGCAGCAGAGACTGTGTTTAATACACAAAGCTCCAACAAACACTTGCAAGCAATACATCACTTAACCATGGAACTAAATGGAGGAAGACTGGGGTGTTTCAACTTCTCCATCCATTGCCCTATCTCTCTGAAAATGATGCAGCTGTGTTGGCATTTCTCAAAAAACAAGAGTTGTGGGCCACTGGTCTTTGTTGTCCTTAAGGTTCTCTACACATGGTCCGTAGTATGAGCTGTCCTCACTGCAAGGTGGGGCACAGAGCACAGTGTACAGGCAAAATGTAGTATCGATTTAAAGCCGCAAACAATTTGATGGATAGCAGGAAGGCAGTGTGAAATAAAAACAATGTAAGCGTGCTACTACAGACCTTTTTAATTCATTAGGTATGTTTTTCACAAAATAATGTATTGGTATGTATCCTCTTGGAGAAAAAGAACCCAATAATTAAGAAGAGTTTGGTTACATTATACCTCCTACATCACAGACAGTCTCTCCATTGCTGTTGTAGCTGTAGCATGCACTGGACCTTGACGCCCCCGTTTCGTGACTGTTCCGCACAAATACAGCCTTGCACCACAAAGTTTACGGTATTGTTAAATATGATTGTGTCCGCTTCCGGGTGTTCACCTCGAGTCTTTCACAGCATGTAGTGTTCCATTTCCTGCTCTCTGCCTTGCAAAATGTTTCAGAAAATAATACAAATGGAGATACAGAGAGGTTAAATTGGAGAGTAGCAAAGAGTGTATGTCTGTATGCAATGGGAGGATATAGTCAGTGGGCAGGCCCTGATTTCCATAGCATGACTCACTGCTGAAGTCTGAAGGGTCAGTGAAAGGTCCTTATGCAAAATTCAATGACTGTGTATGTGACAAAGCATCCTTTTGTCTGGTGGAAGGCTAGGACCTGACAGCAAAGCCTATTAGTGCTCCACCAAGCCGCAGGCCTGGGTGTCTGATTATGTGTGTGCCTGCATGGTTTAACTTATGCATGCATGTGTTTGTGTGTGGTAGAGATTTGCGTCCCATTATGTTTTAAAATGCGAGTAAAAACACTGACTCCATGGTGACAAATGAGGCAAAAAATATTTTCTTGTTATTTAAATGTTGTGCTTGTTGGGGCTTTTTTTATTTGGAAAAAAACCCTCTTGCTTCTTTAATGGCAGATCATAGAGAATGTTTCAAGATTGCCCTGGGATAACTCTGCTCTCATTTTGTAGTCTACACATTGGTGTCTTAATTGTGTGCCACAGCTTAGAAGATGTCTCTGATAAATCTCTGCATACTTGTCACAAACTCACCCACTGTTTCATCTTTCATTTTACAAGACTCTTTGAAGTGTGTGTGTGTGTGTGTGTGTGTGTGTGTGTGTGTG
>CALSBV010012195.1:7088253-7170799 GCA_943590825.1 Bovichtus diacanthus | reverse complement strand
GTGTGTGTGTGTGTGTGTGTGTGTGTGTGTGTGTGTGAGAGAGATCCATCCATCCATCCATCCGTCAACAAAAATAACACAGTGTAGCCAGCTAACAGTCCTCTAGACATGCACAATCTGGATTAAAGTGCCGGTTCTCTTTTCACATCTGAAAAGAAACAGAGATGATATTGCATGCTACCGACAGCACCAAGCACTTTTGGCTGTCAGAGTGTTGATGGTTGGACACAGGAGTAGAAGGGGGGACTCTAGGAATTGTTGGTCCCATGAAAACAGCCCCAAAACGGACATATTTTATATATATATATATATATATATATATATATATTTGGCCATGTTAAGCATAAGGGGAGTCATAAATATACTTGGCTCCAGAACACCTTAGTCCAAAGATCAATGATCTGTTTGAATCATTTACTGAATCGACAGAAAGTTATTCTGCCACTATTCTGATAATCTATTAATTGTAGGTAATGCTGTTTTCCATTTTTTAGTCTTAGCGTCTCAATTCTGAGGGTTGAGGTTTTGCTGCTTTTCTCATGCAAACATAATACCTTTGGTGTAATGTTGGTCAGAAAAAAACAGGGATATCACTTTGGGGTTTAGCAAAATTGTAATAGGAGTGTTTTTGTACTGTGTTTTGGCTTCTATTCAAGCTTCAGGTAACATATCATCATCTTGTAAACATACTCAAATTTTAGGATTCTGGGCTAATTACATAATTTTTTATGTTTTCTTTTACTATTTACTGTATATTCCGTCTCTGACATTTGTACAAAGTTGTTCCTGCAAGTATATTCAACAAGTTTTTACCCTTTAAACTTAACGTGTTTACATTTCGTGTCATTATCATTCATGAAATACACTGTTCGGAAAACTTTACAATAGGTGCTTACTTGAAATTCAAATGACAAATTGTTCGAAACGTTATGTATTAATGTTAGTTTTCAAGTTAAGTAAAAATAATGTATCTTCACCAAATTCCTTCTTAGTTTATTGTGCAGCATGTACATACAACAATAATTTGGTTTATTTAATTAAATGTTAGAACATGGTCTAGGTGAATACACAATTCTGATTGGCTGCAGCGTAAAATCTGTCACCGTAGCAACTGGGACACAGTAAAGGCCTCTATTTACAATTTATTGCAACACCTCAACCTTAAGCTAACATCTTACATTTCTTTAAACCTATTTGGAGAATGTGACCACTTTGATGACTGGGATGCAGCTGAAGAAAGAGATTTTGAAAAGAAAAGGTGGACGACACAAGGAGTTAAAACCAGGAGATTTAAATCAAATAGAAGATGAAAAAGATGAGATCAACACACAAAAAAAAGAGAAAGACTTCCACAAAAAAAAACAAATGTACTACAACCTTGAAAACTACACCGGCAATGCTCTGAATGAGGCCCTTCAGGGGTTTTATGGGTTTTACACTGGCTCTCTGAACTCTCATCCCATTCCCTATTCAACTCACTACTTCAGGCCGACGATACACATTTGCTCGTGAAAATCCTGATATTGATGTGGAGACAATGACACGGCTTGATAGCTAGCTAGTCTTGTTGTTCAACATGCTGTTAAATAAAATGTACTGTCTGTCAACTGTAAGCAATGCTATTGACTTCTAATCTCACTAGCATAGCATTAGCTTTCGGGCTCATAGCTGAGCTAAAGGGGTCTATGAGCTGAGCGGACTAGAAATATGTCCTGTTGCCAAGTTGTATCTTAGGTTGGTCCTATTTACTGGAGCAGTGAACAACGTTTCCATGTACAAGAACCTTATGGGATGGTAATGATCATTCCAGATATTTGTCAAACCCTCAGGTGTTACAAGGAAACGGAATTATGGCTTTGTGAAAAACTTGCAAAATGCATGAGAATATAAATTATTTGTTACATTTCTTCTCTTTAGCAAGTGACCTTATACAGTAAGTGGGATAATACCCTTCTAGGTGTCCATAATCAAAAATTAATGGACTACAAGGGTGCCAGAATTGTCCAACGTGCAGATAATAGACACCGTCAGGCATTATCCCTTACTTAAGGCACACTTTCTGTATTTATAATGTACACAAAAGCCAGTGTACCTAATAAATCACAGTCTTCTCTTTTTCTTATCCTAATGCATCAGTGGGTAAAACAAAAGATTAGTAGACCAGTCAGCCACTCTCTATTCCAGACAGAAAAGATAAATGAATGGGACAAAGCGTTTCAGGGCTTAATCTTTACACTAATGAGTGTAAATAACAAAAAAAATATATCTCTTCAGATGTTAAAACTTATAAAACTCTAAAGACCTGCTTATGGCATAACAAGGGCAGAGCTACGCTACTCATGCAATAAATTCTAATTACCCTACTAATGTGGAAGTGTGCCACACATTACCACACCAACCACATTCACTCAAATAGTTGAGACTGTCCACACTCAAAGCCATCACATGCTGGAAAAAGTCAAGGTTTATCATTTCACCAGTAATGTCATAAAGTTTCACCTCCATGGAACACATTGAAGCTAGAAAGAAACTCTTGTGCTGTGGTTTACCTGGATATACTACATTCAAGCTTATCTCCAAATGTATGATGTATAAAAGTAGATTATATTAGGTCTAATTGGAGTAGATTGACTTTGATTAACACAGTGCATGGCAAAATGGGAGCATGTTCACTTTAATGGCTTGTCCATGCAGGATTTTAAGGTTTGTGAAGCCACTAGGACATGCATTGAGTGTATTACACAAGCTCCTTAAATATGTACTGTACAAAAAGCCATGCCGATTCCCCAATGCAACTACTCTATAGAAAATGTTTTTGCAGGGCACAAGCACGTTTTTAGTATGCTGTAACAACGGAGTCAGCATTCCCACAAAGTGCAACTTTAATGTGACATTGTAAAGGGAGGGGGTCTGTGTGTAAAAGTCTGCTTTTATATTGCTTTTTTGTGTAACCCAGGAATAGCCTTTCAACTGCTGTGAGATAAGCATACATGTTGTGAGCTAAATTGGCAATAAAAAATGCTATCACTTCTCCTCATCCACTGTATATCAAGAGCTTTTTCTCCTGATCTGCAGTTTTTTAGAAGCTACACAACATTGAATACTAATTCATATGGTTCGCTATGCTTCCTTTACAGCCATCAGGGTACTGCAGAGCAAAGGGGAAACACATTCTTCTTTCTTTCTGTAGGACTCCGTTGTTAATAAAAAGCTGTCTAA
Organism: Bovichtus diacanthus; assembly: GCA_943590825.1. NCBI lineage: Eukaryota > Metazoa > Chordata > Actinopteri > Perciformes > Bovichtidae > Bovichtus > Bovichtus diacanthus. The sequence goes on along the minus strand of CALSBV010012195.1, from coordinate 7,167,580 downwards.
AACGATTATAACTTAATCAAGAAAGCTTGTAACCTGTTTAGATATATGTCTATGAGCCCTTTAAATGTCACGGTTGTAGCACACCCATGGTGCCCATTGCAGTTCTGCTTACAGTATTTCAACTTAAACCATAAAACATGTGGAGGCAGTGAAAGCTCAATAGACATTTATTGTTAATATCATGGAAAGGATTTTATTCTGACAAATGGCGACAGATAGTAAAATAGGCTCTAAGGAGAAGCATCTTTCCACCGCTACAGTCTTCATACGGCAGGTGTCTTCCTACATATTTTTTTAATTCATCTTAAATTACAGCAGGCCGTCATCTGTAGGAATTATGTCCATATTGGACGATTCCACATCCACATAATTTACGTCCAGTGCTAATGCAGAAGGTAGTGTTTCCTATATGTTATAAGTTGAAACTTATTGTGGTGGACAGGATAGTGGGCATGTAGCATGTCTGACTCTTGTGCCTATGTTTACCATAATTGTATGTTATTTCCCATGACCAAGATTTTTCCCAAATCCTAACCACATTGTAGTTGCCAATGAAAAGCTGTCATAGAGAGTAAGAATTTAGAAAAACGTTGGCTTTAGATGTTAAAAAACGTCAGTAAACGTAATCGGCAGTCTTGAAGAATCATCCAACGTCAGCGTTGTCTGGTGAACAGGTTGGTTACAGACATAGAAAAATAAAATAATTTCATAAGACTTGGAGGGATGTCATTTCAAGCACAGGAAGACAATCGGATATGTTGGTAGGTTCCTGTCCACCTGTTTTATGTGTATTGTATGCACATGCACGGATGGAACAGATACCAGTTGGAGTGGAGATGACAAAATATGCAAAACAATTTTAAGCTCGACAACCTTTTGTACACATGCGATGGATGATTCGGAGATCTGGAGCGAAGCTACACCACATTCACTGTGTGCTAAAATTAGCAAGTGTATGTTTAATATATACTGAAAAATGTTTGTCCAACATTAAAGTGTACATGTGGGAATTTCATATTGTGGTTTTCACTTTAAACGCTTCAGTGACTCTCATACTCAAACATTCCACTCACCTGATGCAGGGAGTCAGGCCTGGTAGGAGGTAGCAGAGGGAGGCCAGGAAACCATTTGAAATTCATGAAGGCATCTATCAGTGGTACGCATGAGGTAATTGGTTCAATCATAAAAGAGGAACATGGAACTCCTCGTCAGGTGGCATTGTGAATGTTGTTTCTGTTTGTGTGAACAATAATAAAAGTGTTTGGTGATACTACATCAATGTCAAGTCCAGTGTTTTCCCCAGGCATTTAGCGATGACAGCTTTCTACGTCTTTCATTTCTCTAAGACTTTGCTGACTGGCAGTGATATACTTCACTAAGTTGTTCAACAAATATCCTCCAGTCCATTGGGGAAGTAATGAATGAAATCTTGCTGAGAAACATGTATTTTCTGATCTAACTGCAGAGTAAATCAAAGGGTCAGTTTCATCCACATCAGGTGGTTGGTTTGATTCACCAAGAGTTTTGTAATACTGAGACTTGTGCCTCAACAGAGGATTTGGATTGTTTGCGACGCTCAAAGCATTAAAATGATTTTCTAATTGACAGTTTTAAAAGCAATATGTTTTTTCGAACAAAACTAAGAGTCTACACTCCTGCTAGCTATTCTTAGGCACAGTGGTGCAATGAGCTAAAGGCAACCGTTAGCATGCTAACATACTTATAACGAAAATGTTAGCTTACTGATGACCTTTTGCACTCCCTCATTCCCACTAAACCTAAGTCTCTTGTTTTAAGGATTTGTATAATGGTAACTCTATATCTTATCTTGTTATTCTATTTTAATTAAAAATATTTGTATATACAGTATGTTCCATGTCTGTGTAGCATGAAGGGGCTACAACTTATATTCCATTGTGCAACCCTGTGTTGTAAAATGTCAAACAAATAAACCTGGTAACCTTGTTATCTAGATATAATGTTTAGGATGTTCACCATCTAAGTTTAGTGTTTTAGTATTCATAATAAATACTACAAATGACCACTAAACGCAAAGTAGAGCAGATGAGGCTGTCAGTTTTGAAGTTATTTTTGTCATAAAGCAAAGTTTTGAACAAAGTAAAACTTTGCTGGTGGTGTTAGATGAAGTCCTGGGATCGCCAAAGTCATTAGAACTTATCCTCTGGGGTTCCAGAGTAGCTGTACCAAACTTCATGTCAATCCATCCAATAGTTGTCAGGATATATTTGAAATTATAGGATATATAGAAATTGTCTCTGTGAAATGTGCTGACAGTTGTGATGAAAAGTGTTAATAATTCAAGCCACATTCTTTAAAGAGAAACACAATTACCGCAAAGGTTTCCCTATTCAAGGGACATACAAAGTAAAATATACTGTGTGTCTGTGTATATATGTGTGTGTGCGCAGTATATGTTTGTGTGTGTGTTTGTGTATATATAAATATGTGTGTATATAGGTGTATATACAGTATATACAATATATATACAGTGTATATATATACAGTATATATATATAAATATATATATATATACAATAGATATATTTATATATATATTTATGTGTTTATAGGTGTGTGCTTTGGTGAAAATAATGTGTCAATGTAACAATATAAACTTGAAATGATATCCGGTTATACTGTGTGGCTGCAGCTCATATTTTATGGAAGTCTGTGGTACATACATCATACAATGTAGAAGGAGGAGAAGAAATCCAACAGCAGGATCTGAGCATAATGTTTAGGTTCCCTGCGGCAGCATTACTTGTATAAAGTCTTTGTAAGAAGAATATGAATTGTTTATATGTTTGTGTGGCTGTTCTGAATGTAGTAAGTAGCCATATAAATGTGCATACACTGTGAGCCAAAGTGGTTGACAAACACGTATACAAAAAAACTTTAAATCTGAATTATTGAGTTAATTATTATGTGCTTCAACAGGGCAGGACTCCTTGAGATCTATATAGAATATTATGATTTATAACCAACAGTGTCCTGTTTACAAATATCTTTAATATTCTGTTATCTGAAATCTCCCTTTGAAATCAGACTTTTTTTCCTTTCAATGACAATAGTCATGTCTTGTGTTTACAGTTAAAAAACTTAAATCTTAATGTGAAAGTAATATCGCTTACACTCTCAAACATTTTTAGTAAAAGTTTTGAAGATCAAACTTTTTTTAGTAGCTCCCCTGCAGATTTATCAGTTTTCACCATGTAATGTATCTAATAGACTGCGTGTATTTACCGTTTCTGATTAATTTAAAAAAAACTTTCTTGGTTTATTGGTTTTGTGTCCCCAACGTTTGTACAAATTGCACAGACATGAAACACAATGTCAATAGGCCTCCAGATATTGCCTGTAAATAGGGCTTGGCAATAATCTCCTTGGTCCATTGCTGTTTACACTATGCATATATACCATAATGCTTCCTAATCAATACTTCAATGTCAATTTATTTTTTATTTTTTACTGATGATACAATTGTATATGTGCCAAGCGTCACTCCAGCCCAGGCCGTGTCCCGTCTTCAGTCTGCCTTTGATTCGTTCCAATTATAAATCCATTATCACAGACTAGTTTTAAATGCAGAAAAGATTAAGTACATGGGATTCTCCACCTCCACCAGTTAATCTGACTTTCCTGCAATAAAAACCTTAAATGGCACTCCTATTACTCCTGCTGTGTTCTCAAAATACTTAGGAATTTGGCTTGACAACAGACTGTTATTCGATTGCGATTAACAACCTTAAAATAACGGCTGCAGTTGAGCCAAGCCGTGCCATAGCATGCAGTGGAAATGCAGCATAACACTCTCTCGTATAGGTTTAACATGTAGGGAAAAGTTTGTTCTAATCAAAAGGAGTGAGGTCAGAAAGCGATTTATTTCTGACGGAATGCGCCTTTGTTACAGTGACCTGTCACATGTCCTGTATGGGACCATCTGTGTTTTTCCACCATTATTTCGGGTTGCATATATAGCAACAAACTCCATGTGTAAAATCACAATGTATTTCTCTCACACACACACACACACACACACACACACGCGCTCTTCTCTCCCTGGTGTCCACAGCTCTGCACTGATGACCCAGGTGTCACAGTGGCAATGTGAGACCTCATCTTAACTGACCTTAATGAATCCTGCCTCGATTACCCACCTTCCTCATTCTCTCCCTCCCTCCCTCCCTCCCTCCCCCCTTTTCCTTGTGTCTACCTCAATCTTTCCCTGTCTCACACACAACCTATTAGCATAGTGCTATCTTTAACCTACCTCTCTCATTCTTTAATGAAGCAAGGGAATAGGTGAAGGGTATTTAATGAAATCAGAGTGTGACCGGCCCTCCTAAATCATCTGTGCAGGTTAAAGAGCAAATGGCTCTTTACACTCGATCAAGCAGACTGTAAAGCTGTGCATCCCTGATAGATTCCGATGAGTTTGTCATCGTCGAACTAAATGTAGAATTTGTAATGCTAAGTGAAAATGTAACGCTTTCGCTGTGCGATGAAGTATGGAGAAATGAATAAAACTAATAGGCTAATAGTGTTCACATAGCAATCAGTTGAAACAACTGAATCAAAAAGCTATAATAGTTTGAAGTTTTCATCTCTTGTTTTTTCATGGCCAAATGTTTTGGGGAGAGAAAGTGAGGTGAGAGACAGATTGTGTGAGGGGAAATAGAGGAAGGGAATTGAGTCATTTGAGAGACGAGCGTAAGCTGAGCGAGGAAAAGACGAAACGAATGAAGTGACAGGTTGAGCCCGCCTCGTGGAAGAACAGACAGTAAAACTGGTGATACAGGATGTATGTGGTCTTAAAGGGGTGTCTGAGTGAACAAATCCATGTCTGTGATAATATTCAGTTTATTGTGTCAGTAACATATCGTGTGCAAGGAACAAGTCGGGATAAATACACTTATTTTTAGGTTTAGCTGCAAAACAATCAGATAAACTACACACAAACCAGGAGCCACATGCATACAACTTTGTGTAGATCCATGACTAAAACTCAGAAACTGAAATATGCATTCTTTACATCAGAACTCTGAGGCAGTGTGTAGGGCTGCACGATTAATCTTTAAAAGATTGCGATCTTGATTCAGGTTTGTATGGAATGGCATATGCATGCTTTTTGAGTGTATGCGTTTGTTTTTACATCTGGCCCGAGGAGTATTTTTTGAAGTCATACATTCAGTAGCAAGAGGACAAATGCTGTGCCACTGAAAATAGACTGTAGTCCAAATACACCACACACATGTACACACGCACAGCCACACACGCAGCAATGTTCTGAGCTGATGACCGGTACTTAAATGCAGTGTTAACTAAACGCAATCACCATCACAATCCAGACTTTTCACCCAAAACACAGTTCAAATTTATTGCCAAATAAAGCCTGTCTGTGTACCTTCCATAAAACGCATTATGGATTAGAGCGCTAAGTGTGAATGTTTGGGAAAGGTCACTCGGAAAGTGGGACATGTTTGGCGAGTGGTTATTTGCAGTCAGTCATCGTTGTGACGTGAAAATCCATAGGGAAGAAGAGTTGCCTCTCTCTCCCTGGCTGAAATTGACCACCAATCGATGGTCTGGGAAATTGGTCGGTGGTGCAGTGCTATGGGGTGTGGAGCGAGGGGGGGCTGAAACTGTTTGGTGAAGCATTAGCTAAAGATTATTTATGATCATACATATATTTCTGCTGACACGTCGGCAGTTAGGTCCTGGATTACGGGTCTTTCATTATACACCAAATGTTTCTGTTTTCTTATTCTAAATGGCAGACTTGGAATTGTATTTCTCTACAAATGGCTAGTCTGTGATTACATGCTGCAGTCCAAACGAGGATCATTTACTCATCTACATTGTCTTCTCATTTGGGCTCAGGTCTGCAAGCAATGTGATGTGCTCTCATTGCAGTTTTCTCATTTTCTTTCTTTCTTTCCTCTGTCTAACCCTCGTCTCCCTCGTTTTTGCTGGCTCCACTGGTCTCATTCCTGTCTTTCATTCGCTCTCTCTTTCTATTTTCTGATTTTCTCTCTTTTCCCAGTACCACAGAGACTTGGAGATGAGCTTATCACTTTCTGCATCACAGGACCAAGCTGTCATGCTGGCTCTCAATAAGCCTCTGTGCGTGTGCGTGCGTGTGTGTGTGTGTGTGTGTGTGTGTGTGTAGAAAGAGATGCGAGGAACAGCTTGTGAGTGTAGGTAGGCTCTAGAACAATGCATTTTTTTTTTTGCTTTAAACTTGCTTCTGTCTGGAGGCATTACTGACATGATAGCTCTGATGGGATGCAACCACAGATTTTGACCATTTGCTGCTTTGTTGTTGTGATACACCGGCGACCTTTCCAGGGTTTACTCCACCTCCTGCCCAATGTGTGCCGGGAAATGCTCCAGCCCTCTGCAGCTCTGAATAGAACAAGCAGTGCAGGTAATGGATGGCTGTACCCTGACCAATCATTGGCTAATGTGTCATTTAACAATTACAAGAATAGATGCACAGTATATTTCAAAGTCATTCCACAGTCGGGAGAGGCAGACAAATACTTAGTATAAGAAGAATCAACATATCTACCAAAAAGGTTGCCAGGAATAGTCAAAAACCTTTCAAGGAACATCATGTTTTGTATTGCACACATGGAATTACTTCATCAGAAATGTGGGCATAAGAAGATATTTATATATATATATATATTTATGTATATTTTAAATGTTTTATTGTTGTATATAAATATATATATATTTATATATATATATATATATATATTTATATTTATATATATTTGTATATTTATATATATTTTTATGTATATTTCAGTCACCAAATAATTTTCACATCTGGCAAAAACAAAGTAATTACTTTTAAAACAAAACAAAACAGAGAATCCTATCCGACTTTTTTCTCTCCAGATATTGATTTGATACCTTAACTCTGGGTATCCGTTAATACAGAGTTCCAATACTGGGTCTCTCTTTTCCACACATTTAAATGATAAATGTTGCCAAATAAACTGTACTTAACATGGGTTGGTCACGTCACTGTGTCTGCGCCGATATTGATCCGCTGAATTGGATCAGTGCATCCCTAGTCAGTGATACAGTTATTCATTCGTGCCTCAAAAAGAACTGCAGTTTTGCTTCAACTCGTTTAGCAACACTATAAATAACACGTCATTTCCAAGATGTTTCTCCCGTGTTTAGAAAAGGGAACTACTCACTCATTTTACAGCTGGTGCAGAGCTGGAAGCACACATGTAGCGATAAATCCAGTTTATATAACTTAGACTAAATCAGCAATATCAACTAAAATGATCACACAGCAAGTATGGCTGAGTGGTAGGCAGGAACGGATAACAAATGTGCGCTTCGTCATTCTTCCAATTTTGTTCTAATTACTTACCATGTTACCTTTAATGCTGTATATACACGATATATGAACTTTGTATTCATCCTTCAGTTTTTAAAAAGCCATGGTGGTTCTGGTTTAGCTTCACAATGCATGGCTAAAGCAGAATAAGAGAGCCTTCTGTATGTTTTTTCGGCAGCAGTAGCATCAGCTCTCGGACAATATTCTGGAGATGACATGGGCACTTGTGATGCTGGAGGAATTAATACTAAAGGCTGGTGTTGCCACCTAAAATAGTCATCCTGATAGCGCCGTATATGATGGTCTGTCTCTCCACCTTTCCTGAGGTTTAAGCCGCTACCCGTTGTTGTTGTCCTGCTCTGCATGAATTGTACCTTTCATGCATCTACAGGCCCGTGCATCAGAGCACCTTGCTAAAGAGGTCAAGTATATTCAATGACAAGTGACACCCACCAGCATGTTGACTTGCTGTCCAGCGGGCTGTTGTGGTAGCGACATGATTGACAGAACTAAGCTTGTAATGATTGTTCTCTTCATGCTCTCTGCAGCTTCCTGAATTTTTAAGCACTGTGTTTTTCTTGTCCTTACTGTACACTGAGTTTCTATCATATCTTGAATCATGGTACCTCAACCAAAGAAAATGGTTGGTTGCCTTCTCAAATGAATTTGTGCAAAAACTTGTCAAGCGATGCCTGTGTTACTGATGGGGCAGAGAAGGAAAATGCATTCGTGAGCTTTGCATTCCACATAGGTTTTTTTAGAGGAGAGTTTTCACTTTCTGCTATATATATATATCTATAGATATAGATATATATATATATATATATATAGATAGATATATCTGATATATAGATAGATATATTTGATATATAGATCTGTAGATATAGATAGATATATATCTCTATCTATAGATAGAGATCTATATCTCTATCTATATCTATATCTATATATATGGATATACTGTAGATGTATAGGCAGTGAAAACAGTTATTATTATTACTGCTGTAATCAAAATATGAGTTTTAAATTATATGAACGTTTTTCTCTGCAACATTTTGTAATGTTGTCATGTAAAATAAATGCTTGCAAAGTTATGTATATATGTAAGCATGGGTGTATTAACCTGAAATAAAAATTCATGGCCAGTGGAATATCAAGAAACTGAAACAAATACTAAACACAAAATATGAAATACTAAGCAGTAGTATTTCACTTAAAGGCCGATGTGTTTAGCACCAAAGCATACCATACATTAAATTGGTTTTGATTTATGGCAACAAATAAATACTACTGTATATTTCATAGCACTGCATAGCAGTTTTGCTTTACCCTTACATTGAGAGAGACCGCAGGAGTAACCAAACATTTTAATGTAGGACATATACAGTATACAGACATATACAGACATATCCAGAGGCGGTTGCAAGGTACCGACAGGCCGGCCGTGGGCAACGGCCTCGGCCGTGACAGAGGCAAAGCAGCGGGTGTGGGAGGAGTTCGGAGAAGCCATGGAGAAGGACTTTCGGTCGGCACCAAAGTGCTTCTGGCGTACTGTCCGGCACCTCAGGAGGGGGAAGCGGGGAACCATCCAAGCTGTTTACAGCAGGGATGAAACACTGTTGACCTCAACTGAGGAGGTACTCGGGCGGTGGAAGGAGCATTTTGAGGAACTCCTCAATCCAACTAATACGCCCTCTTTGATAGAGGCAGGGCTGGAAGATTATGGGGGATCATCAGCAATTTCCCTGGTGGAAGTCACTGAGGTAGTCAAACAACTCCACAGTGGCAAGGCCCCGGGGATTGATGAGATCCGTCCAGAAATGTTGAAGGCTTTGGGTGTGGAGGGGCTGTCTTGGCTGACACGTCTCTTCAACATTGCATGGAAGTCGGGAACAGTGCCGAAGGAGTGGCAGACCGGGGTGGTGGTTCCCCTGTATAAAAAGGGGAACCAGAGAGTGTGTGCCAACTACAGGGGTATCACACTGCTCAGCGTCCCGGGTAAAGTCTACTCCAAGGTGCTGGAAAGGAGGGTTCGGCCGATAGTCGAACCTCAGATTGAAGAGGAACAATGCGGATTCCGTTCTGGCCGTGGAACAACGGACCAGCTCTTCACTCTCACAAGGATCCTGGAGGGGGCCTGGGAGTATGTCCATCCGGTTTACATGTGTTTTGTGGACCTGGAGAAAGCATATGACCGGGTCCCCCGGGAGATACTGTGGGAGGTGCTGCGGGAGTATGGGGTGAGGGGGGCGCTTTTGAGGGCCATCCAATCCTTGTACACCCAAAGCAAGAGTTGTGTCCGGGTTCTCGGCAGTAAGTCGGACTCGTTCCCAGTGGGTGTTGGCCTCCGCCAGGCCTGCGCTTTGTCACCAATCCTGTTTGTGGTATTCATGGACAGGATATCGAGGCGTAGTCGGGGGGAGGAGGGGTTGCAGTTTGGTGGGCTTGGTATCTCATTGCTGCTCTTTGCAGACGATGTGGTCCTGATGGCATCATCAGCCTGTGACCTTCAGCACTCACTGGATCGGTTCGCAGCCGAGTGTGAAGCGGTTGGAATGAGGATCAGCACCTCAAAATCTGAGGCCATGGTTCTCAGCAGGAAACCGGTGGATTGTCTACTCCGGGTAGGGAATGAGTCCTTACCCCAAGTGAAGGAGTTCAAGTACCTAGGGGTCTTGTTCACGAGTGAGGGGAAAATGGAGCGGGAGATGGGCCGGAGAATCAGAGCAGTGGGCGCGGTATTGCACTCGCTTTACCGCACCGTTGTGACGAAAAGAGAGCTGAGCCAGAAGGCAAAGCTCTCGATCTACCGGCCTATCTTCGTTCCTACTCTCACCTATGGTCATGAAGGTTGGGTCATGACCGGGTACAAGCGGCCGAAATGGGTTTTCTCAGAAGGGTGGCTGGCTTCTCCCTTAGAGATAGGGTGAGGAGTTCAGTCATCCGGGAGAAGCTCAGAGTAGAACCGCTGCTCCTTTGCGTAGAAAGGAGCCAGTTGAGGTGGTTCGGGCATCTGGTAAGGATGCCCCCTGGGCGCCTCCCTAGGGAGGTGTTCCAGGCACAGCCAGCTGGGAGGAGACCACGGGGAAGACCCAGGACGAGGTGGAGAGATTATATCTCCACACTGGCCTGGGAACGCCTCGGGGTCCCCCAGTCAGAGTTGGTCAACGTGGCCCGGGAAAAGGAAGTTTGGGGTCCCCTGCTGGAGCTGTTGCCCCCACGACCCGACCCCGGATAAGCGGTTGAAGATGGATGGATGGATGACATATACAGTATACATACACAGTGTTAGAACTGTGGACATACACTTAAGCTACAGAGACAGACGTGCCTGCTTTCTGTCAGCTCAGTGTCTGGTCCTGGCATTTACTTGCTCTCTGATAAATCATTTTTCAAAATAATTCACAAGTGAATTGACAATTTTCTGAATGTATTTTTTAAACTCCTACAAACCACTACTAAAGTTTCAGCTCAGCGTGAGTGGGCAACGGAATGATAAGTTCAGTGAATGGATGTTCCCGTACTATCACTGTATAATATACTGTAATACTCATGCAGTGTTGTTGTAGGTTTTTGTGTACGGCCTTGCACTGTCGACTTATTATCAATCAACAAGATGATTTCCAACACAACTTTAAAGAAAGATGAAGCGGTAGCACAATATTATGTTTAGGTATTATGAGCAATGTTAGCTGACGATGTGATGTGTGTCTCTGAGGATGATGGAGTAATATGCTGTATATGGACACTCCCTTCCCCCTGTATTCAGGTGACCTTTGACCTTCTGATGTCACTGTTACCACTAATGATGAAATAAACAGATGGTGTCATAGCCTGCTTATTTTGGCCACAGTGACCCTGTGACTCAGGAGGCTGTTGAGTCACAGGCCTGACTCGCCAGAGCTTCAGCCCACTCCTTAAGGCTGACACACGCTATTTTAGAAAATACTGCAATAAATAAAAACATATTCTGATAACCCCAAAATGACCTTGTGATGCAACCATTCTGTCTCCTCCTAATTATTTTCTGCCTTGCCTCCTTTCTGTCTGCAGTACTAACTTTGTTAAAAAATAACATTTTAGTCAGACACTTACAGTATGTTCTGTACAGCACTATTATTGGATGTTTTCTCATTTATTTAATTGTTTCCTTGATCTCTTGAACTAAATGTAATTGGTAATAATTAAAACAGCATAAGAAAAATATAGGTACACTTGTTTCACAGCAACGGGGGTAGGCCATTGATGCTAACAAATGCATTTTTTACGAATTAGGACTGCTCCTAAATTGGATTCACGCTCAGGTAATTTGTAATTTGTTGAAGTGAGTATTTTAATAATAAAATATAAAAACATAACATATAACAATAACATGCTGTGGATTAGATCACTAAACTGTCCTGTACGCATGTGGAACAGGACAAAGTTGCGGAGGAAAAGATTGATTACATTTATACAGTTTACTTCTTGTTTTGTTGGTAGGTAGTGATTTTAATAAATAAAAGATGTTGATACATTTCCAGATTTTTCAAAATAAATAAAAATGTACACACATACAGTACATAGGGCTTACGTACAACATTTCCCTCAGTGCACATCTTGTCTGTTTCCTCTAAGGAATACAAATAGCCTACTTCTATTTCTAGTTTTCACCAACATACAGCTGGATATACACAAGGACCGGCCAGACTTATTGTAAGCAGAAATACATCGAGCACGGCGGGATTCAGTTGTAAGACTTTATTGACTGTTGCTGCTATTATTACAATACCATCGTATTTGTGTATGATGCAATATAGATCCGTTTTCTGGATCCAAATACGTTTACAATCAAATTACATTTGAAGTCAATTACATTCCCCTCTCAACCTACTAGAGATATTTTTTTTGGAGGGGGGGGGGTGAGGAGAAACATACAGGAAGCACAGCATTAGTACAGTAGCTACGCTAAGAGCCGATGACTCAGACACAGCAGTAGGGCAGAATGTGATGGCTCTATTGGGGGAATTTTAATATCCATACAAACAGTATTTTTTTCAACCTATAGTATGGACCATAACTTGCACAACATCCAAGTAAATTATGTGTTTGAGCAATACATTAAACCTGCCATAATTGATTTTTTAGGCCCACTTGTGTGCAGCCGTGTACAGGCGGTCAACACACACACACACACACACACACACACTCACACACACACACTCACACACACACCCCTGTGGCTCATTAAACAAACGGAGGCATCACTAACAGTTTACACCGCATGGCCCTCCTCTTCTATATTGTAGGTTAAAATATATTTTGGTTAGATTATTAGAAATTTAAATATTTTATTGATTTAAATTTTTAACGTCGGTATACTGATAATGAATTAATCATTGACATCCCTACTTAGTTACTAGGCTCTGCACTACATATGTCTGAAGAGACATTTATTAGAAATACAAAATAGATTGTTCTGGTAACAAAAGTGTTCAGGTTGCATCTATCGTTTCTGCAAACCCACTTTAGATTAAAGCCCACCTAAAACCTGACGCAGCATGGTCTGCTGTGATTGGATAATGCTCGTTGCCGTGACGAGTCCTTGTGATGTGCTTTCCTATTCTCCCTCATGGGTTGGCAATGTGCTTTTCTACGCTGTGAAGCATTAACTTGTTAAATCTGACTCATTTAGCAGCTTGCTAACTCCAATGTAGCTTTCATGCTACACTGGTTCCAGAAAATTAACCTCCGCCTCACTTCCTGCCGCAAGACTACGGAACCACCGACCCCTCCCCTCCCTGCTAACTAGTCTCCTAGTGGCGGAGAGTGATACGGTGGGACCTTATGGTGCGCTAGCTCGCTAATAATTGTCTCTTTTGTAGTCTGGTAAAAGTAAACTCATCAAATTCAGTGCCCCATACCTCTATTTTCCAAGCTACTGTCACTGTCATATGTCAGAGTGTGGTTTCCATGTGAACGCTGCGTCGAGGCTTTCGTCATATGGAAGTAGGTGTGATTCCATCCAAAGTGGGTTAGAAAAAAACAACAGATGTAAAAATGAGTAATGAGCTCATTGTGATGCAATGCTCAGTTATAGCGCTGGTGGTAGCTGCTTGTGCCTCACACTTTAACAGCAACACATCATTTACCTTCATCTGAGACACATTCTGAGAAATTATGAGAAATGTTGCCCCTTAAAACCACAACTACCAGTGTAAACAGCACAACCATTAACATGCACTCGTACAATGCTCTGAGGCCATTTATGTAATCTAGGAGTGAATAAATGAGCCTGACATTAAATGATAAATGGATGTTAATGAGTAATCATTGAAGCACAGCAGATATGAAGTCTACATGCACTCAAATGTGACAACCAATATTAGATGCTTATTTCCTGCAATTCCCCCTCCTGCCCCATGCATCCATAAACAATTAATAATCATCAATTTCGAAATGGGCTGCTAAACTAGCAGCACCCTCAGATAAAGCATTTTATAGCATATTGCAAAGTGATGACCATGTGTTTAATTATGGAACACATAAAGTAATAAATGAAAAATCACGTAACTGTATATGACAGGAGGAAAACAGCTTGAAAGCGCTCTCAAGTAATTACCCCTATCCATGAATCTCCATGCACCACTGCAGAATTGCACAACAGTGACATTAATGTTTGATGGCAACGGAAACATCTGATAAAAGGCTGGAGTGAGAATCACATCACTTTTCTTTTTCATTATAACTCCCCCCCCGCTCTTTGTTACCTTTGTTGTGATGTGTTTGTAGATGAAATGGCTTAGATCTTCTTAAAACTGACAGGCATGCTGGACAAATTATTCGGTTACGTGCTTTGATCCCCCTCCTGCCCTTCCAAGCCTGGGGGGCTTCAAAGAGGTTCATAACTGAAAGAGGACACACTAGCTTACAGGTCATTTAGCAGACGCTCTTATCCAGAGCGACTTACAGTGAACTATCTACAGGGACCGTCCCCCTGGAGCAACTCGGGGTTAAGTACCTTGCTCAGGGGCTCAATGGTGGCAGCCTGGTATTGAACTCACGAACTTCCGGAGTTCTATCTAGACCACTAGACTACCACCACCCTCACGAGAAGCCCTCTTCACGCGCTCGTCTACCAGACACGGGTCACACTGGCAAGCTAGTAAACTGTTTATACTAATGTGTCAAGTTCCGATGGTTTATGATTTGCACTTTGTTTATCACTTTATGCATGTGATCAAGGAGCACTTGTAGAAAAATGATTTCTTTTAAATATATGCTTATTTGTTTCCTTGCAGAGAGTTACTTGAGCAGATCAATACCGCGCTCATGTCTGTGTGTTAAGTACGGAGCAGCAGCCAGGAGGCAATTAGCTCAGCTCAGCATAAAGACTGGAAACAGGGGGAAACAGCTAAGCCTGGGTCAGTCAAAGTAAAAAAAAAAAAAAATTTCATTAATAAGAAATACACCTACCAACACAAAATGCTTACTAATCAACACATTGTATCTCATTTGCTTGAGGCGCACACACTCATAGTTGGAGGGGTTATACCTAATTATTGCCGAACAACAGCCGGGAGTCACAGTAAGGTCGCCATGAAACCAGTGGAGACGCTACACAGACATGGGTTAAACATTTCTAACTTGTGAACAGAATAAATAAACCAGACACTTAATCATTGGTATACTTTAGAGGTGCTGGTAGGCATGTTTTTGAACACCTCCAGCTCTGGCTCCCTATTTAAAGCACAGCCATGAGACGATCTTGCCAGATACGTCTCAGCAAGAAAGTGTTCAAGCGTATTTCAAAACTAACTAAACTAACCCACCATGTCAAACTACTCCTTTAAATAATCATTTCTTCAGACACTTTACAGCAGTGATTATAATCATGAGATGTCATAGAGCCCAATTTACTTAAAGTTGTATAGTTGTAACTGTGAAACAAATCACCTGATCAAAGTCCTTTGAGTTAGTGTCCTTTGTACATTCTGCTTACTGTGCCACTCAGTGAGGTATCGCCTAGAGATAATCACACTTAATAAGTACGACATAAAGATGCTTATTTTCCTCTTCAGTTTCTTTGACGCTCTTGCTGCTGCAAGTGGAGACAAACCTGAATTCACATCTCAAGTCCTTAGCAATGTTCTGAGCCAACGTACAGAACATATCCTTCCCTTTCAGCCCATATCTAATCCTCTCCTAATTCTACACCAGTAATCCTGTATCTGAGCTGAGATGTGATCTTTAAAAGGGAGGGCGAAGAGAGGTTTTTTTGCCAAGGCGGAGAAGAAAAAAGTACTTATTTGATAACCTTATTGTAAATGCAATTTCCTGAAAAGGTGGGAAAGCATATTTGTAGCAGTATACAATAAAAAAAAAGAAAAAAAAGGGGACACAGGGGCATCAATTCACTGCAGCTTTATGTTTTCTCCTCAACAAGGTTTGCTGGCTGTAATTTAATCAGACCTCTAGGGATGGACCAAAGACAGCAACAAATCAGAAACTGGTCAAGCATCAAGTTGAGAAAACATTTTGACGAAAGCTAGATAGGGAGCTTTCCCGAATGCAAAGATGGTATTTGCAAAAAAAAAAATAAAATAAAAAAAAAGCAAAGATTACAATAAGTTCATGTGGACTCATCACATTCATTCAGCCCAATAGAACGTCCTGTCCAAATTAAAACATACGAATAGTTTCAGTTTGGCCACAGATGAAATATTTTACACAAATATGTTTTCAAAGACTTTGTTTATTTGAGGAAAAAAGGTCTATTTTGCCTTCATCTTTCTAAAAATGTTTTTTGACTGGTATACTTTCACTGTTGTAAGCTGGGACGACGTTAAACATTCTTCTGCGACAGCAATTGGTTGCCATTCAGTGCAGTATAAAACCAGCTTGCAGAGACTTGACACTTGCAGTGAATCCACAACCCACTTGCCAGATTGGGTATTTGTCACATCACTGTTCTAAATGCTAATATTTTTGAATGGTCAGTGCCAGTGTGTGTTACATACACATCTGTGCATTGCTTTTACAGCACAGTTTTGGGTTCCTGGAAGGCATTCTGTAAAAGTTTGCAATGACTGCCAGAAGGAGAAGAACACATATTTGGTTGAGAAAAAAGATGTAGGACTGTGCAGCATATTATCACACAATAACTCCTGGAATGCCAGTGGGATCACAGATTGATGGTAACAGTTCAAACATACTGTATCTGACAGTGGAATTTCCCTTAAAGCGTAGTCATTGATTATTCATTATGATTTTTTTATTATTTTTTTTTTAAAGAAAATGCTGGGTGATGCTTATTAAGAACATTATAGAAGCTGTGATGAATATAGCTGCTGGCTGAGTGAGAAGCTCAGCACAAACCCTGATAGATCTTCACGCTCATTTTATTCCTTAAGAATGGGCTGTTTAATTATTTATGGTATAACGTCACCATGAAGACGCAGCGCCGTTCGTTTATTTTGCCTCTGGGCACATTACCCTTGTCATGCGGGGTCACTATCATTTGGCTATTTCTTTCTGGGCTCCATGTCTTCTCATCATTTCTCTGAATATTTTTTCTTTCCCTCAAGGAGGGACACAGTGGGCTCGGAGTAGAGGGACGCGGCAGCATCAGTGCTCTGATGCTGAAATCTGAATGACTGTTCACCACAATAACACCTCCTGCTAAAGAATGACAAAGTCAGAATAGTTGAGGAGCATGTCAGTCTCCTGAGAGAACACCCTCAAGTTATGTTGTTTTTTTATTATAATGTAACACTATTAAGAAACAAATGCATATGTATCAAAGTGTCCTTGGGCAAGACACTGAAGCCCATGTTGGTCCTGATGGGCAGGCCAGTGCATGAATGGTGTGTGAATGGGTGAATGAGATGCAAATTTTTAAAAAAAGTGCTACGTAAGTGCAGTCCATTTACCTCTTCTTTCCTGAATTTTTACCTTCAGGGGATCAATAAAGGCTTATCTTATCTTATCTTATCTCATACTTTGCAGCACCGCTCACCATTTTCAAAAGCAGCTTCAACTCTCAAACTTATTCCCTAACTTACCAGCTACTTGGCTTCATGCATGTAAATGTTGTATTAAAAGCAAAAATGCAATGTCCTACAGTCACCAAACTAACAACCTTAGAAACAAAGTAAAAAGTAGAGCATAGTTAAGACACATCTCTTGAGATGTTACTTCAGCTGCTTCCCCACCTGTTGGGTTCATGTGCTCCAGACCAAGGGGAAAAAATGAAACATTGTTGTAATTTTAGTTCTGATCCAGTTCCTGTTCACACTGAGTTTTTACAAACGACCCAAGAGAAGTAAACATGAAGCTATACAGACTGACAGGTAACTTGTTGATCCTCATCCTGCATGATCAGCACATCATCAGGATCAATATGGGGAAACATTAATAAAGTTAAACTTTAATGCTTCTGACGTGTGTATTTATGTGCTTTGGTGTCTCAAAGAGCTCACAAAGGGATCACATGCGTTATTAGTATTATAAGACTGCAAATCGACCGCATGTTTTAAATAATGACTGACAGGTAGAGACAGTAATGACTCGGCAGATTAATGATAAAATCCTGAACCGATTCCATTCAATTCATCGGGAATCAATAAAATAACCAGATTCAGAGGAATTGATAATGGAATCAGTATTGGTAAAAACTGATCAATTCCCATCCCTACTTAAATCCTGTTTGCCTTGGTTTACCTTTCAAAATGGCAGCGTTTCTGAGATGGATTTTCTGAGGAAACCGAGAGTTCCTTCATGAAAGATAAGTGAGACTCGTGAAAGGTTTTATGATACCTAAATATATTTTTGTGTCATAATGAGTCTCCCGGCCTTCACTCCTGCAGTTGAAGGCTTCAGTCTTCAGTTCAATTTTTTTCTCAAAGCAAAAAGAAAAAACATTTGTGCTTTTGATTACATCTTTAGTAGAGCTCATTTGGTGCCTAATTACACTAACATGGCAGATCAGCGCAATAATATGACGAACAGCAAAATGGAAAAAAATTGATATGATAGATGGATAAAATGGAAGACAAACAGATGTTTTAGCACTTGCTGTGATCTTAATTTGAATTAGCATTGCAGTAAGTGAATGAAGAAATATTACCTATATATGCAGAATGTCTGGCGCGTAACGTTACGTGAAGACAACCAGGGGATGGAGGGAATCTACCTTTATAAAGGTCACTGGATTTGGGAAGATTAAGAGAAGGTCAGTAAACTGTCAATAGCAGAGGGTCATTTCAATCATAATTTTGATTTACTTGCATGAGTTTGAAAGTATAAACATTTGTTGACACAGAAGTTGGAGTGACATTTTTGAAAGACGAAATATTTTATTCCTAAACTTCAGAGCAGCACTGTCAGTGCTTGAATGGTTCAAATCCCCAGACAGTCTGGGAGGACGTGATGCCTGACCGTCCTCCTTGCAGTGACTGTGGTGTACTGAATATCATTTTGATTGGGAAAATGGAAGCTTTTGTGACAGTGTTCAATAAATGATATAGAAGTTCTACATGTTTCTGTCTAAAGGGCCCTACATGCGCTCATCTGCTTCACTACATACAATGGTGGTACATACTGTAAGAGCCTGCAGCATTGGAATTGATTAACAGTTCAGCATTGGATTTCACCTGGTGGCACTGAAACACGAGACAAATGTGCTGCACATAGTTAAACCATGTCGTGCTTTACATATTTATGAAACAGTAATGTGCCACAGTGCTGTGAGGAAATAGTATTATTTGCAAAAAAATAAAATTAAAAGCTGAATTAGTCATACAACTTCATAGGCTAATGTAGGCTGTGCCATAATTACCCCTAAACACGGCTTTGTATGTCTGTCCTTCTGTGTTCAATCATTCCCTCATCACTCGCTGTCAAACTCGCAACAGAATACAGATTTTCAGCTAAAGTGGGTCTGCAGTTTGTCATCGCCCACTTAGCTACTGGATCTGTGTTTGTATGTGTTCTTATTACTGTTGAAACCAGCCAGCTAAAGTTAGTAAAACGACTGGGAGTCTGACAGAGGTGAAGAGTTGCTTCGGAGGACGCGGGGGAGATAAAAGGCTTAGCGTGTGTTACAATATACCAATACAAAAAACAGGAAAGGGATTCTGGGCTCTATAGGAGACCACTGTCATGCAATTATAAATAGCAGAAGTAATCAAGTTAACATGTATTCCTTCACTGTGATTAAAAAAGCATGATCGCAGTGAGCAGAGAGTTTGTAGTGAAGCTGGCTTTGCTGTGTTATTGAAAGGTTCACTGAGCTTTGCTTCAACTTTGCTTGATGTTGACTTCACTATCAAACATCTCCCCCGGCAACGAAAACTTAAAGGAGAAAACACTAAACTGGCCACAGTTTGAGCGGACTTCACATAGTATCGCTGTAAGTGTTGTAGCTACGCATGGGAATTGATTCGCTTTTATGGATACCGCTTCCATTATCGATCCAATTATTCATCAATTCCCTTATTGATCCCTGATAAATTGTTGGGTGGAAAAAGAGTACATACAGGCAAGGCTTTGGACTAACTTTTTTTCACCACCGCCCCGGGAACCGCCCCAAAAAATCATTTCAACCGTCTCAAAGTCAACTGTCACAAATAAATATTAACCTTTTTCTTTGTTCTTGTCTACTGAGGTTATTTGCAGAAAAAAAAACACAACATTGAAATGATTAGGAAATTTCACCTCGCCAGCTGGGGTATTCTCTCCCTTTAGAAGTGATTAGTTCAAATAGTTAACCAGCTTCCACACGAGCTTCCATAACAATTCCGCAATTTTTGCTGTAGAGCTCCCCCTGATTCAGAGCGTGCGAAAGTTTGCAACAACATTTATTGATTTTACCCAGCTTAAAGGTTTTTCATTGTTTGTGCCAAATACATAATTGCCAGGCAACAAGCTTTTCACTGACAGTAATTAGGTTATTAATATTTATTTGCTTAGTTATGTCTTTTCCATTTATTGCTTAGCAACATAATTCAGATCAGGATGTAATAACTGGATCAATAGAGCCTTGAGAAGAGTTTTGTTGTTCATTTTTAGTAAGGCCATTCTGTACCTCGAGAGCTGAGACATATGTTGAAAATGAATGTTCTAACTCATATTAACACTAAATTCGCGGTTTAGAAGATCACACTGAGCCATTTTATCAATACTGAAGGAATGATTTGATTTTTGAATAAAAGGTAAAGCCTCAACACCTTCTCATCTATCTCTATAGGAATTTTCAAGGGTTTTCTTGAAATCCCTGAGCTGTTCAAATATAGTCTTATGGGCGTTTTTCTTGATAGTATGATAAATGAGGCAGAGGTGCACCACGGGACATTGATGTTGAATCTTAGGAGGCAGTAGGAGACCCAAAGCAATGTACGCCTTGGGCTTAGCCCAACTTGCCTCCCCAAGGAAATGTGTGACTAATATAGTCTCCAAGTTTGAAAATAATTGTTATCTCAAGGTTCAGCTCACACAAGCCATGTGCAGTGCTTTGTAGAGGCCACACAATACGTAAATACGAGTCGTCTTGAACAGTGATATCAGTTTTCCTTGTGTTGCCCTGATGTCACGATGTTGCAGATATTGTATATCCTGCAACAATTTGTTTAATTTATTTCAGAGGGTAAAACGGCAGTATGTTATCTCACAAACCAAACACAATTGATAAAGTCACTTTTATTTCTCTTTATGTGCCTCTTCTTGTGTGCCACATTGTCCCTCTGTCACTTTATTTTTCACTGTCTCTTATTAGCCTAAGTATCTCTCCCTGACCCCTCTTCTTCCTCTCTCATTCTCCCAGAGGCTAGTCATTTCTCTCTTCACACACAGCTTCATTAAAGTATTGCTAAACAACACTCTTTCACTCACTCTTGGCTGTGGCCATGCTTGTGTGTACGTCCAAGTGTGCACATTGGGAAAAGCCAAGCTGGTTCTGCACCTATTGAGATGGCCAAGGCTGAAAGAGAGTCCCTCGAGGCGCATCACATATGCCAGTCCCTTTCAGAGTAGGACCTGAATGAGGTAGCCCAGGAATGTGCTCCAATTTTAGACTCGCTTATGAAAGTCGGCAGGTTTGGAGAGAAGAAAAATGTGATGATTTTAGAATTTTTTTTTTTTAAAGCTTGTCCCTGGTCTTTAAAGAAAAAAATGGCACAGTAAAATTAAGTACAGGAAAGAAAAAAACTGTCCCAATTTATTTTCAGTTAAGTTTATTATGAGAGAACACAGCTCCTGGTATTCCTACTACTACAACCGCTGATAGTGGTAGCCTAGGTGTAGTGATGAATTGGTCTTTTATTATTTATCAGCTATTTAATGATCAATGATCAAAGTGTTAATTATCATTAAAAAAGCATTTAACTGCAAGCTGCGATTTACTATCAAATATGAGATTAAGCCAAAGCATAAAGTTGTATCTATAAAAGGGAAACAAAACTAGTTTTTTTATTCAACTTTTGGTCTCTGCTGACTGAAATATATACAGCAGTAACATTTTCAAAATTGTACCTTTTAAACTTAATCTTAATCTTAAGAACTGCTTTAGACTGATGGGAAGTATCGGCACATTTTTTTAACTACTGTACTTGCGTACAATTTTGAGGTACTTGTACTTTTACTTGGGTATTTCAGTCTGATGCTACTTAATACTTCTACTCCGACTGACAACTATAGTTAGTAGTTACTTTTCATATTAACATCTTACATCAAAACATATGGTGCTTTCAACATGGTGTGCATTTTTGAAAGATTAAACTAGATCTTTCATAACACATGAAAGCTTTGCACATAACAGCAGTGTCTAGTCGGGGCCTCTTCTCACATATCAGATGTCTATTAGGAGAGATTTCCACTCTAAACTTCTTAGATGCTATCATTAAAAAAACTGTTTGAGGTCCAAAGAGGTAAAAAAATATCCACTATTTCACAAAAAGAAAAGATAAAAGTTTGTAAAATAAAATAAGTTCAAAAAATAAGAAATGTGGAACAGAACTTTCATCCTCCTTTTTCCTACCCTATTAATCATCTCCCGGTGCCCCAGGTTGATCTTATGACCCTTTGAACCCCTAACTGCATATAAAGCAGATAAACTAGCTCTACCTCAACCAGGTATAAAAAGATTATACTTACACGTGGTGGCGTCAGTATTTGGGAATGCAGGAAAGTAATGGAGTTTTGGAAAGAAGTAAAACATGTAGATATCGAACCAAAGATTTACACTTTGAACTTGTACCCTTCAAACTTTAACTAAGGAAGAACGAGCATACACCTACAGACATGTGCGTCTTGCAAGCCAAACGGCTTATTGCTCTTTATTGGAAAAAATAGACATTAAACATTAAAGACCAGATTAATTGATTTAGCTGATAATACTTCGTAGGATTCGTAGGATTTTGATTGCGGTTTTAATGGAGTATTTTTACATTGTTGTATTGGTACTTTCACTAAAGTAAAAGATCTGAGTACTTCTTCCACCACTGCTTTTAGATCATCAACAGTATGGAATATTATAAGACAAACTCAGGGACTGGTTCATTTGGACATTCTACTTTTGCAGGTCAGCCTCTTTGAATACCGTATTTATATAATAAGATAAACTTGCAATACAGGTAACCATTACTCATTCAGAGAAACAAACCAATTAATACTAACGTAGAAATAAGATCCAAAAAAGTAACATCCGATAGAGGTACGAATTTGAAAGAGCACACAGCTGAAAACACGTCATTTTAGTACGAGCCACTGTATATTCTTCTCTCAAATTGGCTGAGCTGCCAATTTTATAAACTGTCAAAATAAATATACAGGCAGCATAACTTGGAGACGGCACTTTGCATCTAAACCAGTTATTGATCTTCTGAGCAGCCTGCTGCAAATTGATTACCTTGATAAGGTGGGATTGCTGTAGTACGGTGAAAACCTTAGTGGGCTAATACAGCATAAGTGCATTGGAGCAATGCTTTCTCTGGTGTTCTCAAGTTAACAGTTGAATGAACAAGACATCAGAAGCAGCACATCGACTCATGCGGCTTCATAGAGGCTCCAGTATCGTCTGAAACACGACTTTGATGAAGCTCAAAACTTCTGATATTGAGGTGTACAGTATGTGTAGACTGGACTTAAGTAAAACGTTGTGTCAGTAGTATTTAAAAGACGAAAGAAGTGAATCCTGAGCCAATCTCAGGGGCAGACCCAAAAAGGACGATATAGGATTTTGTCGAGGATGGCAATAAAATATCACAATAAGTGGATCGTGGTGAATCTCCATTATAGGTACTGTATAATCGTGAATATCTGCACGTGAGTGACTAAATTAGGTTGTCTACCGTGCTATCATGGTAAGGGAAGTGAAAAATAAAGCCTGGTTTAAACAAGTAAAAATAAAAATACAGGAATTATTCTGTGAGGCTTTTAAAAAAATCCTTTATATATGCATGGGAACCTATTTATGATTACTTTATTTAGGATTGTTTGATTGATTGTTTTTCACTAAAAAGGAGTTCACAAAAAACTCCTATCTGTGATGCATTAACAAATGCTGAACAAAAGGTAAGGAAATGTGATTCCAGTATGTTTTGGTGCCATTTCTATGAGTTTTAAGCATATTTTGAAGATTATTGGGATAAAAGCGTGAATCATTATTAACCAGGCCAAGATAATCGTGACATGAACATTTCATTGCCCCATGCCTAAGTACTGCCACCTCATACAAAGGGCAGATGTGGTGGTTTTGCACCGGGAAAACCTTAAAGAGGGATGTTGAAGAACAAGGTCGATAAGGAGGAGTAAGGGCAAAAAGAAAAAGGGGTATTCATTCATTTAAAGTTTACTGAAACAAAGTGCACAAATGAAACTCTCGAATTTCAATTGCACTAAATTAAACTTAAGAAAGAAGAAAAAAGAACACCAACAAAAGAAAACCGGATGAGATAAATAATGTGTTTTGTGAACATTAAAGCATGTACAAAAACATGTTCTAGTTGAAACCCAAAACACAAGTATGAAAATGAGTATAACATGTCGCCTTTATCAGTGGCCAGCCCCTCCCTGCGAAGAGGACATAATTAGACAAACCTGTTTGCACTTTCCTTGGTTCAGCGGATCTACCACAACAACCCTGGCAGAACATCAACAAATCCCACGAAACAAACAAGCCTGTGTCATCTATACACCTTAATTGACAATGAATGAGCTGAAACTTTTGACCGAAATGAATAATTAGGCAGACGCACCAACACACAGGGCCTAGTGAAATGGGAGAAAGGCAACCTTTCCACGCAGACGTTGGCAAATCTGTTGAGTAATCGTCTATGAGGATTAAGTTGTTATACAAAAGGATTTCGCAGTAAGAGTAGTCTAAACTCAGGTAAAGCTTGAGTGAAGGCTTACCACGTTTCCATAAATGCATTGTAGTCTTAATAAAGATGAGATTTAAACCAAAAGAAAATCACTTCTCTGAATTTAAATAATCTAATTCATTCTACCCTGCAGCAACCTCACAACTCTGGGATTATGTACCTCTTCTGTGGAAATTTTAATTTGGAATGGTGAAATGATGAGCAGTCTCTGAATGAAAAAGAAAATGCAATTTTGACCTGTTAATCATATTTTATTATTATGCTTATTTATGAAGCCAGAATGACAAACATTCACTGGTTTTAGCTACTCAAACGTGAGGATTTGCCCATACCAGTGTAAATCCAAATGAATGGATTTTGAATGGACACGTGTTTTTACTAGTTTACACTCTAAACAAAATAGATGCAGAAAAAAATGTAAAGATGAATTTGTAATGAAAAGAATTACTAGCTGGAGCACTTTGTAAATTAGCTGTAGAATTGGCAAAGAATGTGCCCTGACTATGCACAGCCCAGTCCAATCTACAGTATTCACATTTTTGTCACACTAGATTAGAACATTAGTTTCAAATATTAATTTCAATCTATTTGTGCTATAAACAGTTAACATGCAAATATGCTTCCTTAATGTATTTACTGTATGTCTCAGATTTTTAAAATTGACTTACTGTTTCTTTTCTTAAATGACATGGCAACTACTGTCTATGAATATACGGCCTTGGATACCGGCATTATATAGATGACTAACATAACTAAACCCTCTGGTATTCCCTGTGCAGTATTGTGTATAGTACAGCATATTACATCCATAAGTGCTTTTATTTCCATCAATTCACCACATGCCAAAATTGCCTGAACACATTTCACTCATGTCCCTGCACTCAAGAACAGCTGGAAAGATCCTATCTGATATTCTTATGTATTTGCATAATTGTTAATACACCTCACAGCGTTACATTAAAATTAAAATTTCCAACCACAATCAGTGGGCAGAGGGGAGCAGTATGCTTAACAGACAAATGCAGGCCGAGGGAAAATGGATACCATTTGCATAGTAGTGAGGGGACACTGAGGAAGGCTGCAAGGCGTTACAGGTCCACATAGTATTCTTACACTATGAGCCCAAGTCACATCCACCAGTTAGTCTATCTTAGCACATGAGGCAGGTATTCGTGCTAACGGGTTATTTTAACAAAGGAGTCAAGCACTAATTAGCTCCTCCACGTCAGCATTTCAACAAATTGTCGAGGGTTGAAGGGTTGGGAGTAACACCCTAATGTTTCCCTCATAACATGCAGGTCAAAGCGTCCATGTATGTATGTTTTTGCCTCTCGGTTGCTCTGGAACAATATTTAATTTCATTATCGAACGTCTTTTTTTTTTTTTTTTTCTCAGTGTCCCTGGTAATAACAAATAGCCCTTTTTTCCCCCCCCCATTAAATTAGTCGCGAGGCAACATCTCTTGCTATTTTGAGAAGACGTTGCTAGGACTTTAATTTTCTGTGCCTTCAGGAGATAAACATGTCCGTCATTTGTACAGCAAAGGGTCTATGTTATTATAGCTTTCATCTGCAGCCCTTCTTTTCATCACAATGCTACTATATTGAACATTAATAGCATTTTAGTCTATAAAGCTGGGTAGTAAGAAGCTGTGCATACGGGAGACCCATTGAATGTGGATGGTAGTTCAGTCCAATGAATGGTGGTTGGTCTGTGGGTCATAGACGTATTTACCTGTCCTCCTACATTTCTACCCTTCTGTCTGCAGTTTCTTAGCATTTTAAAGTCACTTAATCAATACAGATGCAAAAAAACGTTTTTGAACAAATTGAGGATTAAAGCCATAATATTGGAATTATGATGGGGATTTCTTATATTGATATTGATGTTTGAAGTGGCCGGAATTGTTAAGAGCAATGTAAGAAATAACAATGTGAAAGGGGTCGACAGAGATTCATCCCGCTCCACTGAGTCATTCAAATCTTTGCTTTGCCTCCTGAATGTACTTAAGTTGCAACCACTTACTGCCATTTTATAATGGTAATTCTTTCATTTTACATTACTCATCAGTTTACCTATGTTTGTAAAGCACTTTGGTCAGATCATGTAATTTAACATGTGTTATAGAAATGAATTTGACTTGAGATGGTTCATCGTCTGAGTCTTACGTTCAGCAGGGGGCGAGAAACACGACTCCAAATACAAGAGGACTGCTGGACGTGTAAACACGTAGCCTGACAAGTTTGCATTATCAACTTAAAGATGATGATATATCAGTTTTGTGTTCACCGGTGGCCAAAACATTTATAATACTGTAGGTTTAAAGAACAATGAAAATATGTGTAGATGAATTTAAAGCACAAAGTGTGGGCAAGTGACAGAAACAGAACTAAAACTTATATCTTTCTGAATTGTGGTTATCTGTTAAACACTGAGCAGGTCCTGTCTATTTTTGAGTGTCTGGCCTTTCTGGCCTTTTTTATAATAATATTAATAATAATTATGAAGTACTATGATACCTTATGTCAATATTAAATGCTTAATAATGTGTTATGATTAATGTTTTGAAGCATTATATTTATGAGTGTCAATAACTATAGTTATAAATTGCTATAAACAAATTATAACGCATAACCCTTTATAGACATGGGCGTCAAAGAAAATGTTTAGTTCAATTCAATTTCACCACGCTAAATTGGTTTTCATGAGACCAAGAGAAGTGATGCACAAACCATACATCCTATATGAATAAGGGAGCTGCTTGCTGAATTAAACATTAGATCGTGGGTGGTACAAAGGTGGAGAGGTTACTAAGTGCTGAATCCAACTATTTATGGAAACAGCTTTGCAGAGAACATTCTTTTCTAAATAAAATTCCCAAGAGTAAATAAGTGTAATTGCTACCCCTTCAATATAGTCCTAAAAAGAATGCATTACAAATAAATACGGAGTCAAGGTCAACCTACAGTACACAAAAGAACCACTGCAATGGAAAAAATGCAGTTGTGATGGATTATTGATGTCATAACTTTTAATAATAAGCTTTGATCTTAACAGAGATTTGTGTAAAGTTGTTTCCAACAGAGCGCTCCTCTTTGCTGTCGGCAATATTGTGCTAACAGATCACAAGCTTGAAGTTTATTTCAGACCCATCACAATTTCCCATATTCATAGTTGATGTATTATTATTATAACCTTAATTCAAACTGGAAAGGCAATTGAGAGCAAACTCTAATTCTCAAGGGCGCCCTGATTACAGTACAAAACATTACAGTTAAACAATAGAAGCACACAAAAGTTACAATGTACATCAACAAATCACACAACAGGCCAAGGGACAACATAAATTCAGAGAAAACAAAAGCATTGCAAAGCTCTTTCAGTCAAAATGGATTTTATTTGATTAAAATGTATTAGCTTGTATAATTTGAGAAGCTTTGCAGATGGTCTTGGTGCAGTATGGCTCTATAGTCAAAATACATGTAAGATACCCAGGTAGTTAGGTAGGCAGCCAAGAAATGCTTTGTAAATAAAATAAAATGCAGTTCTCTTCTCACTGCCAACGATTGGCAACCAACTTTCTCGTACAATGAAAAATTATGCATTTTAAAGGCATCCCAAGTTATGAATCGAAGGTCGGAATGAGAGACTGCATCAAGAGGTTTAAGAGTAGATGTAGGACTGTGCACATAAATTATATCACCATGATCCATGACAGATAAAAGGGTTGACTGAAGAATTTGCTTTCTACAATTTTGGGTTAAACATGCCTTCATTTTGAAAGCATAAATAATTTTGCTTTTAGAGACTTAGTCAGTTCAATAATGTTTTTTGAAGCACAACTTCCAAGACCAAGGTATTTTATCTGTTTTCCCATTCAGAGTAGTACTGTAATACTCACTTCAGTGGAACTGAAGTTTTCTAGATATCTGAGTTCAATAGTAATTTAAGATCTAACAAAGTTTGCTGTACAGCACAGAACATAAAGTGCAAGTTTTGAATCGCCTGGGCAACAGAGGGGCACTGTTGTATATAAAATGTCGTCATCTGCGTAGTGATGAATTGTACTGTTTCATCATAAGTCCAAAAGCAAGATGTTCAATTTACAACCATAGAAAACAAAAAAGCAGCTAATTATCAAATTTGAGAAGTTGGAACTAGCAAACACTTTGCATTTTTGCTTGGCAATTACTTTTCTGTTGAAGAAACTAATGCATATACAAAATAATAGTAAAAAGGAAGACTGCAGCTATAGTAAATTTTGCAAAGAAATTTGTCTAGACAAATGGTGAATTCTATTCCAATGTCGGAATTTTATGTCATTCTGATTTCTTTTTTATCTTGATATGGCATCATTTATGTAGTAGCATACACTGTATTATGGTGTGGTAAAAAGAGTCAGCATTTATGCATGACACATACAGTCTTTGAAGACAGTAAGACACTGTGTTTGCACACAGTTACATGGCAAGATAAAAGTAAGAGACTCATGATTTGTCACTCAGAAAAAGGTTGCAGAGAATTGCATAACCCTCAGCAGGCAGTTGAGCAAAGATTTTAAGGTGATTCATGCATAAAGGCCTTAAAACAGGCAACTTTTACCAAGTTGGTTATTCCTGAATGAATAAAAGAATAAAAAAATGTATGTAACAGTAGCTTAGACACGGCTATACGTATATTTTGAATTGGTCATGGTCAGAAGAACAGGGTTTCATTTAAACAAAAGGGACTTGAGGGTAGAAAGAAAGGCTAAGGATCAGCGGGTGCACAATAGTCTCCGCTCCTCGGCTTTTGGCACAAAATATTCGGAATATTATATAAATCCACATACAGGACGTTTTTTCAAATCTTACATTTCAGTCAACTAACTCTAATTGAAAAAATTCATTCATTTAGCAAATAAATATGAACTGCTCCTTTAAGACAGCTGAACTTATTATAAAAAGATTGTTGTCATGACCAGAAATTTGCTTGTGATTGTGTGTTTACTTTATGTAACGCACAAAGATTCCTTCTGCTAGTCACTTTCAATTTCACAAGATACAGAGTTGAAGCACGTTAAGTTTGAATAAGCCCCATCTTAGTGCAGAAAAAAAGGGAAGCAGCTCATTGCATTATGCCTTCAGCGTTATTAACATGCGGCAGCACACATGACACCTGATTAATAATTAAATCTTTATCTATTTAGCAAAATG
The DNA here is from genome assembly GCA_943590825.1 of Bovichtus diacanthus. NCBI lineage: Eukaryota > Metazoa > Chordata > Actinopteri > Perciformes > Bovichtidae > Bovichtus > Bovichtus diacanthus. Next base: position 7,137,644 of record CALSBV010012195.1, on the reverse strand, counting down.
CTGTCAGTCAGATGGAGGCAGTATACATTATGCAGATAGGACATAGCCTTTCAAGCAGAACTAATGTGGCATGGGGAAGTCACCCACCGTGATATCTATATGTTCACATTTTCATTTAGAGGAGAGAAAATGGTGGTAGGTCTGCCGCTTTGTGCCACTGTTCTAGGGGTGACAGGATGATTTCCTTGAGGGGATTTTTGTCTCACTTTCAATAATGTTAAAAATGGAGCATTAAATGAGATGGTGCTTTCAACAGCAGACCGTATTTCCCTCTCTAGTTCCTGAGAACTGCGAGAGGAATTCATGAAAGTGATTGCTCTACCGTTGGTGACACCAACACATACAAGTTTGCCAATTGTGAAGTCAGAGGTCATTTTGAAAAGGTTAACCTAATTTGTAATTTGGCGGTATGTGCTACTAAAATTAATATCGTTATTCATATTCAAAAAGCCCAGGTAAAAAAAATACTGGAGGGCTAGTTGGCCCTGGGTGCAGAAGGCAAATAAAAATTGCACAGGCTGATTCAATCAGACAATAATCTACATACACCATAGCTTTATGATCAAAATAATGTCCCACTTCTAGAAAACAATAATTCATATATAACAATACACCTATTGATACTTGGTTTCACGCAGTTTTACATGCATCCGAAAAGATGAGGATAAAAATAAAAGACTAGAATTATGGTTCTCCAAAGATACATGTAACACATACATGTAAAAGCCAGTTCAGACCAAAGATTTGCGACAAGACCAGTTGAAACTTGCACCGATCTGCAACGTTCAGAAACCTGCCAGATCACACCAATGTGACGCTATGGTGGATTGTCTTCATAGCAAAAACTCTCGGCACTTCTGTACTAACTTCTATTTTTCAGGATTTCAGGAGCTAGATATAATTTGTAACCTCTTAAAATATGAATAAGGATCGTGAAAGAGAGATACTTGCTACAGTTGCATTTCTAGTAGTGATGAAGCGCAAAAACATAAAAAAAAACAGAGGGTTGAGCATTTTGAGCCGTCCATTGGTGCGTCAACAGAATACCCAGGGAGCTTAGGCAAATTCATGCCGTTTGCTTGAGACGGGAGATCTCCTCTCTCCCCGTTTAGCGGAGTTGGTGTCACCTCTAATCATATGACCAGCTTACAGTTTGTTGACTGACTTGACCAGCTGATTTACTGGGCTTAAGATTCTTGTAAAAGAAAATGAAAAACATGTAAACACTACATTCAACAGCCGCGTGAATGTGAGCGAAAGACCCTTGTGAGTGTTTACCTTTGCGATTATGTCGCCACAATACGTTCTCCAAAACTAGTTATTATTAATTAAAATCGTTGATATTACCAAGATGCACAGACTAAAGTTGGTCCACTTTTTATTGATGTGTGACTGGCTCACTTACTTATGTGGCTCACTTGAGTTTTTAGACCTAGTAGGAAGTGCAAAATAGAAAAAAAGCCTGTTCATTATAATGGGCTATAACACAATCCTTAATTGCCATTCAAATGAACGCTATGGAAAAAAAGAAAGCCTCCATGCAGGTTAAATCACCTGGATATTAAGCTACAATTATCATACAAAGATTGAATAAAAAACAGTCTCCTTGTGTCATTGTTTAGAGAGATGCTGAGCATGGCAATGCTTTTCTTTACCACTTATATTTTACAATGCTCTTGAGTCCTCGCTTGAGCGAGATTAACAGACTACTTACAAGAGTTCTCCAGAGAAAGTGGAGTGTGACTTCTTAGAGAGCAGAAAAAAGGTGACAAAGTAGTAAAGTGCTCATTATAGGTAATTGAGGTGCTCACTATTAAACTAAATTACCTTTTTACACCACAAGGAGACCTCACAAAAATGGAAATACACCAACACTGCAAGATTTTACCGTGGTTGTTTTGCTTTTTTTTGGAATGAATGGGCTTTGACCCTCTGAGTCATCCGTAATTTGCACTTTTCTCAGTGGTTCCGGCATAAATATTCTGTCCTCCTCCACATTTACTGTATGCAGCATAAACACATCCATAACACTGCAAAGACATTCATTTAAGTCCTTACTAAAAGCAACCAGAGAAATCAAATAATGGATTGATATATGGTGGAAATAAAGGAAAACAGGCACGGGAAACATCCATTTTTCACCACTCTTTCAATATAAACTCCTAAGCCCTTTACAGTAACATTATTTATTACATGTCCCTCTCCTCAAGGGATGTTTTTGGCAGAAAACAATCATTTATACTGCATCAACACAATTTCTTATATACATTCACATTCATTTAAGTAAGGTTAAGGCTGTCTGAAAATTGTAATGTGTATTACTGTTGTCCCGGGCTAGGTTTGAAAGCTCACTACGGGGACTTTATTAAACATGGTGAACAAATCAATGCATGGCTTGACAGAAACCTACATTTTTTTTTTTTTTTTGTTGAATTCTTTGTGTGCTCCTTCAATTGACCTCATGGGGAAATTCTTTTTAATTCCCGTTTCATGTCGCTGCTCAGTGAAATTCAGAACAAATGGAAGTGGTATGATTGCTTCCTAAATGGCCATTTACAGGGTAAAAATGAAGGGACAAAGACCTCCTTACTACTTGCACTGCTGATTATTTTTGGAAGCAAAAGCACTTCTGGCTGTGTAAAGATGTTGAAGACATTACAAGTCAGGAGCCTGGCACAGCAAGGAAGCAGAATAAACACAAAAGTGCTCTTTAATTGTTTTAACCTCTGTGCTTGTCTTAAATAGGTCAAAATCATCAATATTCCGTAAGCATCCTGTTGAACATCAGAGAGATAAAGGATAACTGCAAATCAAAACATTTTTTTTTGAACAGTTTAAATTAATGATGGCATTTTAAACATACATTAATTTTAATTTACATGGACTACCAATTTATGCACATTCTAATTAATGAATTCTTTTTCATCTTTCTTCATTTGAAGGCGGTGAACACCTCACATTGTGTTTTACTGTAAGGTGTAGACCAGCTTTCTATTCATTTTCTTATTATAGCACATTTGATTTGTATGATGCTTTGTAAATAACATTTTCAGATTTGGGATTTTATTTAGAAACTTTTTAAGATTTTAAGGTTACAAAAAAACATCAATTCCATTGGGGACCAACTCAATTTCCCTGGGACGCACTCAAATGATCACCCGTTGAGTCCGAAATTATGAGAAACTTCTATCACAAATTTGAAACTCGACCAAGACAGTAGTTAAAAGCTGTTCTCTGACAGTCTAGACATAAAATAAAATGACCACTATGTAGTGAGGGCATTTATTCTTGTTGAAATTAAATTTGTTACACGCAATAAAGCCCCTCTCAGGATAAATTGTTCCCATTCCCATCAGCCTTAGCTTTTTACTTCTTATTAGCAAATATTAGCATGCTAACATGATGAACTAAGATAGTGAACATGGTATAAATATTATGCCTGATAAACCTCAGCATGTTAGTCATTGTGAGCATGTTAGCACGCTTCTATTAGCCTTTAACTCATGGCCGCTTGCAGGCTTTCCCCTACACACTTGTATATTAGAGCTTCCCTTGTTGTCTTGACTCTACAAGGTCCTTGTACAGTAGTTTGTATCATCACAACATTCAAAGCAGAGGCTTTCTTCTCACCGGAGACAATTCCGCCTAGGGAATGGCTGAAGACTTGGATATACAGTATACGTGGTGAATTTGAAATTAACTCGCCGCTCCTTTGCGTCAAGTTAATTTAGGCATTTGGTTATCTTCATACCAAGCATGTTCATCTGGGAGAGCCTGGAGGCCACTCAAAATATGCTGCATGGAATATATATTCCGTCCGGCATGGGAATGTCACAGGAAGAGCTGGAGGATGTGGTTCGGGAAAAGGAGACCTGGGTTACCCTGCGTGGTCCCGCTTCCACTGTAACTAAGAACATACAGGGTGATTGAAAACTATAATAACCTAATGCATTATTGACATTAGGAACAGTGGAGTCATTTGTTTACTAAAGCATGACTTTCATAATTGATTAAGGTGCGATTTTTACCAACACTTTCTTAGCAATGAGTCACACCTTGTATGACTTTGCAGTTTACAGCAAAGCAACTTTATTTTCTTCTAATCTCCTCATCTTCACCCTGAGGACATTACTCATGCTCTTTTTCATCAAGAGTTCCTGGGGGGAATGAACACTACCAGTTCCTAGAGTCCTATTTACCAAACTCCCTGGGGTGCACCCACAGTCAGCAGAGCTGAAAGCTGGGAGTGGTGCAGATAGGGCCTGCTGAATCAAATGTGAATTTAAGTGGGAGGCATACTCATGCAAAAACCAGACAAAGTGGCATTTATTAAAACCAAAAAAAAAATGCAAAGCTCACGGCTTGCTTTTACTATGCATAAAACACTGTCAGATTTAAGGGAACCTCAAGCATAGGGACGATTAACCAAAACTGTATGAAGCTAAAACCATAGGTGCACGTATAAATAATATTTAGTCCATAATTTATAGAATTTTGGAAGTTGTGAATTGATTCAGAATCAGGTAAGAATCTCGATTCTTCCATGAATGGATTTTTTTCCCCCAACACCTATTGCTGAGTGTAGTCTGCCTGTAGTGCAGCATTATTATTCTTTTAGTCACTGAACCAGACCAGAAAGTGATTTAATGGTAGAAAACTGATTGGAAAGTACAGAACAAGCCTAATGAAAAAGTTATGACATAGTGGAGTATATGTTGAGAAAATAAAAGCTTGTGGTAAATTGAACATAAAATGCTATGGTGTTTTGTGTGTGTCTGTAATGTCTACTGGTGCTCTGTGCTGTGGTGTCATTACATTTTCAGAGATGTTTGGGATTGTTGTTTTCAGATTATTTTTGATTGATAAATGCTGAGTTATTCACTCTATACTTATGTAAAACTAGGCATTTGTTTACTTATAACGTAGCCCTCTTGAAAGAAAATGTCGGTACCAGGCAAATTTATCTCTAGCTTTTCCAGACCACAATGTGCGAATTGTAATTGTGTGCTGCCTTTGTCATGCTACAATTATAAAGCCTAATAAATAAAGGCATATTTTCCAAAGGTTATACAAGTGTTTTGTACTTTTGCATTCTATTATTAAGAACTCAGAATTAGCTATGCTTTCAAGATACTAATGAGCCTGTGTTTTTGCAGTATTAATAATATAAAGTTTTGATACAAGTTCATTCCTGGTCCTGTACTTCCTGAAAGTAGCCAAAGTACCTGGTCATGCCCTCCTTCTCCTATTTGCACACGCTCAGGGTGGGCGGATGAGAACCTGAGCTGGAGAGCAGCCAAGCCGTGGCAGAAACATTAGACAATTGTTAGCACAAAGTAAGGTCATGCTCAAACTTAAGTGGCCTAGACTGTGAACCCGCGCCCTGCTCACTGGAGAGGTTAATTGGGATTAACAAAGAAGGGCTCTCTCGGGAGACACTGTTGTGTTGCCTGTTTTTAAAGGCGAGCACATGCAGCAGGGCCTACAACAGAGAACAGGAAAGTTTAGCTCCAGGAGCCAGACTAGGTACCAGTTTCTTCTTCTTATCTTCTTGATGAGTAGAGACAGAAAAAAAGTGTCTCATAGCTGCACCTGTCAATGTTTATACGTACTGTGTTAAGATCTGGTGCAAAACGGTGTGCCTCAGTCTTTGCATGAGAGTGGACAGATTGATAACAGTCACATATTGCGGCATGGACTTGTGCCCCCCCCCCCCCCCCCCCCCCCAGGTTTAGGTGGTGAACAGATAAAAGCAGGACAGTGCCACTACATCATACAAGGATCATCATTAACAATGCTCCATTTCTGAGAGCTTTAAAAGCCAGTTTAAAACACTTCATTATATTCAATAAAGTGTCCGTGTACAGGATATTGGCTTTCTTTTGCTAACTGTTGTTGGAGAGAATTGTGAGAAAAAAACCTAGTCATACAGAAGGTAGGCTATTACTTAGAAGCTGCCTTATTTCAGTATTTAACTTCAAGATTTGTTTTGAAATGCAAAAAAAAAAAAAAAAGAACAACAATAGTCCCCCCCTTTTTTTTTTTTTTTTTTTTGGAAACATAAATAATTAACTTAAATGTGTAAGTACTTACCTACCTACTAAAAGTACCAGGTCCAATTTATTTCCTCTTGGCAAGTGACATGAAGTCATAACGGCAGATAACCTCCCGTTAATACTTGATGGGGCATAACATAAATTAAGCAAACTAGACTGGGACATGTGAGCATTAGCCAGCAGCATTTATATCAGGTGGGTGAATCCAGTTAGCAGTTTTGGTGCAATGCTTTTGCACATAGTGAAAAATAAATGAATGTGTTAGTTCTCCTTTAGTGAGGGATCTGCCGCAGCAGTGAAGTCATAACTCAACAAAATAAGGATTATGTTAATACGCTGTATTTCATACCTATACATAAACTGGAATGAGGACATTGAAAAATGTTCCGAAAATATTTGCATATGAAATCATGTTTCTTAGGAAGCTGTGTGTCGATAATGCTCGAAAACTCCTTTTCACTGTTGTGTGACTCATGCTATGCTTTTCGGTTGTACTTTCTCTTCCTTTCTCATTCCACTGTTTCATCATTATTTCAGTCACCAAACGAATTGATTCCTTTCTTCTCCCTCTTTTGCATCTCTTTGCCCTTACGTCTGCTCACTTCCAGCATATCCCTTCCTCTTCTTCGTCTCTTTCTCTCCCATTGTCTTGACTCAACCCTTCCATCATCTACTTTTTTTCCGCCTACCTCTCACCTATCACTCCCTCCTCCCTCTTTACCTCATCATTCCATCTTTGTACTGGTGCAGCTGCAGAAATGAGACTCGGCTGTGACTAATCTGCTGGCAAAGCCTCCGAGGGCCCCTTGTGGTGGTGCCTCTTCACAGAGGACACATGTGATTGATCGAACCTAGGGAAAACTTTGTCAGGCTGGCCATCATGACTGGATCTCTTGCCTGATAATAAATTCCCTCCTCCCTCAAGTACTATGAGGAGACACAAGTGTCATTAGGCACATTTTCATGACACATGGTGCCCTGGACTGTTAGAGTTTATCCGCATTGCCAGATTCTACTTTCTCTTATACCAAGAGGCTCACTCTGTTTCTACCCCCGTGGTTACATGTTCCTGACCCTAAACTGGCCAACACATTTTCTATGTGCAGTTTGTGTTAGAACTGGATTGGATGCGAAAGGAACAATTGGGATACATGTATGTGTGCGCTGTTGTGAATATGGGTATTAGCTTTTTTTTTTTTAAATATGGAAACTCATGGTGTGTGTTTGTTAAGTGTCTGAGTGTGTAAGCAATCATTCCAATAACCCGCTATTCGGCGCTAAGCATCTTGGGGGTAAGATCGTAAACATTTTGCGATATTGTGTTCTGTGACACTGTATCGATTCTCAAAAACACGATTGATTTTTAATAGCTTACACGCAGAAATGTTATTCAGTCAACTCTTTATTTTATTTGCAAACATCGAAAAAAAAAGTTAGGCCCTCGCAGTGTATGCGCCCTGTCAAAGTAGTGCTACGGTGTTGGATGTTAGCGGGACTGTGATAAATGCAAATGCAGATCCTACTGTTCTTATTGATACTCGGATTTTATGCATATGGCGGTGTGTTCTTTATACTACGTATGGACGTTTTTCTGAAATTAGATTTTTTTTAAATCGCAATATATCGCCCTGCTTAGAGTATTTATATCACAATGTATTGAATTTTAGCCCCTGTATGATGATACATATTGTATTCCAAAGTCTTGCCAATACACAGCCTTAGTCTAGTGTGCATATCAGATGAATGCAAGGGAGAGAGAATGGGGGAATTACTTTTATCGGCAAAGTGTCATGACAAATTGATTTTCTAACTTAAATCCCAGACAATGGACAAGACGCAGGTTGACTGTTTCTCTCCCTAAATGGCCCATTTTCACTTTCCTTCACAGATCAACGCCACTGAGTCATTAAGAATCGCGAGGTAGACCCCTGCGCCAAAACCAGAGGGGCTACAGTGCCAACTTACTCTCCCTCTCTCTCTCTCTCTCTCTCTCTCTCTCTCTCTCTCTCTCTCTTTTCACCTCTCCCCTCTCCATCCCACACATGTTCATTTATCAAGTCTGCTACTGATGGCTCTGGAGCCCAGGTCCATGTATTCTATCACATGCTCAGTCACCCATTGAAAATACTCTGAGGTACGTTTGCCATTGGGCTGCTGGATCCAAACGCACACACATGAAGGAGTTACTGTCATAAAACCAGCAGTAATATTGTGTGCTGGTGATTCTGCGTTTACAAATGTGTTAGTGTACATATAAAATGTATTTATAGATTACCATCTTCTAGCAAGATGAATGTCTCTGCAAGTAGATGATCGATAATTAAATGAGCAGCTTTTTTTTGTGTACTTTTAAAAAACTTTCATTTGGGGCAAGGACTAATACCAATATTGTACATTTTGCCGAAATATATATTTTTTATTTTAAAGCCCTTGAAAACAATTTCTCAATAACACTTTATACGTTCGACTACAATCAAAGTCTGATTTCAGGAGGAAGAAAATGTGAGGTATCATTTATTCATTATTAAACTTTTGAATTCAAATTTGATTGGCAGTGACCAGTACAAACTGTATAACCACACAAACCACACAACTGTCACCACATTGTGATTTAAATCTGGCTGAAACCTGATTCACCGCCTGATCTTCCAACTGAGCCCCGCAGGCCTGCAGGTACAGGAAGAAAGCTCTCAATTGAAATAATCAAAACTGGTTGAAAATTATTTCAATCATGTAGAACCCCACTGCACAAGAAGCCATACGAGAGAATAGGTTTTAAGTGTATTTAGGGCAACTCACTCTGGCTGTGTGACATCACATGCTGACCAGTCAGTATATGCCACTTATCTATTTCCATTTTCTACAATAACTCTCTAGCTTGGCATATCATGGCTACCTTTAGTAGTAGTTAAAAGAAAAAGCCATGTTCTCCAGTTTTCTCCTGGGCTGCTACCAACGGACTGAAATCTACAGTATATTAACTTGTTCTTCTGTGAGAGCTTCTCAAGGCTTAAGCTCACAACAAAGTGCTTTAGGATAAGAGCATCTTCTTCCAAATTAAATCAATACTTTGATGATTTCCAGCTAACTATGTTTTTTGACAATGGCTTCTAAAGACATGTAATGCTATATCCATTGCAAAATAAAGAATATTTGCTTAGAGTAAAACACATTATTTGTGCTTTGCCACATGCAAACTGCCATTTACAATCATATGCTGTAACACATGGCAGGCAGGTCTCAAAGTATATTGTGGGAAGTCATCTGAAAAAAAACCTTTTGCTTTTGTAAACCCTGTGTGAACAATAAGAGACACTCAACAACTTAACAGTGTTTAGTTGCAAAGAAACTAAACAAAGAAAAAGCTTCTTACACAACCAAAGTTAGTTATCAAGTTAGTGGGCATGTTTTTAGTGTGTACACTAATACTAAACTGTATTTGAGGTGATATAGTGATGCTGGATAAACAGACAATGCAATTTAGAGGAACTTTACTCCACTGCATTGAACCACGAAGAAGCTTACAGGTACACAGGCCTTACTGACTGACCTCAACGTCTTCTGATAACCATTGTGTCACCGCAAAAGTTACCATGACTGATAACAGTCCGAGACTTCACACAGCCGACAGATTCCATGCAACAAATCCATACTCGCAGTTAAGGCTGCCCACCACCACCATCGTCATCATATTCTTTTTCACAGAAGTGGTATTTACAGTCATGGTAGTGAGACTCATTTACTTCCTCCTCTCAGATGGCCCAAAATCACACTCGACTACAGTGAAGTCATTTGTCCCTTTTACTACTGCCTCTACGTATTAACAACCAAATGATGTCTCATTTGTACAACAAACACATGGGACGTTGGGCTCCGAACATTTAACCACAAGCCATGACCTCTAAATTAAATATCAATAACTGGCTTCCACACAGGAGGCAAGAACAAGTTTAATCATGTTGACAATTCCTCGACACAGCAAAGGCCTACACATGCATCCATAAAAAGTACTGTCAAGGCATATTTGGAAAAACATGAGGCACAGACACATCAGAGGCAGGGAAAACACATTTGATTGGGTTGTCATCTCAGTTTCACTCTCTGTAGGACAGCTTTTCTACAACCAGACACATGAATAGAGGGGTAAATGCAATGCTAAAACTCTTGTATATGAGAAAAATAATCATGCCTTTTGAATCAGATGCCATGCAACTAAAACTGCTTATTATTGTGTCTGTGTGTGTGTGTGTGTGTGTGTGTGTGTTTGTGTGTGTATGTGTTTGTCAAGATTACATATCTGGTATCCCAATGCTATCTAGTGACTCAGCGTGTTGCCTTCTTTAGAAACATCTCAGAGGATATTATTCCGTCTTAGAGGGGTGAATTGGTTCACAAGCGATGTGATGCCAGGAAACACAGAAATGCTTATTGCCTGGCATGTAGCATGGCGTCGGACTGTAGTTCACGTTAGCCTTCTTTGTGTTTACTATGCCACTAACCGGGGGGTGGGGGGTTGTACAGTCCCTGTACAACTTGATAGTTTGGTTATTGGATTAAATCCAAAGGGGCAGAAACCGGTTGCACCCTTGTCTTGTCCTCCCCGCCCCCACAAAACTTCCCGACCATGGAGAGGCTGTTGTAGCCCCGGAGACGGACCTTCAGCAGGAAGCTGCAGCAACTCCAATTTAGCCAGCGCAAACCCCAGCTGTGGGAGTTACAGCGGGCTGGTGCCACTTGGTCTAACCTGTGTAACGGCAGCAAAAAGTTTGCTGATCCTGCAGGGAGTCGCAAGTTGTTCTCCCGTTTCCACCGCCTTGGAACCCAATCCCACAAACAAACCTTCAAAATGTACTGAGGGCAGACCGGATGCTCCAGTGACTCACTATCGCCTCTCTACGAACAAGTGCTATTACAAGACAGAATGGGCCCGGGGCTAGCTGGTTAGCATGCACATATTCAGTAGATATCTCTGCACCATACACAGACGTCCTTGACATAACCTCAAAACTGTAAAGGCTGTTCATTTTTTAAAATAATTTTAAACAAAAATTCTGGCCATATCTTACACATTGCATGGTTCACCTTCAATCATGCATGTTCTGATATTTCCAACTGGCACCTGACGGCGGCAAAAAAATCTCCTGCAATTGACCAGTCCACCCCTGCTTTAAGCTGCATGATTTCCCTGATGAAGTGCAATAGGGCCACTATAAATACAACGTGACAAGCAGTTGAAACAACTAATTAAAGACACAAATTACATTCACCAACCCATTGTGGCTGAGCGGCTGTCTGTGTAGCTTTGAATGCAAATAAAGTGATAGGGGTTACGGCAGGTGAAGTCCTGTGATGTGAAAAGACTCATTGCGGCCAAAGCATGACGTACACATTACAATTCATTTTAAAACAACTTTCTTGATAAGTGCCAACGGCAGGCATTTACAAAAGAAAGAGGAAAGAAAAGTCTTGACAAAGGAGGCAAGTGGCGGTATGATCTGCCTATGATAGAACGATTATGTGACTGCTTTATTATAATAGGGTGCGTCATTATGAAAGCTCTTGTGGTTTCACAGAACATGGAGTTTACAGAGCAGATATGTTTACTGTTTTAGAAATATAAAGAGAAACATGGAATTTAATTTCAGATGGAATTTGAGGATTACAATGAGTGGTATTTTAGTGGGTAAAATCAATGAGACACATATTGAACATAAAGACCACTATCATATTCTTTCTCACGTGAGCATTTTTCGCACCGTGCTGTTTGAATAACATGGACACTCTTCAATAAAACCTGAATATTAGACACTGCTCTGTCACCTGTCTGTGCGTGGGTGGACATCACTGATGCTGGCAGCAGCATCATTACTGCCCTCCATTATAATCCACGTCCTCCTCTACCTATTTTACATAATTGTTTCAAAATGTGAGCGATGACGCGAGATGTTTTCAGGTTTAGCTTCGATCTGTCACCAGCAGTTGGTCTCGGTTGAACAACATTCTGTTGCTATAGCAACCCCTACTGGCAGAGTCAATTGTTACCCAACATTCCAAGTGACTGTTAATTTACCATTGAGCGAAGTGTTGACGTCTTCAACACTTCGCTCAATTCTCGTTTTACTCTCCTAGATTAGTTACTGTGATGTACTCCTATGGGGACTGAAAGTAGTTCTTTCACTGGTGTGTTTATGTGTGGAATGAGGGGCAGTATAATTTGACGTGAAACTCTTGTTTATGGTATCTCGTCTTTTTCTGATTTGTAACCACTGTTATTGAAATGTGTGTTTTATCCAATACAGTTTTCCAGTAAAAAAAAAATAAAAAATGGAGGCCAACTCCTGTTTTCAACCTTTATTAGAAGTATGTTTAGTTCAAGCACAGCTGTGCAGCTACTTGCTTAGTGGGGGCATCAATAATGTTATCCATGAGCATGGCTATCTGTTGTCTCTCCACTTGTTGCATATGCCACAAACTTTATTGGTCCCAAGTTGGGGAAAATTGTCATTTATGTGTCAGACATTTTTGTTTGTTAATTTTCATAGTTCAACCAGTTGGCCAGATTACATTTTGGCATTAAAACACATTTTCTCCTCTTTTGGCTCCGTTGCCTCTGGTCGAATATCCATACTTAATATGCCTAACCTGGCTAGATAACAGTGATCAGAATCTGGGCTAGTAGCTCACAGTTTGAAACGCTCACTGAAATCTTGTACAGTTGTTGTCATTCTACCACAGTGCACACAGCCACAGAGAGGCAGCATCACAGCAAGCAAATAGTTGTAATACACATCACGACATGGTGTTAAAAGGAATTGGAGGATTAGACCTTGGAGAGTTGTATCTTAAAACCACTTCAGACAGATGCATTCATGCATTCTTCTGGATCCATTTGGCAAGTTGGCGGGTGTTAATTTTAGATTTGCGCCTGTTGTGGACAAAGGTTTCAGTTTCTGTCTCTGAATTCAACTTCCTTAGTCTTGTTTGTTCAAGAGAGACTGGTGACCTTTTCACAACTATGGGGTTTCATTCCTTAACCACAGTCAACCCAACATTTCAAGATAGAAATCCAATTGTATCAGTTTCTTTCTCTCAGTGTGATTTAGGTCTGTTCCCCTCTATAGGCTTGTCCTGGCTTTGCAGCCTGTCGACAGAATCTCACTGAGGTTCTCTCGGGGTTCAGACTATGATGACCATCCTGTAAAGCAAGGATTCCCATGTAAAGCCGCCCCAGTTTATCAACCGGACCATGTTTGTGTCCGTGTTCGCCTCTCCCCTGTCCTCCCAGGAGACCAAGGTATGACATGTGTCAGTGATGCGTGATAGTGTTGGGAGATGGAATGTGGAAAGTGCAGGGTTAGTCTCTCTTGTATCAGAAGTCAATGATTCACTGGGGTGAGAAGGACATTCTGCAACAGTGAACAGTTCCTTTACAGTGATCTCTTTCCCTGCACACATTGCCATCCCTTGCTTAATGCTGTCTGTCCTTTCCACTCAACCCTATTCATGATAATGCGCAAAAAAACTATACTTCCAAATCTTCTAATTATCATCCACCAATCAATTTAGGAAGTAGCATCATTATAAACCTACACAACCTACATATAACCAAATATGTAGGCAAAACACACATTCCATGATAAGTACAAATCCCATTACTTTAAGTATAACCCAGTATATATATACATATATATATGTATATATATACACACATATATAAACATATATATACATATATATATATATATAAAAACACAAACAGTATATATATACATATAGTATATATATATATATATATTTGTACATATGTGTATGTATATATATATATATATATATACATACACATATGTTTTTATATATATATATATATATAAAAACATATGTGTGTTTGCGTGTGTGTGTCTGTGTGTGTGCGTGTATGTGTGTTTGGGAACCACCGATCTTATCCTCTCCAGGAAATGTACTCTTTTTGTATTTTGAAAATACAAATGTAGTTTAGATTATGATGACATGACCATTCGTATTCTCTATTCAAACACAATCTGAGGTATTTTTGCAAATCCTTGACAGAGTCAGAATCCAACAAAACAACAGCCAGCACTTTCACAAGTGCATTTTGTCAGCAACCTAACAATACATTACTGATCTCCATACACAGCAGCAGTTAAAACCAACACTCTGCATCTGCTGTGAGACAAACGTGTCAACCTGCTCCAAATATGACAACATGAATGAACAAATCACACTCAGCTGACCACCAGATAAGTGCATCCCTGTAACTTAAAACTTTCAATCATCAACTGCCAACAAAACAAATACAGCAAAAGAGCAAATTGCTACAAGCATAACACCACATGAGCAACGCAGGAACAAAAAGAGCCAAAACATATTATCAATGTAATTTTCTTCCAGGCAGTCTTAGACTCTGTAATTTCAGATAGGCAGCAGTATCGACTGTCATACTGAATTAATACTGAGGACATTTCTTTAGGAGCTATGAGGCTGCAAAGCGGGGTGCAATCATATTCCAATTGCCTCATATGCAGAAAGGGTTCATCTCCATATTCAAGCAAAAAAGGGAACATGTCAATCATATACGTCCTACTTTTTTGGCACACCATGAAGCCACCGCTATTAGGTAGCAGCGTGTCTTCTAGCGGTAAAATAGCACCCAGTTGGAAATGTTCCATAGTTCTCTATCTTCCTAATGCATGCATCACCACCTGTGCACAGATGAGGTTTCCCGCCTCTGGTGGGATTTGTACAGTCCAAACACATTACTTTGATTTATATTAAGGCTGCATTTTGATTTATATTAAGGCTGTATTTTGATTTATATTAAGGCCGTATTTTTATTTATATTAAGGCTGTATTTTAATGTTTCATAGTACAGATTTTCATTTCACAACTGTAGCTGCCAGGAATGTATGAAGAACAAAGTGAAAATGAACTAGAAAATGGATGCTGAGTAGAAAATAAACGGCTGCCCAATATATCTTACACATCTTATATATCTTTATTTTGTTCATTTTAGAGGCTTTTCATCTCTGTATGTGTGGGCATGTGTGAAAATGCTTAGCACATAGGTGTTAATGTAGCGGCCAGACTCAATGGCACGCTGCTGTCTCCCCTGAGGGGTTAAAGTGTCATAATCTCCCCGCCCTCGTTTGACTGGCCTTGAGGATGTTAAAAATGAGTGCTCTTGGCAATGGAGGTGACATGAAACTTCTTTAAAAATGATGGGGAAACTTTGATAAGTCCTCAACAGGGATATGAACTGTCAGGAAGACAGATACCTCAAGTGAAGCAGGGACCTTTCATTAATGTAACACAATCCCTCTACCATCTGTTTAAGCTGACATCGAGAGGGCCCCTTCGAAGCACTCGTGAGCCTCGTGTGTGAACCACCCTACGGCATTGCTTATCATTGAAACTCCTACAGTACGACTCACCAGGTGATTAATTGTGTATCTTTGTTCTGCTGCATGTGCTGCGCATGCACACTTTCCTAATATCCTGATCTATTTTGTGAGTACTTTTTAAAGATCACTATTATTGGGAAAAAAAACAAAACAATTGCTAAATAAAGGAACAATGTCTGTATATCTGATTCTGTGTAGCTCTTTATATAAATGTCACCTGACGCATCAGATTCGTCAAAGACATTATTCAGACATCCTGGTTGGATGTAATTAATGTGAGAAAATGACTTGATACTGATTTTTAACTTACACGCTAGTGAATAGTGTGTGCGTGTGTGTGTGTGTGTGCATGTGCGTCATCATGGCAAAATGTGCTCCTGGAGACACCTACTGTAGCAGAAACTACCACAGAGGTTCACACACACATACACTTTACATTGCTTGCCCGATTTGGTGTTGCGGCTGGTGTGATCCCATCGCAAGATGACCTCTAGTCTTATCCTGCATGTGATTCCTAAAGAAGATGTACATTTTAAATAATAATAATTAAACTATAGTGTGTTTGCACTGTTAATGCGCTTAGCACCACTAGCTGCTAGCCGCCGGCTCTGCCACCTCCATTGCCGAGAGCCGTTTGGAGGCAAACTTGGCCGAGATTCTGAATCATAGATATGCTCTGAATTACGTATTAAGCTCTGGAAGTTTGACTTACTTGCAAAAAGTGTATAGAATGTAAAAGTTTTAAAACTGCATTGTGTTTTGCAAAGTCATTCCACTTATAAGCAGATGAAAAGCTCTGCCTCATGCACTGGTTCATAAAACTACAGGTGAGATACAGCTCAGAACTGCATTGGTATTCCAGCTACAATTGTCTGCACTATCGCCAGTTCTTCCATTTATAAGTCTCTTCCTCTACAATTCTTCTGTGTCCAACTATAAATAAAAATCTCTGGCCAGCACGCTACTTGATCAAGATGATGTTGTACCTTGCTACCCCACGATCAGTATTCATGGCACAGAGACATATTTTCAAAACAAAGCTACTGCAGCAGATAAAAGAAAAGCTCCTTCAAAGCGGACTTTAGAGCCCACTGGAGTAGGCCAGAAGGGGAGCTAATTTTTCATAATCAGTGACAGTTGCACTGATGTCAGCGCTTAAGTAATCATTGAACACACGCACAACTATCTTAGGAGACGCCTGACTGAGTGACAAGGGTCTAAAGAGAAGAAGGATGGAGTGGGAGATAGAAAGCATGAATGCGTGTGACAGGCCAAAAGAGAGAAACGAGAAGCAGAGCCTCTAATGAGGGAGGGTAGACACTAATTACATTTGAGGGGGAATCTCAATGTGAAACTTTATTCTAAAGGCATGTCTGATAAAAGACGCCTCTCCTTGAACATGTTGCCTCTTTATTTTCTTTCAGTGGTTGTCAATTGAGTCGGTGGTCATGCATGACTGAGAGCGACGCAGATTCTGGTCTCACGCCTTGACGTCTGCAACTTCATGTGCCATCCGACCTCAACAGCTCATCCAGAATGCAGCAGCCCGACTGGTCTTTAACCTCCCCCAGTTCTCTCACCCCACACCGTTCCTCCGCTCCCTTCACTGGTTACCAGTGGCTGCCCGATTCTGCTTCAAGACTCTGGTGCTGGCCTACCGTGCTGTGAATGGATCAGGCCCTTCCTACACCAGGTCGTGGTCAAACCACACACCCCGGCTCGCTACTCCCTCACTGCGAGTGGGACCCAGATACCCCTCAAATAAAACTGGTCTCTTTGCTATCCTGGCTCCAAAATGGTGGCGCGAGGTCCCCATTGATATCAGGTCAGCGGAAAGTCTTCACACCTTCCGTCGCAGACTGAAAACCCAGCTGTTTCGACTGCACCTTGGCACAATGAAATAAAAAATATATATTCTGTATCTAGCACTGGTTTGGCTTATTTAAAGCTATTGCACTGCACTTAAAATGATTTCACCTATTTGAAGTTAATGTACTTGCAAGATTCTTGCCGTTCGGAGTTTGTATCCTCCTGATTGTTAGCACCTATTGTAAAAGCAAAAGGGACGTTCAGCAGAGCGGACATGCATCCGGACACGACCGTGAGAGTTCTGGCGCTCAGTGTGAAATGTGCAAAGTGGCCCTGCATTGATGGACAGATTAAACACTTAATTAAATGTATATAAAGAGTACTAGGAAGATAAAAGGATGAATACCTAGTTTCTCCTTTGTTATTTTAACCTGGTCCTAGGGTGTCATTTTTTTTATAAACCTTTGTATTTTTCACTGTTCCCATAGCAAAACATATGCTTTACCAAAGTATTACTGCTGTACATGAACTCCACAGCCTCCAGTCGTGGTTGCATTTGTCCTAAACCCATACTGTTAGCCTTGTCTGCCCGACTAGTCTGGCAAGTTGATCAGACTGTGAATCATGTCTGGCCTTTCTCATCGTGCCCTTATGTTATCTCAGGATTTAAAAGCGTGAATGGAGTTTGTTTTTTTTTAAGCTAGAAAAAAGCCTGTCTGACGAGAAGATGTCTCTGCCATTTTCCCTAATGGAGTTTAAGAGTTCAATTGGGGTTGAGAAGAAAAAAGGCACAGAACCACGACCTAGTAATAATCCCCATTGTGTTCTCACCAATCATGGAACACGCACAATGTACAAACGAAGGGTGTTTCGTGATTTACACATATAATAATATCGTGTAAATAATCCAGTACCTCTTAAACCATTTTCCAGTTTCTTTCCATTCTCACGTTGTCTCCATCCACCAACACCCCACACACAATTAAGTGAAATTAATTTGCTAAAAAAAAGAGACAAAATGCACAATTAACAAAATTAAGATGAATTGGACTCACAGCATTTTAAATATATATATTTTTTCTTCAAAATATTTTTTATAGATATTGCATTGTGTAGTGACAATCTGATATTGTGACAGCCCTTGTACAAACTGTCACTGCCACGTCAGATATCATCAATAGACGTCCGTGTATGTTTAGGCTTTTTCTTCCCCCGGCAAAACCCAAAAGTCATAATTGATGAATGGTGGAATCTCTGCTCAATTCATCTCCATTTTATCAAGAAAATCCGACTGGGAATGGTGTTCACATCTTATACAAATGGTGAAATATTACCTATGTCTTAAGATATGAATCATGGCATGAAACAACGACAACGGACACACTGTGGACAACGTGACATGAAACTTTGTCCTGGAAATTCAAATCAATGCAAAGTAGATATCTTATTTGTTTATTCTTTCTCACCTTTCGCAATACAAAGTCTCTCTGCGCTAAATTGTTCTGCGGGAGAAAGAGGCCATAGGTGCGTCACAGTGTGATCGACTCACTCGGCTCATCGGGCTTGTGAAGGTATGAACATATGTTTACATAGTTTAGTTAAACATTTGACCGCATATACATCACACAACAGCTTTGTGTAAATGCTCAGTGCTCATACTGCAAAAATACAGCTGGCCTTATGATCAGTCAAACAAAGTGAGCGGCAAGACATCAGATTTATAGGACGTCAGCGAATTACATAATGCTGCTTTAGTATCTGCTTTTTCTCTATCTGGCTGTCTCGAACACAGATCATAATATGACACAATATTATGAAATTTACTGTCCCTGTAGAGCAACACACAGTGTCCTAGACTGTCAATACTCCTGATCCACTATAAATACACTTACATAAAAGCCTGGACTACAGCCATTCTAGCAGCTCTGTGGAGCTGTACGAAATGCTAACGGCAGCATGCTCACAATGACGATGTGAACATGCTGCTCTCTAGCAGGTGACGTTTGCCATGCGCATCTTAGTGTGTTGCATGTTAAACATAAACACACTGCCTACGGAGGCTGATGCGAATGTCAATCGTTTTGCAATATGTTTGGTCATAAACCAATATCTGATAATGTTGCTGGATGAAATGTCAGGGGATCACCAAAGTTATTATAATTTATATGTCGGCTCATGTTACAATTTCGTTTCAATTTCATGCTAATCCATCCATTGCTATCCTATTGGGAGCATATTATCATTAAAATCGAAAGAGACATACTGTATATTTATACACTCCTCATCGCCTGAGACCATCATTTCACATTACTTGTCAAGCTCGAGTGTCATGGATATGAATGAATGTTTGTAGCGGTTTTGCACTGAGGGAACCAGAAACTTTTACCACAACGTACAAATTGGAATTTGTAGCAAAGGATATGAATGGGGTAAGAGACTATTTTCTTTGCCTGTCAGATATCAGAAAACTCATACAGTAAACGGACGGAAGAGATGGGTATTTGATTATCTTCACAGCAGTCTGTACCGGAAGAGTCATTTGAAATTTCAGTTCAGACAAATTACCATGCGATGCTGTCATTTTCTATCTTATAATGCTCTCTAGGACTGGATTATAAAAGAGAGCATAAACGTAGATGAAACACGTAAATCAGTGTAAAAAATACATCAGCAGTAGCAAGATGGAGCAGACCTTCAACGTGGGCTCTCTAAATGAGTGTATTATCAATATGAGCCCCAAGGGCAGACCCAGATGATGGCGGTATATGTCATCCTGCCTGTGATCAATTACTGTTCTGGAGACAAACACAATCACTTCTGTCTTTTTCACTTTGAAAATCTGGGCACATATTTATCAAACTGATAAAAGTGAAAATTTGGACTTCAGTGAAAGATAAAAGAAAGAATATTTTTTGTTGCTTTTACTCCTACTCTCAAACCCAAGAATAAAGGCTATTTATCACATTTGTTTTCACTTCAAAACGAGAGCTCCAAAGGTCTATTAAGATATATTAGAGTAGAGTAGAATGTGGATGTGGATGTCTGCTGGACTCAGACAGAGGTGACTTTCTGAGACATGCTTAAAAAAAACTGTAAAAAAAACAAACATTCTATTTATATAATTTTACAATAGGGTCGTTTTGCCCACTATTTGTATTTGAATGGAACATTTGACAGGATGTTAAACCACTTTTGCTATAATATTTTTATTTTATTAATCAGGGGTTCAAACAAGTATAACATAGCTGACCTTCATTTAGTTTGCTGTCACTTTCCTTGCATCTGTACTTGTCCTTGTGGTATTGAATTCTCCTCGTCTACCGGCAACAGAATTTCTTCCCTGCTCCAAAATTAAGTGTTTTTTTGCATCTCTGAGTAAAATGAATGGGGCAGATGTGGGGTAAATCCTTGTCTTTTACTTGCGATTCCCTCTCTGAGCAGTCATTTGATTAATCATGTGATCACTTTAGAGCTGCTCTCAAAGAGTTACTCCTACACTCACACACATGCATATCCATAGACTTTACTCAAAGCTACTGTACTGCTCACTACTACTGCAAAAATGCAGTCAAACAAAAATAATGCGCAATTAGTCTTACTCCAGCATGTTAATTCTTCATGTAACCCTGTTCGTGCGTGTATACTTCGGATGATTTGTGATGTGCTATGCCACCATATCTGCCGTAGTTCCTACTGCTGTGAAACAGCTGCTTTTTTTGCTGATCCAATCAAACAAGATTAGTATCTCTAACAGAAACTCTCTGCTTTTTTCTCATCTCTCTCTCTCCCTCTCTCTGTCTCTTTCTCATAACACACACATTCCCACAATTGCATGATTTCCCCCCTCCCTTTATTAACACCACTTGCCTACAGGGAGCTGGCAAAGTTAAGTGAGCTCTCCATCTGTTAAATTAGGGAGTGTCAAAACTTTTAGCTGCTGAGTGATCCAGAGACATAATCCCATGTCTCCTTGGGTAATGAATTGTACTCATGCTAATTAGCACGCACATGGCCAGCAGTAGCAGTGAGAATGTCCTAATCAAACAGACTTATGGTTTTGTCATGTCTATGGTTCCTCTCTTCTCTCTGGGGCTGGCTGGGCCTAAGCTCAGACCTCTGCTGCTCAGCCCCCCCGAAAACAAACCACTGAAGGCAACTTTCTTTTTTTTTTTTTTACCGGACAGAGATAACAGAGCAACATTAGCAGAGAGAGGCGGATGACACGTGACTACGGTACCCAGTTGCACTCAAAACAGGGACGTTGCAATTACAGGGTACACATTTCATACTGATGGAACACTTTGGTTTTAAATGCTTGACTCCCTGCGGCAGTATGTATGGATGATAGAGAATATTCTGCATTAACAATATCAGAATACATAAAAAAAAAATGACAAGACAAGAATGCCAATGTTTGTCAATAGACAAACAGCAGTTCTAAAACTGCATTTCTTGTGTGGGTACTATCAGTCTGTGCCTTAGAGTCCATAGAGTGATAGAATGGGAGAGTGAGAGTGACACAGAGAAGGAGAAAGTCTTCAAGGGTGAATGGAGCAGAGGCTGTCTGTGTTGCTAAACATTGGCTATAATAGAGGCCAAGGATTAGATGGCACACTTTATACCCCCACACCCACACACACACATACATTGTATTCCATCAGGACTTTATCTGGCCTTTTATTTGCCTTTATCGAGCATGGCGGAGGCAGCCCGCTCAGCGTTAACAATGTCGGGCTAAAGTCATTTCACACAACACTACTTGGTCATGTAAGCTGACAACTTTTATATTCCCTTACGTCCTTGGCTTGCTCTGTCGTATGGGATTATCAGGAGCCGAGAGTGGTGCAACCAGTTGGTTTTCAGCACCAAGACGTGCCACAGAGTAGGCTAAATTGTGCTAATTTCAAGCCTGGAAGAACCATTACTAGGAGGTGAGCATAACTCGTAGTGGCAGACAAAACTGCCTAGAAAGAGGGAGCTCACATTGCTCATGGATCTACTCCATGCTGCACTGGGTTTACAACATGCTGCACTGGGTTTACAACATGCTGCACTGGGTTTAAGTGTTCAATACTGGGCGTTGGTGTGCATCAAAACTTTCACATGCTATTTATTCTTTGGTTGACAAAGGGTATAAGCATGTGCGTGTGTGTGTGTGTGTGTGTGCCTGTGTGTGGTGTTTTTTTGGGTAGGGTGGTGTAAGGGGCTCATCTGCACAGCCTTTTAATTAACCCCATGCCCCGTTACTATCCACGCTGCCAGGACTTGGCCGACCTTACACCGATTTATGCTGCAGTAAAAGTGACAAGGTTATGGAAATACAGGCTGATGCGGGACATGACAGAGGGGTTGCTGGACCAACCTTTAACAGGCTGACAGAGGCCATTATCCTTGATGTCGGATGAAGAGCTGTAAGATGGAAAGGCCCCTTGCATTTTATGCTGCACTGCCTGCTTAACGTAGGGACTTCCACCATGGAGATGACCTAATGGTGGACACCCAATTTTTGTAAATAAGCTTCAAGTGGGACTGCAACGAAAACATTTTTTTTTTTTATTATCAATATTTGCAGATTCATTTTTTGACTAATGTTATTATTTAATTCATCATTTGGTCTTGAATTGGATAGGAATGCCAATCACACTTTCCATGAGCACAAGCGGATGTCTTCCGATTGCTTGTTTTGTCTGACGAACAATCCAAGACTCAAACATATTCAGACCCGCATGACAGGAGGAGCTGGTTCATTTACTGACAATCAACTAATTGTTCAACCCCCTTATTTTCTACACAGTATATTTATTAACCACATGTCTTTATCCATATAGAGAGCAGCCCTTATTATAGTCCAACCCTAATGTGCTATGGTTGGGTTAGTTATTATAGTGTTCCTAATTGAATTTAAAACATGACATGCATGTCAATACCGTCTCTTTCTATGGCTGCCATATACTATTAAGATAATAGTATTGGATTTTTTCGATGAGTAATTTCACTCCCCCCCCACCCACCCCCCGAAATGTCTTTTCTGTTTTTCTTCATCATTATTTAATCCTTAATCTGAAATGACATGGTGGACATACAATGTATGAATCTCTTAATAGGGGACCTGCCATAACTGTCTTAAAACAACCGTGTTTATCAATTAAATGATAAAAAAACAATATCTAATTCAGATTTGGATTGCTTGTGGCTGAGCAGATTCAGTAGAGGGATGATGCTTGATTGAATAATGTGTTTTTTTTTTTCTCTCTGTATTGCTAAATCATTAAAACTATGATATGGGTCCATTCAGCAGCACATAATTATCTTGTCATTTCAGTTAATTAGCATCCTATAAGGAGTCAAAGCCCACAAGGTACCTGCCCATCAAACAGCAGGGCAGATGACTACATAATAAGATGACTTGAGGGAAGCGCACTTGGGTCAAAAGGTAGGTCTCTTTGCCACTGGAGCTGAGCACAGTAAACCTGGGGGTCAGGCGGTATTCAAGCTCTGAAGCATACATATTAATACCATAGCCTGGGTTAGTCACAGGACACATCATCTGTATTGCCATAAAGTGGAACTATAGGCTATATCTCTCCATTAGGGCATACATTTATAATGAACATGAACATACGAATTAATTGTTTGGTGAAAATGTCAGAAAATTGTAAAAAAGCCCATCACAATTTCCTAGAGCCAGCTATTTTGCTAATATAGGAAAAAAGGAAAGTAGTAAATCCTCACAACTGGAAATGGACAGTGTTTATTATTTTTGCTGGAAAAATAAGATTGTCAAATTTTTTTATAAAGATTATATAATCGATTATTTCACAAATTGTTAAAGCTTTAATTTCATTCACAATGTGAATCTTATGTTTATGCTCTTGGACAAACAAAGTCAATGAGAGAACATTCAGAACATCTGTTGTATTCCTCCTACGGTTTTTAAACCCCAGCATTTTTAAGATCCTACTCACTATCGACATGTATACTCCAGCGAGAACAATTCTCTAAACCGATAACTGATCACAGCAAACACAAAAATAAATAATACAAAAATCCGAGATCAAATGCCGGATTCCAATGTGCTTTTCAGTGTTAATAATCAATTTGCAATCTGGTGATTTCAGTGACTCATAGTCCTCCAGCCAAACAGTGAGAAGAAAATAGTGCCAAAGACAAAGACAACAGAACAGAAGCATTACATGAGCCACACACACAATCATAGAAAAAGAAGTGTGTGCATACAGTCACAGACGATCCTATCAGGCTTGTCCTTGAACAAATAAGAAAAAAACAAATCTTAACATCCAGGCCTTTGATTATAAACTTTTACTGGTTTGCATCTTAAATCTCTGCAGACGTGTCTTTTCCTTTTCTGCAGAGTTAGTTTTTTCATGTTTTTGTCCTGCTATGTGAATAGCTTCTGGCAATGCTCATTGATCTGCCGCACGTTGTGTCTGGATGTTGTTTTGGAGATTGGGCAGGATGAAGCAGCTTATGTAAGCAACAGTTGAAGTCATCAGGGGAAGGAGGGATTTAGCCGCACATCTATGTTAGAGGAGAAGTGCAGAGATATTACCAATATCAACACACTCACGCTGTGCTTAAGCACATCCATGGATTGCAGAGCCCGACGGCTGATAGAGACGCTGCTGCAGAATGGTAAATATAACTGCTGTGCGTGAACATCTGTTCATTACATTGAAACTGCTACATTACCAGCAGTGGAAATTAACTGGGATCTTGTGCCATAATGAGCTGGGGGGAAATAGAGAGACTTTATTTATTTGGTGTTTCAATTATTATCCTAAAATGCACATCTATACTGTAGGTCTGCAGATATGGAGTTTGACTTTTTATTTAGTATATGTACACTATAAAGATAGGAAACCAGCGTTGCAGCAAGCATATGAACAAGGGATTTATGAATCTACTAAACAGGAATTGCGTGCTCCAAAACGGGAAAGCATGGCAGCAATCAGGGGTAAACTTTTGGGTAATTTGCGATACATAGTTTAGTCAATTGTAGGCCTCAATTCATCATTTGTGCCCTTACATTACTTAATGAGTTTCCATGAGGTTAGCATGCATGCACACAGACTGAATAGGAAAAAACAGTAGGGGGGTTTAGGGGGGGTGCACTATTATTATCATCTTTCTAAAGACGCACCAGCAAAATGTTGCTTATTTACACTTCAAGCAGACACAGAAGGGCATAACCATTCAATGTGAGGCGTGTCTTAGGCCACCATCTAGTTCGCTCTTTAAATTCTCCCCCACGGTCAACAGCTAGTATTACGCAACATTGTTTTATCCATTGTTAGTACACACATATTAATTAGTGCAGCTCCAAGGGATGGCAAAAATAAAACAACGTTCTGTGTAACAGACAAAATGCTAAATATATCTACACATCTCAGTCCAAGTTAAAACTATTCAACCGAGGACGCCCGTTTTGATTATCCATAACCTGACAACCGTTCACATTTTAACTTCATGTGTGCAATTAAACCTGACAACCAAGCCGGCAAGAGAGCACAAGCAAGGAGCAACCATCAGTGTAATATCCAAACTACACGTGTGTCGAGTAAGCACGGATAAATGGACTGAATAAGGTAACGTAAAGATTTTACTTTGAGAGAATTCATTCAGTAATTAGACGCCATCTCCACACTACAGCACAGCTGCTAGTCTGCTAACAGTTGGGTGTTCCTCCCTAACTAACCACAACAACAATTAACTTCACTTCCTATTGCTACAACACTCTAACTTAAAGCCAGTAGCCTCATTTTAACAACTGGACCAAGTAATTTAAGGGCACAATTAAGTGATTCAATACCACACATTATTAATTCAAGGAAACAAATTAAGCAATTATTAATTTGCTTACGGGGAAAGCATAAGCTACTAACTACCGGGCAGGA
Source organism: Bovichtus diacanthus (assembly GCA_943590825.1). Classification (NCBI taxonomy): domain Eukaryota; kingdom Metazoa; phylum Chordata; class Actinopteri; order Perciformes; family Bovichtidae; genus Bovichtus; species Bovichtus diacanthus. Next base: position 7,111,445 of record CALSBV010012195.1, on the reverse strand, counting down.
ATCATCATTTTGCCCTTAAAAACCTGGAAGGACAAAAAACAATTAATTACCAGAGACAATTGTCTTTCTCTGCAAACAAAAGTGCAGGAAAAAAAATGAATAGATAACACAAGAGACATGATGAGGTGGCAAATGTACGCAATAGAAAACACCAACATGTCAAAATAGACAACATACAACAATGGCAACAAGGAGTGATGTACTGTGTACAGTATAAAGTGCTCGGGCCCACAATAGTCCTTCAGATGGACGCGATAAAAAAAGATGTCCGTATTTGCAGTTGAATCACTACCTGGGTAATAAAGCTGCACTTAAAACGAGAGATGGCTCAGTTTTTATGACCATGTTACATCACCAACAGGCAAAGGTCACTCCGCAACAGCTGTTTTGTGGCACATCACATCAGTTTCGAGGTAATTAATTTTAGTAAAGTAGCACAGCTTCAAACAAGAAAGCTCTGAGGACACTGGTGACATTTTGCAGTTTGAAGTGATTTTGTTTTCAGTCCATTGAACAATATATCTCTTAAAGAAATATTACGGAGGTGATTGACATTATTTCCAACCGTGCACCTGTATACACTTTATCTGTATATTAAAGTTGACTTTTATTGACAGGTAGTGCCTCCTCTCTGTGCCAGAGCTGGACACAAACAATTTTCCTGCCACAAAAACAAGCAACCTGCAGTCTTTTAAGAAGGTGTTATAGAAAGTGTTAGAACTGTGTAAGAGTTGTCTAGCATTGAACCGGGAGGAAGGGGAAACCAAGAGAGGAAGCGAAAGGATTTTTCTATTTTCAGATGACCACATTAAAAGCCTCCTTTGAAGAAATATGCAGTGAGAAAGCTCATGGTATATTTGTTCCAAGACCACAAAATTGTTAAATTCCAATTAAATAATGCCCTGGGACATTTGAATATCAAAATGCCGCAACTCAATGAAAGATAACCTGTTCAAAGCAGCAATGGTAATGAAATAAAAAACGAAAATTACTAACAATGAAGTCAACCTGGAAAATTAATCCAAAACGATTTGGGCGAAAACAATTCATAGAACATGACGGCATGAAAGACAGTAAATAAACTCCTCCACTGCCCACAGAGATTTAAAAAGTCAGATATTTGTATTCTTGATACATCGAACCAAACCAGGCGTTCTCTTTTGGCTGCACCGATGGCGATGAGCAGTAACGCAGGCGTGTTTTTGGGATCTCACCCAGAGATCGTCGCTTAAGATTTTTCCCAGGAATGTCGCAATCTACGCCCAGTTCGTAATACTGCAACTACACCGTCTTTCATCAGCGGGGCGCAGGCTCAACCGCCATTGTGCTTCCTCAGCGATAGATAGTGACTTAACGGACGTTCTTTGTATAAAAATCTTATTATTACTTTGAACGGAGTTTTTCATGGCGCTTTCCAGCAGCAAGATGTGTTTTCATAAGGATAGTTTAAAATTGATTCATAATGCGTTTGCAGCTACTTAGGAATTCACAGGGATCAGCGCGGGAAATATGCTGCAACAAACTGAAAATGTTAAATCACATCAATGTATATGAAGCACACCATATGGCAATTCGCGACAGGGCAAGATGCCAGTGGAATATTTGCTTTTCTCCAACCTTTCACTTTTTAATGAGTAACACACTCTCACTGTTAATTTCAGACGTCTACATAATCCCTGCACATGGTGCTTCATTTTAAAAAAAACTTGCAGGACAAACTGCCTCAGGTTTCCCAAAAAGAGAATCTTATACGCCTTTTACACTTCGATCCGATGATGGTATTAAAGGCTCTATAGCAGAGGTTCACGCTGGAAGAGCAACCGTTTGCTTTCCACCGGCCGTTTTTCAAAACGTTCCTCAACTGACCAGATTGAATGTTCTGAAGGACTATTTTTTATTCTGATTATCATGTCCCCTAGCCACTTTATTCACTGCACTACAGTAAGAGTTGTCTGTTGCTTTTGGACACAGCTGCTAAAGGGGGATGACGACTTAAAACACCAACGTCACAGTGGTTTTTTTTGAAAGCCGTTTATATAATACATTTAATTTCCTTGAGCGTAACACAATGTAATTAAATGATTAATATGTAGTGGATTATCATAGTGTTGTCATTAAGGCTGCATGTGGTATATTATTATTATTACAAAATAATAATATCAGGACTGCGTTTTATCGGTTTGCAGCAATAATCAGGAGTTTTTTTTTGTTGAATAAAAGCAAAATAAACACACTTGTTAAACTGATTCTGTTTGACAACTTCATCTCTCTTTTAGTTCAAAAGGGGCTGAAAGAAAAAGACTCAAAAAAGTGTAACTCACAGTAAGTGTCGAAGCATATGACCTGCGGCTCTTGGAAAACTAATATTTGGATTTATCATATGTGACGCTCCACTGCATGTTCAATTGTTAAACAAATTCAGAAGCAAACAAGCGTTTTCTGATTTTGACAAGTGGAGAACTTACTGCCTTGATTATACCATTTTTTAAACTTTTTTTCCAAACAATAAAACTTTCTATTGTCCCAGTAGCTCTAAAAATTTGCATTCAAAGAGATGTATTCACCCAGTGGGACATAAACCCTTATAAACAATGACAAACTCTTTCATGAATAATACATTTGGTGGGACTGCTTTGAGAATGCTAAAGTTGTAAGAGGACCAGCCCTCCAGTTTTTTTAGACTCATTGTATATTCAAAAAAAGCCAAAAATACTTGAAGACATAATTCTTTACTTAGAGAAACATATCTTCATGAAAAAACAAGGCACTCAGTAAATATTTTAATACGTTTTGTGCATTTTGCTTTAATGTATCGTTCTCTTTGCTACAGGAAACCAAAACACGGCACTCAGTTATGCTTGTTTTCTAACCACCCCTGACTTAATTGTTCCATTAGTTATTTATTAATTATCTTTCCCGCACTTGAAACCCACGGAATCACTCCATAAGGGCTGCCGCTATGGAGATCTGTTTTTTTGAGGGAGTGAGAGAACATACATCCAAATAAACATTAATGAAGTGAGTTATACGACCACATATGGGGACATATGGGGAGCGTGTATTAACACATAAGGAAACTCCTTGACATTTTTTAATTGCCACCTTAACCTCTGGTATCTGGCCATTTAGTCACCACAAAGGCATCACATGCAAAAGGGAGATGAAGAAGAAAAAAAAAAAAATCCAAGCTGTGCACTGCATCAACCTCACTTATCCTCCTGAGAGTCTGACACTGTGTTACCCTATAGCGCTCCGCCAATAAACCACTAAAACTCCCCCAAGGTTCCGGTGCACATGACAAGCCCACGCTGCTGTTATGACCACGCTCGCTCGGTGCTGGTAACTGTGGCTCTTAATTGTCATCTTCTGTCATCTGGGTGAACTGTAGACCTGTAACCGCAGGCATCAGCGGTTCGGAAAGTACATTATATAACATAAACGCACTCATAATGCGCAACGAAAGGCTCTTTGTTCTGAGGATTAGAGTTGAGCAAGAGCTACGGCATAGAACTGGTGCAAGAGTTGAAAGATGAAAGATAAACTGAAGGTGTTTACTGATCCTTCAAAGGGAAGTTTTGCACTACATTACAAAAAGTATTTGCTTCACATCATTCCCCTTTGCCACATGGTCAGGAAGGTTTACTACTACTAAACTGAAAGAGTCACAACCAAACGGCAACCAGAGGCTGCGTCCACATTTCATACACCCTTTGGTCCCAACACGCGATACCAGTAAAATGTGATGCCTTCAGCCCATTTGAATAGGAATTATTTCACTGTGGCAGGTGGAGTGGTTTCAATATTACCTGCACTGGTCAGTGATTTTTGTTGGTTGGGTCTGAAAAAAAAAGAAAAGAAAAAAAACCTCTGTGTAGCCCGCTCCTCATCTCTGCTTGAGGCTCGTAGCAGCTCCAGGCTACACTACTAAACTATTTGATGTTTTATGACAGTATTTAGCACATTTGTTGATATTGGTCGATTACCGGTTTATAAGGCTAATATTAAAAACTGCTAAACCTGCAAAATGGGGCTTTACAATTAGCGGTGAATATACCCTTTCAAAAAGGACTGAAAACACATTTTAGTAAAACATCTGTAGAGATGATTAACCCTGTTTTTTAATGTGATCTTGTCAAGGTGCCTCCACTGCAGTCTGTGTTGTCATATGGGTTTTTAAATTTGACTCTATTTTTAATCAGTTATGTGGATTGAATCAATAAGAGAAAAAAAAACTCAATTTTAAAAGACAATTACCTCTTCAATCTCAAAGCAATCAAGAGACCTGTTCATCATTTCAACATATTCAATTCATCTTTATGACCAGAAAATAAATAAACCAGAAAAGCAATCTTATAGAAATGCTTCAGGGAAATATTCCAGTGATGTACTTGTCATTTTTTTTCCCCTGAGGAAAATCTGTTTTTGACCATGCCTAATTAAAACACTAATCAAACTAAAAAACTGCACAGATATCATAAAAAAAACAGATTTTGAAAATATAAATATCACCATCCTTCTGATGTGAACAGTAATACATGTATGCTGCTTAAAACCAAAGTATCCAGGCGCAGGACCTCCGTGTATTCCATATTAATCTGTGTTTGTGGTTAGTCCTGGACAGTTCAGCAGACCATGATATTTCCTTAAACTAAATGTCATGAAGGCATTCAAGCGTGAAATGTCAGACTAATTCAGGGCACAAGCACAAAATGTGAGCTTGCAAAGGACTTTGCTCAAACCGTACAGAGCAATTCATCAAAAGGGAAAAGGTGGCCCCAGAAGAGTGACGTAAAAAACAAATGGTCTGCAGACACAGCTCAAATTGATTTTGCAAAAGAAATTGTGCTTAAAATCTATCTCAATTTCAATGAAACATTGTCGCTCAACGATTCTTAGAGCTAAATCTATAACTTATGCCATTTTATTATAGGCCTGGGAAACAACACGGAGGACGACCTGTCCTTGAACGATTATTATTGACTACATATTTGGCTGAAAATAAATGTACCTACAGTAATAGACACACCAGAAAATATATTCTATATTTTAGTCTACAACAAGATAATGTTCTAATTAATTAGTTTCAGTGTTGAGGTACAGTAAGTCCAATATGGGAACAGTGGAAGTGCCCCAAAACGACGTTAAATTGACTAAGCTCTCTAGCAGCTCTAGTAATTATGATGGGAGCAAAGAAGGAAGTCAGGCGATGTTGTTACAGATCAACAACGTCTGCATAGGGAGGAGGTCGGCATGCATACGACATATAACGTCACCGGTTTGATTCCAGCCAGGGACCTTGGATGCATGATATACCCCTGTGGCAGTGGGGTGTGGTCACTGCGCCGTCTGCTGGGGAGAGTCGGGAGTGGCTCAGCTGATAACCTGGTTCTGATCTTTGTCAGCAGGCTGGGTCCTGGAGGTACGAGGAGAGCGACGGACAGGGCCCAGGTTGGGCCAGACTCCTCCCCCGGTCCGGAAGAGACGTACCGTGTACCGGTATGTATACAGGGGGCTATCCACCAGGCTCTGTGGGACTCTGGTTGCACTCAGACCATGATCCACCAGCGCTTGGTTCAGCCTGGGGCATTGCTGGAGGCTTTGTGGGTGAGTATGTGCATGGGGATATTCACGAGTATCCGGTGGTGACCCTTACAATTTCGTTCAAGGGGAAAACGCATTGGGTTAAGGCTGGAGTTAGTACTCGCCTCACGCACCCCCTGATCCTGGGAACCAAGGTTTGATAGGCTATGCTAGAGATGGGTGTAATAGAAGAGTCCAACAGTGACTGGTGCTGCCCCGTCGGGCTGGTGCGTAACTACGTGGTTATTATTGTAACCATGACAATGTAGGTCCCCTTATCTTAACAAAGTAAGTTTAACCTAAACCACAGCGTTTAACTTTAACTAAATACTTATGTCATACCCAATTCTTTCCCCAAACCTTACCAACTCAATTTTGTTCCGAAACATGACCAAACTTTTACCATAGCTTTGTCATTTATCATAAAACTCATTTTGTGATTTGTAACAATGTCAATGTCTTCCTGCCGATAAGGACGCCAGATAAGAAAACATTTGTATGTGTTTCTGTGGATTCCATTAACCAACGGTGTTTTTACTTGTTTCATTTCCAAGGGTAGTGAAAACCAAACATTCAGTTCGACGCTTCATTTTTTTTTCCTTTATAAAATCTTTCAATTTTCTTTGGTACCATGCATATCGAAAATACTTTGCAAGGAAACCTCGCTAAGTGTTCTTTTTCTAAACAAAGTGACAAGAGCATTTTAAACGATTATTCCGAGGTGCTAGAGTCTGTGAAAGGCTGTCAGAGTCATTTTAAGTGTTGCTGGCGACGTGTGCTGCTCACCAAAATTTGGAGGCAGACAACCAGAACTGGTTTTTCAAGAGGAGCCATTATTTTACAAAAATCAAATTTATGATTGCATACCACCAAAGAATAGAATAATTCTGTTCCTGATACACATTGTAACTCAGTGGATTGTTCCACTTTTAAACATATTTTTGGTTGTGACTCAGACTGGACTGTGCCTCATTGTTGGACTTGATGTGGCTGTAACAACAGCTCTGCCACGATATCTTTTCAATTACTATTCAACCCCATTACCATTTTAAACCCACCATGAATGCACTTCAACGTTTGCAAGATGGCAAACTTATTTTATTATCTAATGACAACAGGACGTTGTACGCACTTCATATTGTCACTTATCTGCTGATTAACAGCTTTGGCTTGTGATTTTTCAATACATTGTAAGCTCCACTCATAACTCTGTAAATATCTGAAAAATCAGCTGCAACAAGTAAAGCACAACATGGCCAAAGAAGAACATGGACTTTGTAAAAATAAATCTAGATTCATACTCATCAGCAATTTTTATCCAGTGGAATTTCATTCATTATTATTACATTTCTAAGAATCTGTAACTTAAATTGACTTTTTAATTCCAGCACTCTCATCAGACATCACACATATTAAATGGGAAACAGAGAGGTATTCATTTCTAATCAAGACTCATTACAGGTGCTGGACTAAAATTAATACTTACTAAAGGGTCAAATGTAAAGTGACAGTGGACTCTCATTTACTTCTTCCTCAAGCTATTTCAGACATTTGCATTTTTGGCTTTCCTTACGCTGCTGTGCTGAACTTTTGCCACACAGAGTAATGAAGAGCTTTAACAATCACATGTAATTAGTCCCTGAATATTCATCAGCCTAAACCACAGCATGCCTCAGGATTTGAAGAATAGTATCAAATATTAATATCTATGTAATGAGCGTAGCAGTTTATAGAAGAGCTCGCATGAGGAGAACAGATGTTATTATGGAGTTTGATGAATTGGACAAACACCGGTGCATCAGTTATGCAGAAGTCATAACACCTGATGCATAAATCCAGCTTTGTTTGATCACGTACAACGTGTAGTCTATACGGTATCCTTCACTTTGTTTAGGTAGTTGATAATCTGATGCCGTATACAAGAAAAGTCAAATGGCACACACTGGAATCACAGCTCCCTTTATTTAGCAACATTTTGAAAAAAATACAATACAAAATCTGTATATAAAGAATAGTTGTGATATTCCACTTGGTCTATTTATATAAATATGTTTTGATAGTTATGAATATTTATGCTTTTTAATGACTTGTTGTCTCCTTATGTCTTTTTAATCCATGGCACCCAACGTATTACTTAAGTGTCTAATTGTTTTATTATTATTATTATTATTATTATTATTATTATCAATGTTTTTACCTTTTATTATTTTGGGGTATTTTTCATTATATTTTATTTTTGTATGATATTTAATTTGTCAAATTTTAATTTGCCTTATTGCAATTCTGAAATATTTAAATCCTGGTTTACACACGTAAAGCACTTTCTTTTGAAAAGTGCTGCATAAATAAATGTTTTTATTTATGACTTATTATTTCATTAATTAACTTTGAAATGAGTGGGATGTTTTTTAAGCATTTATTCACTGTTTGTTCAAAACTCCTTTAAAATATACCCTTTATTCACTTTTTTTTTTTTTTTAACAAGGGTATCTTGATAATGCGATTAGATGATTAGGATGTCACTGATCCTCTTGCTAACAGTATATCCCTCATTTCCTCCCCATGAGTATTTGCCTGAGGAAGACCTAATAAAATCAAAGGGAGCTGTGATTCACGTGTGGGGGCATTTGGCACAAAATTGCCACCAGTCACCAGCCAAATGCTGGTAAAATATCCAAGTGGCTGCTAGATTCGCTTCACTCACCAGCCAAAACAATGGTAATCTATGGAGCGGCTGGTAAAATGTAACCATTTACTAGCCATTTGGACGGTGGACAAAAAAGTACATTTTTTGCACCCGTGTTTCAATAAACAACAAACAGGAAACACTTAGCTTATTTATGAAGATACTGGAATACATTGCTGTAGTAAGAAGCATTGTTCCTATATATTTCCGGAAACCAATAAGTGGCGGCTTACGGACAAATGAACGACAAATACACTGACTGGAAGGAGGCCAAGCTATATTCCAGCAAACCCATCTGTTTCCTGAAACAAATCCATTACGTTTTTTTATCTGTCGTTTGTAGACGCCATCAATTACAATGCAAGGACATAACGCACAAATACATAAATGTCTATTGTATAAATGTAAAATATATAAAAACAAAAAATGTACAAACCCCATGCTGTCCATTTCCGGATTACACCCTGTCATCATTTTGGTGAATGCAGATATTTCTCTGTGTCGGCATTAATGTCCAACAGCAACAGCCCCGCTGCTCTGATGATCATTGATCACTGATATTTATGGTGAAAAGTTGCTGAATCAGACAGGGGGCTTATTTTACTGCTACAATTGACAGAAAAATATCAATACTCACAGAGGGACGGAGGCAGACTGAAATGAGTGAAATGATCAGGAGAAGATGTAGCTTGTTTTCATTAGGGAGTGGCTGATAACATCAGATGATTAATCACCATCTTCCCTGCTGCTGTAATTCTCTACATGAGCCGGAAGAGATATGTAGCAACCAACCACAGTAAACTATTCTCTCTGGTATAAATCAGCCCCAACGCAGAACACATCTAGGGGAAAAATTAAAAATGAGAAAAAGTTTCATGTTTTAGCTGTGACTGATTCACAACCTCACTTTTCCTGGTAATATCATAAAATGCCTGTGTTACTTAAAAACTGGACCATTTGCACAATAAATGGGCATTTTACTTCTGTTGGTTAAACAAGGGGCGGGGGGGGGGGGGGGGCACCATTGATGTTCGCCTTAATCCTTGAAACATGAAAACAACCATTATACATAATGCATGGTGCATTTCTCTCACACATGATTCAAGGTTGTTTTTTTTTTTTTTTTTTCATGTTTAGTTCTGCTGCAGGCACATGAAAAAGACCTTGGACCAGAGAGCTCAGTTGTCTTGTGTTTGTAGTGGATTAGGGCACATTTGCTCTCACAATGGCTGATACACGAGACTGGTTTGATTTCCCTCGGGACATCAAGGCCATCATATCATATGGCATATCCTTGCAACTCTTTACCAGTTCAATGTATCGCGTACAAAACAGGGTTCAGATTTTCAACAGAAGTCCCCGCTTTTTGAGATTTCAAAAATGATGGCTTTAAAACTACAATAAACGTGTTGAAGAGGATCTCTCCCTTTCAGATTTACACTCAAGTGCAGCATCGAGATGATGATTCACATGGTGACAGCAAGAATCACTCTGCTGATGCTTCTGACTGTGATAAAGGAGAGCTGGAGAATTAATTAGATATAAAAGACTGTGTAATTAAATGTTATGTCTGACTTTTCAATTAGGTTTTGAAGACTGCTTCACTTTCAAGCACTACCTATCAACCTTAACCCTTAAATACATACCTCTTTAGAGAACGGGGACCATAACATAGCCCATTTCATTTATTCATTTCCTTCAATAAGCCTTAAAACATTTTTTTGTATATAATTTTCTGGTGTGGAATTGTCAAACTTGTTGAAAAACCTTAGTTTTTTCTTTTTTTTTTCTTTTTTTTTTATACATTTCAAAGTAAAAGGACGGACAAACGTGGCAATGAAGAGGTCTTTTCTATTTAGTGTACTGTCACGGTAAGATGAGGGTTCAGGTCTGCGGGATTTTGACAACAGTATTTCTGAAAATGAAGACGAGCCTGAGGCAAACGATGATGACGCCTGTAATTTTGTGCAAAGCGGTCAGTCAGATCATTGCGAAGCAGAAATGGAGCATGAGCAATGAGCTCAGAGGAATCAGTGGTCCACTGAACGCAGTGCACACACCCGTACTGCAATAACCAGAAGACGGGGACTGTGATTTGTTGTAACTCTGCTGACTAATCTGTGTTTTGTAAGTGCAACTCAGTACAACATGTGTGTAAACATCACATTCATACATTCATGCATTCTGGTGAGTAACGCTGAATGTAAACATACATTTTCTCCACAGAGCAACTTTAACTGATGGTTCTCTAAAAAACCTGGGGTATGCTCCATAGAAATAGGGGGCAGTATTTCACCTCCAAACTGGCTCCTTACAATCTGTAATATTCATATTTCAGTTGGAGTAGTTTGGCATATTTATTGTATTCTAATTCATTCTTTTTATTGTGTGTCGCATTTACTCCTGTGTAATGCCTGTCGGTCAGTCAGTCGACCAAACTGCTGAAACTCTGAGAGAGCTCATCCGAGACTGTATAAATGCAGAAAATAAAACAGAATTAAGAATAAAATTGGTATTTTTTCAGTTGCAGATTCAAGAATCTCAAATCACTGCCTTATAAAAACCTCTGCAACTTTCTGGTCTGCGAGTGTAAGAGCATGCCCTATTGTTAGTGGGAAAATGCCATCCAAAATGAAACAATGCAACAGAATTAATGTTTCCATATTTGCTGACCTTATTGAAGAGAGGAAACTCCTTGCTGAAGAGTAAGTAATACATATTTGTGTCAGAAAGAGAGTGTCCATGGCCAGGAAGCTGCTTATTAAAACTGCCCTGTAAATCTAGCATGGACAAGTCCTGGCCTTATTACATCGTGGTTTTAATAAAGCTGTCAATTCCTCAGATTACGCCGGTGACCTCTTTTTATGTAAGCCTTTTTAATACTCTCCTGGGACCAGTTGGGTTTATAGAGTTGGTGCCAAATCATCACACTTAATCAAACACCTATAGCCTTCCCCTCAATTCTGAATTTATGATGTTTATAAACAAAGTCTATCATTCAAGTCCGTTTGACTGCACAAGACACCACTGCAACAAGAAGAGCATCTGCATGTAAGGAAACTAGCTGAACGTTTCTTTTATTTGAAATAAATGGCCAATTGATCAATTGATGGATCCTTTAAATCCATTCACGTAATATATACCGTCTAAACCGCTTTCACATCAAAAAAAAAAAAAAAAATGGATACAATGTGCCTGTCACAAAATGTGTAATTTCTCTCAGAACAATTATAAGGTGCTGTCAAACCCCAAATCATAACTAATAAGGCATATTTAGGACCGCAGTGTAGCTTAAATCTTGAGTATGTAACATTGTTTTAGAAATGTATCGACCTAAATCATAAAAAGAGCTTTTTGTGAGAGAGATCCAGCACTATTCAGTGTGATTAGACTGATTACAACTCAAACTTAGTGTTAACTAAGAAACCAGGGACTCAACCACAATCTATTTTCAGCCCTGTGCTGTGAAAACAAGCTGTGTTCAAGAACGCCTGAACGCTGCCAGTCTGTCACACATGCACTATTATTACAAACTACAGAGAGCAAGTAAATTGGGCTGCGGCTGCAATCCACACCGCGGTACAAGATGCGACTCATCTCCCCCCCCCTCCCGGCAGAAGACATGTTCATCAGCAGCCAAATTCAGTCAACCAGGCTACAGGTTTCAACTGCTGCGACTAATCTACTGTATGTGACAAATGATGTTCTGCATTGATTAAGTTTGCTAACAGCGCAGGGCTCACTCTGTACTCCAGCTCGAGTGCTTGTATCACAATGTGTGCTTATTGCCACGATGGCTAATCTATACGGATCACATTGGTTTGTGTGGGTGAATGTTTATGTTACAGCTAGCTGCATTTTCAATATGTTTTTATTAAAAGTTTGTTAAGTCTGCCACAGAGAGAGAGAGTGTGTGTGTGTGTGTGTGTGTGTGTGTGTGGGTGTGTGTGTGGGTGTCAGGGGAAGGGGGTAGAAATCAATTATCACCTTTTAAGCTGATAGGGTGAACTTCTTGTTTGCTTATTTACACATCCGGCACATGCAGAGCAATTTTATCATTCATTTGGAGTCTTGCAGATGAAGGTAAGTGGAATATCTGTTCTTGTTTTAGCTCTTCTGTACCAACTCCTGAGGGAAACAGCTGGCTGCTAACTTTATTTGTTTTCGTTTGGTACGAGGCAGATTGCATACAATGGATTTTTAACCCTCTGTAGCTTACATAGAAAGAGCAATGCCTGGACATAGTTTTATATTTATGGGGGTTAAACGTTTTTGTTGCTGAAAACAGCTGAGTGCATCTGGAATCAACACCGGTGAAAGCAGTGAGAGTAAATCAAAACGTAAAAAGTAAAGTCGTGTGCTGTACAGCCAAACCAGAATCACACACTTCAATAGAGCCGAGAGGAACTGCAGAGTCGGGTAATAATTATGTGTGAGTTTGTCAATACAACACTTTTCACATTACACAGTCATTTTATTCATTGATAATATGAAAAATATAGCAGCTTTAAAAATAATGTTTTCACTCATTGGCTTATTGTCTATATTTCGCACACTGTGCATGTGAATGTTTCAGGCGGGCATCAGCGAAAGAATGTCCTAGTTACTAATTTGCACATGAGCACATGTGTCTTATGTGAAAATAAGATATTTATGTTGGATTTCTGTCTCAAATAAGCAGCCTATCAAGTGTCTATCATGAAAATGTGATTTAGAGTCAGTTGACGCTGCCACTCTAATAAAGAAACAGGACAGGTGTGGAGGCTCTGACAAGCAAGTATAGATAGAAGTATCTAAAACTAAAGCAATGATAATCTCACCAAAACACAAAGACATTCTTCCAACAGTCATAACAGTTTTTCATATATACTGTATATTTCTTTATGTGTGTACATGAATTGTCTATGTGCATTTCTGTTTGCAATTCAAGGCAAGTGAGCGTCACTTGCCTTGAATTGCCCTTGAGGGAGGAATAAAGTATTTCTAATTACATTTTAGTGGAGGTTGTATGTTCTATCGATGTCGATGAGGTTCCCACCAGTTTCTCATAGAGGACTTCAACAGTCAGAAACTCTTTAGGGTTGATTTAAATCAGTTTTTCCAACAGTTTGACTCAAAACTGAATGTGTTTGAAATAATAAAAAGTATATGTCAGAGAGCCTCTATGTAATATAATTATTAGAGCAGAAACGATTAGTCGCTGAATCGATTAGATGATCGACTGAAAAATAATTGCCGACTATTTTGATAATGGATTATCATTTCAGTCATTTTTTTAAAGCAGAAATAGTAAAAGAATTCCAAAATTAAGTATTTGGATTTATTTAAAAATACAAGAGATTTAAAGACGCAACGTTTGGCTCTGACATTTCATAGACTAAATGATTGTCGATCAATTGAAAAAAGTTTCATCGATAATAAAAACACGCACACACACACACACACAAAGCTAAATAATCACGACAGACTACTTCTACTGCATTGACCTTTCATTCTTCTTTGTTATGGTAAGGTGCAGAAGGGAGTCTGGCTGTGTCCTTACTGCACAATGGGTAAGTAGTCATAATTAGTAATTACAGATTGATTGCACCAACATTCTAGCCATCGCTACATATGAGCCCAGAAAGATATCAAAACCACAGATACAGTTGTTTTGTTACCAATCTTAGGCAGTGTTATTTGGAGAGACTTGTTATGACTTTGAAGCAAATAGGAACATTTCAGGGCTAGAAAGAGGTAACTGGAACAGGATTCTTGATAGCTTCAAAAGGAAAATTGGTATGATTCCTAAGAAAGTGTAGTCCTTCTGAGGAGGAAATGTCTCCACAATAAACGACAGATGTATGATTAGCCTTTCCAAGAAAGGAGGCAGCTCAGGAGATGGTGGGAAAGGTCCTTCAAATAGCAGTGGTAAATAAGTCAGTGGCATTTAGGAAAGCGTTCCGTTATGGACATGCTTGAATAGCAATAATAAATAGGGAGTGGCTTAAAAAGACTTGGCTGCCGACACATTTTGAGGAAATATCCTGTCACATCGATATCAGTCTGCAAAAGCTAGCATGCAAATTCCTCAGCCATTGGGCTTATTATATTGCGTACAGAATTTAAAAAAATGAAAATAAAATAAAACATGAGAGCTAAAAAGAAATCTAGTAGAGACGAATCATATTCCTTTAACCAAAGTTCAGATGCCAGAGTTCAGCTGTCGCATTTTGCTGCTGCAGTTGGGCAAGCAGCAGCAAAGCCGTGATAGGAAAGTACAACTGCACGATCACTAGTAACACAGGCAAAACCTGGTGAAACCAGCAGACAATGGCAAGAAATGATTGTTTCATCCCACAGAGAACGGTGCACCAAATGTTTTCCAGATGATAGAGGCCCAACAACGTCCTGCTAGCTTGTTTTCTACCACTTTCCATCCACAATGTATTATTGTCCATTGGGAGGCTTCATTCATGAATCTCTGTGAAAAGCTGAAACATGATGCTGTACTATCCTGCTCATATTTGAAGCTGAATGGGTATCGAATACTATACCGACTGAGAAAATGAGAACAGCTGATCATTTAACAGAGATTTAACTATTACCTTTTTTTTTCTTTTTTTTTTTCTTTTTTTTTTTAGCATTTGACAACTACAGCTCCCATGTGTCTGACCCCCTGTCAAAACCCTCGGGGAGCTGAAGCTGTTAATACAGTCATAAGACGGCACTGTGCTCTAAAATACATGACATTTTGGAAGACAGAGACTAATTGGTAAATTGAAAAATGATTCCTGTCTCTGGTGGGAAACTAATCTGGCCTTATTAATCGCGTGATTAATGAGACCAACACAGTGACTATCAGGAAAAAGAAAAGAAGATGCTTCAGACCTTTCTCTCACGCTCAGTCAATTAGTAACTAAATTGCCTTTGATTTATCTTCAGCCACAGCAAAAAAAAAAGACAGAAAGAAATTAGCTAGCCTGGCCGTTTCTAAAGAAGGAAATGAATCACAACAACACTCTAGCTGAAAAGAGTGCAGCATTTTACATGAGCAGAGTGGGCTAACACACTTCTTTGTTATGAAACACACAAGTTAAATAATATCTTAATATAGCTACGAGCAGAAAAAAAAGGGGGAAACAGCACAACAATGTCGGTACGATTCATTCAACAGAAGTGGCCTTGCAAACGGTAAACCACTTCAAATTCAACTGTAAACGCAACCAAAGACGCATGAAGGATGCACTGGAATCCAGCTGTGTGTAATTGACTGGTGCATAATCGACTGTGTTTGATTATCACTCTTTCTGATGAAGAATACACCAATTTGCCTTGGTCGACCGCACCATGGCTTATTGCCCCGACAACACAGTTGTGCCGGTCAAAGGGTCACGCAAATTCACCACATTGACCTGGCAATTATCGGAGACGTGGATTTAATAGTAATTGTGTAACACATGGGGGTTCAGTTTTGTGCAGAAACATCTCTTCCTCTAAGAGCCCGTGCTAATGGACACAGGTATAAAGGTGAACGCACCCTCAGAGAGAAAATAAATGTGAAGCAGAACACCGAATTAGAAAAAAAACTAAACATGACTGGAGAAGAAATAGTGCTGCAGGAAATAGTAAATGAACGCACTGTCTGGTAATATTTCTAAAATCATTGTATTATGTCATAGCACCAAAGAGGGAACGTTCAATGAATTGCTGATCCATTACAGCAATTGCAGTCATGAAATGAGGCATTTACAATTAGTGGAATTAGGCAGCAGTTACCTTTAAATTCTTGCAAAACCTCTACTGTGCTGTTGCTGACACGTAGAGTCACTACATGGTGTGGTATGAGCCCAACTTCAATTAGAATTTAAATCCTTTACTTAAAAGGTGCAACAACTGAGCTATAGACAATTGTGGGAAACTGTGACATGGAAATAGATGTCAGTTTATAATGCATTCAATATATACACAAAGTTAATCAACAGGCACACACACATACACCTTTCGTTCATTTTAAATCTGTCCTCCGGTGGCCCCTCGGCGATCTACACCTTTGATGTAATCAATTCAATCAACCAGTAATTCATTCCGGGAAAATTGTGAAAGCAGCCTTGAAGACACTGTTTCTTAATGCTCCCTCGACACACTAAATTTAATGCAAAATGTACCTCCTTAAACAGAAATTAAGGTTTTCTGAACCGTCTTTCGGCTGCTTCTCAGTAGGAGTGGAACAACTGCACAAATTCAGTCTTTCAATTTAGCCACGATCATTAATTTGATGTTTTATACAAATCCAGTCTATCTGGTCTGAGGTGCTTCACAATTCAAGAGTCCTTTTCTCAAATCGATTTGTTAGCAGCACCTGGACTGTGTTGTCAACCTGTGCAGACATGTGGGGCCAAGGTAACAGCTCTCTTTGAGAAGCGTAGCAACATCCATTCATTTAGTCAAGAGCTTGTTTTCAGCAACCCTGAATAATGTTATGTAAATACAAAGTCCTAGAGAAACCACTCCTTCGTTACCGGCTGCTCTGACAGGCACCCTGCGGCGCTGACATATGGCCTGATGTCTGCTTTTTTTTTATGAATAAACGCAGGAATTTATAAATTGGTATAATTTATTTTTTAATACTTGGTGGGAACGCAGTATTTACACCTCAAATAGCATCAGGCACCTACAGCAGGTCGCATACCTCTGAGTAGGGCACCTGCACTATAGTGGATCAATCCTGATACCATAAATTCATCCTCATGTAAAACTGATAGCAACGTGTATGTGTGTTTTTTCTTATCATTTTCTTACTGAATACAATTGAAAATTGGTGTTAAAAAAAGGGACATTTAAAAAGTGCGGCAAACAATAATATAGAATAGGACCGCTGCTAACTAATACATGTGGGGACCAAAATAACACACACACACACACACACAGTCCTGTAAGGGATTGACCCCTGACCCCTTTGGAAAATAGCTGGGAGACCAAAATGTCTGCAAGAGGGGATTCTTTTCTGTGTGGGTATTTTTCCTTTTTTTTTTTTTCTGTGTATTTTCTGCGCCAAATAAACCATCACAATTGGCAAAGTGGATCATTAACATAAAAACCCACTGTGGAGCATCTTAGAGATGCAAACTGCACACCACTTCATAAATGTATCTATAGCCAAGTGTGTATCCAAAGACCATTTCATGGGCCTTTCGTCTACAAAGCCAATGACAATGTGCCCCAATGGCCCAACGTCTTGGCTTGATGACTCTAAATCAACAATGCAGTCAATGCACTCAGCCTGTTCTGTCCTTTAGTGCCCCTCCAATATGTTTAAGCTTCATTTGACTTGCTTGTGGCCGTATAGGAAACCTGCATAATGGGTGTGACAGCGGACAACAGCCTTATTGTTGTTTCTAACACTCCATCTTTACATTTCACTTCCTGTTTCAGCAGCAGAAATGACTTATCGTCCATGACATGTCTTTTCGTAAGAGCACAAATTTCAGTAACACTTTTTATACTTATTTTCCCTCTAATAATACGACTTAAAACAATTCACAAACATATTGTCTTTCGATTTATATTGTTCTATACTATTTAGGGTATTTAAATTCTATTAATGTTACCTCTCTGAATATTTCCTAATTGCTCTACAATGGACTTTCTTCACAGAAAGTCACAGATCAGCATATATCACATTAAACTCGCTGCTCTTGATCTGTTAACATTTCATGAACTTATAATTATAGACCCCAGTCATTTAATTATATTGACTGTTTGTATAGGAACATACATAATAGGCTTAGTGGAAGCAGATAATGCAAAGAGATCTTTACTCAGGACAACCCTGACGACTGCAGCATTCAAACGTATTTGCAACATTAAGTACACAAGGTATTTGCGGCAGACTCTATCACATTAAAGGTGTGAGCTCATAAAAGCATACTGGCCAAACGTCCTTGAGTGAACTCTAACATGAAGCTTCTCGGAGTAAAAGAAATAGTGGCAAAGGAAAAGCATCGATTCCACCATGTCTTAAATCAGATATCGATTACTATGAGAACAATGGAGTGTGTGACATTGACAGCTCAGTCGAATGAAGCACAAATAAAAGGGTTTCATTGTCTCAGTTAATTAACTCTCTACGCCAGCAGTAAATCTTACACCACATTCATTGTGGATTGTGTTTGTTTATTTAATTGAATATTAATTTCAAATTGCGTGCTTTAATTATAATTTCCCTTTTCCCTGCAACAACCAAATCCCTCTGTATTGAATGTATCGGCTGATTGTTGCGATCCAGTCTTCAAGTGAATGTTTCCAAAGCAGGACTGGAACAGTATGTGGATCCAGGTAAATAAAAGATTATGATTATGATCATGATGTAACGCTCACCACTTAGTTGATGTCAGCCTTATTTAGTCTTAATAAAAGACAGGAGAACATGCTGCTTCTTTCATAAAGCAGGTATCATGTGATGCATCTCTATAAACACATTTACAGTTTCATAGAGCTGTATGCACTGTTTGATGTTATGTTGCCACAATAACAAATGGAAATTAGATACGCTGCATGTCATGAAATTACATTGTGACAGTGATCTAACTACAAACCACAGTTACAGAATATGTAAGTGTACTTCTCGTGACAGACTTCTATTTCTTCCAAAGTGCAGTTTTTCCTTTCCGCACAAGAGGTTTGTTCAAGTGCCGTCAAAACGCTCCTCTGAATTGTTGACTGTGTGAAAAATGACACCCCTCTTGTAGCCATCATTCTCCTCATGTGCTCAGCCATACTGCTGTCATTCTCTTTTTTTTGTGAACACGCAGCAAGTATTTCCGAGGTCCCGCCATTCGTTTTGTTTAGGTGTCTATGCTGATGTAGCTAAAGGTTATGCTTGCCACCCCCTTCATCGAAAGTAACAAGATGACGCAGTGCTGAGTTATAGTGAAAATGATGGGCAGAGTGCTTTGTAAGATAATCCCTATAACCTGTGACAGCTCTTTTTGTGGGGTTAAAACACCCATTTCTGTGTCTGCGGTCAATATAATCTCTGCTATCACAGAATACGTGGTGTTAGCCTCCCCCTGTCATGGCAACCAGCTAAAGATGCTTGTGAGATAGGAGGCCGGATGGCAAAGGAAGATTTTGATCCCTGCTGTTGGCATCTGGGGAAGAGAGCAGCTCAGACACAGGTCTGAAAAATATAACACATAGAGGAAAAAAACAAACAAATAGAAAAATAAATACTTAAAGGATGAGACTGGCATTAGTCCACTGTTTTTCATATCGCCAGCCCAAGAAAAGAACAAAACCAACAATGTTTCTTTTTCTCAATACTTTGTGACTTAAAAAAAAAAAAATCATAACTGGGGCACTCAACCCTATGCAGCCCATCTGTTCCTACAGAAGTCGTAAGTAAATCCTCAAAAACAACTCGCAAACACAATACATAGTTTAATTTTTCAATGAGGCTAAATCAGTCCCTAAAACAGGTGGCCACTGTAATTTAAAAATTACGTAACCAGGAGTATAAAGCGAGGGGCTTATCTCACCGACTTTACAGCTCACACTCACAATTTTCCAGATTGTCACTGTGAAATTATACACAGTGAACATATATTGTTTTAAATTATACTTCAAATTAAATGACGTCCTACAGTACATTTACTCTGAAGATTCAGTTTGTGTACTGTATTTCTCTGGTCACAATCCATAAGGTACATCTGTATCTAAATGTAAAAAGATGTGTAGCCCTACCATTGAAATGTAAAATGTAATGATATAACCCGCCAGTACTCACAAGCTGATTTTCAACTCTTTTGATACGCAGGCTAACACCAGACCAAAATGAAATCTACAGTATTGATCTTCTCTGATTATTTTAAATGTTTGTTTGTATTAGTAATGATTGAACAAAACAGCAATTAAATAGCCCTGTAATGTTAACTATGATCAGTCGACAAACACACAAAATGATGATTTCATTGAAGAAGGACAAACACTTAAATTATGTTTGTGAATTTAGCTCATCGATAGGTTCTGCTTGATGATATTTTGTTCTTCTGCTTTTGGTGAAGTAAGAAGTGAAACACACTGGCATGAGCTGTAGTTTTTCTTTTTTTATATATACTGTATGGGTGTATTTTCAGGAATATTTCAATGCATCTCCTGCAAAGCCTCTCTACTTTGCACTTTAAAGGTTCCATGTGTAAGATATGGCAGTATTTAAACTTAAAACATTAAAACAATCAACTAAACTTTTAAACAACTAAAATATAAACATTACAGATTGCATGGATCCAGTTTAGAGGTGAAATACGGGCCCCCTATTTCTTTGGAGCAGGTGGCTCGGAAATACACGTTGAATCTTTAAATGTCTGACATTAAACGGACAGTTTGTAAACTTTCAAAAATAGATCATAATTTAAAAGTTAGAAGACTGATCCTCGACCTTAATGAAGATACCGTACGGTACATGGCAAAGAAGAAGAACATACCGCAGCTTAACACATATCTTAAACTGCACATAAATACATCTATTATAGTCAAGATAATCATCCTGTTTATTTGGGCTTGTGTGACATTCATGGTACAATAAGATGTCATTTGCAAAGCATTGTTTTTTCCTTTGAGTATCAATCATTGCATGTTCATTTGTATGTTTGAAAAATATGGCAGTTAGCACTTTTTTTTTTTTTTACATGGCCTCCCTGGGGCGTATCTTTGGGGGTTCTATAGCTCAAAACACAATTCTGTTGTTTGAAAAAGGTTCATTAGGCAATTAGGATGTTTTGGAGCATTAATCTGCATCACTCTCTGCAAGCAAATGGTCTCTCTCGCTGTGGGGGCATATTGGTGCCAGAACACTTGGAAAGATGATTTAATTTTTCCATTTGACTGCCAGCCTGCAACAATGTCACTTTAATTGATTGAATCTATTCTGAACTGCTAACTCGATTGAAAACAATGTGTGCAATGCAGCTGAACAGATCTTGAAACCAGATAGAAGGCTTGTGGCATCCCCTCGTTTCCCATGGGAGATTGTTCTGTCACAGTATTTAGTCTTTCAAATGGGTGGCTGCCGATGACGCTTCCCCTTCCAGTCTACCTCGGACTGGCTAAAAGGCTGTGATGACCTTTGCGGGTGTTGTCAGTCAGGCCCTTACAGTTCAAACTCATTTCTTCGCAATATGGTCAAGAAGAAGCAAAAAGAAATCTCAACAATCAGCCATTATTTTGAATGAATATTAGCAACAGTGATCACTTTGTGATTCAAAGTAATGCTGCTTCTGCTGCTAAAACCAGAGATAATTAGTTAAGTAAAAGTACAGGGTTTAGTGTAGAGAGGATTCAAAAAAAAAGAATTGTTGACCAAAAAGTTCCATAAATAAATTATTGGAAAGGTTTTTCTCACAGTGCAGAATTTTTTCCTTTTTGTTAACAAAAGGGCTTTTCAATACATGCGATTGGTGCAACGCAGATAGACACCAACAACTTCTTCAACAAACTTCTCATGTTCCCCAAGGCTACAGTGATGAATATGAGTTCACTATAGGCTATGCTTAACCAATCGCTTTCGGGAATTTAGATTTAATTTTTTTTTATATATATATATTTTATCATACAATGTAATTAAAACATTATGTAACGAGAAACTTCATCAATTATTGATAATATGGCAAATTAGACAGCTTTTATTAGAAGCCATCTCTTAAAGCCAGAGTAAACTCTAACTTTATCGACACATAACTTGGATTCAGAGACGTCTGAATAGCTGCTCCAATCTCCAACTTTTTCAAATAGGCACTGTGCTCAATTTGTTTCACCTCAGACTGGCTAAAAGGCTGCGATGACCTTTGTGGGTGTTGTCAGTCAGGCCATTACAGCTCAAACAATCTTCATGATATGGTCCAGAAGAAAGCAAAAAAAAAAAAAGAAGACTATTCTGGAATATTTTTCTCTAGTTACAGTTTGTAAATGCCAATGAAGCACAACCATGTACCATCAGGTGTCAAGTCAAAAAGGTGTAAAGCTGGGGTAGGCAATACATTTTTGACGTCATTGGGCAAACATTCCATAATAACCTCTCAGCATATTGTAATCAAAGTGGTCTGAGAGAAAATCTGACTTCTGAACCTCCTCTTGGCTGTTTCCAGGCTTTAGAACATATAGCCTGCGACTGTAGATTGTGGCCAATCAAAGGTGATTTCAGAGAGAGAGCGTTCCGATTGGCTGTTCTACAAATGCAGTTGCGTGTACAGGTCCCTTAGGTGAAAGCCTCATACAACGGCAGGAAAAGTTGCTATTCCAGGATTGCTAACAACTGCCTACACTGCAAAGCAACCCAAAAAGGGAAGATAGACTTATGAAAAAGAGTCGAATATCGGCAAGCGTTTCAGAGATGTAGAGAAAATGTTTCTAATTCAGCCTTTCTTTCACCAGCTTTAGATACTGTGATATGGAAACATATTCACTTGTAACACAAATAAGCTCGTTATGAAGGAATATTAGCAACACAGATCAGTATATGATTAAAAGTAATGTTGCTTATGCTGCTAAAGACAGGGCTTATGAGTAAGTGTATTTGCACTGACTGACAAAAAAAAAAGAATCCTTCACCAAAAAGTTGTATTAATAAATTATTGGAGTAGTTGTTCTCGCAGAAATTCTTCTTTTTTGTTAACAAAAGGGTTTGTCATTGGTGCGGCGCAGATAGACACTCATCTCATGTTCCCCAAGGCTACAGTGATGGATATGAGTTCACTGTAGGCTATGCTTAACCAATCCCTTTTCGGAATCCTGATTCTGAAGAAATACATTTGTTTTAATATACTGTATATACTATATATACTATATATATATATATACATACTATATATATATATACACACTATATATATATATATATACACATATATATATATATATATATAATATATATATATATAATATATATATA